>JAZDUH010000323.1:4295000-4635000 GCA_036419115.1 Scarus forsteni | reverse complement strand
TGATAAGCAGACATTAGTTTGTTTTTGCTTTTGCTGTATGGAATTACTAGGGCTGGGTATCAATTCAGATTTTCTGGATCGATTCGATTAGATACTACAAGGTCTCAAATCGATTCGATTCATGATTCAATTCGATTTTTATTCAGTCTGGGATATCTTAGTGAAAATAGTGCTGTAAATTTAAAAAGTGACCTTTTGACCTGGTACATCATTAAAAATTGTTTTAAAATGAAGATCTAAACCCAAAGCAGTTACATTAATCATATTTTAATGATATGCATTAATGCATATTCTGCATATTACTTGTTTTTTGTCCAACTGGTATTTTCCTTTGTACTTGTTAAATCTAAAATACTGTACATCCAAACATCAGCTTTTGAACTTGCCAGTGGTGCCCATATAGAGCTTCACCATGTTTGTTTGCAGTAACATCTCATGAGATCTTGTTCAGCAGAAAGCAACGCTAAACGCTGATCACACCAGACTAGCAGGGTTGATACCACAGGCTGCTTCTCTGCACATCCAAAGAAGAAAAAACTACCCAAGTTAAAAGATCCATCTTTGGATTTTATGGATTGATTATGAACCAGTTAAAGGAAAATCCATTTAAATCTATTAAGTCGATTTTTTTTAACCCAGCCCTAGTAATTACATATTACAAATATGGGAAAAAACAGGTTGCAGAGTAAGACAACTGTATGAACTGCACAAGTCTTTAATCTTTTATGGGTTTTAAGAGCAGAAATTCATAAAGACTGATAATACAATAAATAAAAGCATTGAAATCCTCGAAATGCCAGAAAGTTCTGTATAGCTCATAGATTAATTTGCCATTTATTCTCTAATATCAGAAGAAGAGTGTTTCCTCCAGTGTTTCAATTTTATTTGTGTCTTCAAACAGAATAACTAGGAGTGGTATTTACAAGTGGTTCATTAGAAAATAAATATTCTCTTATATCAGTTGATGAATTTTCTGGTTTGAGAAACTTTGCTGAGCCTTTTGAAGATAGGGTCATGGTTATATCAATTCAGAAGAAAGAAGACTGAATGTCTTGGCCAAAATCTTTTGAACTGGTAATTTTAAGGTGTGACCTCAGGTTGTATCCTTTAGGAAATGATCCAGGAAATATCCCTTTGTTAAGTTCTGCCCTACTTGGTTATTTTTTAAAAAGTTAAATAAGAGTTCTTTTTGTTCCAGGATTCTTTTCATTCAGAGCAACTGGAAATACCCCAAAGTCTTTTTTCATTGATTTTTTTTTTTTTTAACTTTGCCTCAGTACAAGACAAAAGAGAAAGACACAATTTATTTTTTAAAGAAACAAGGGCTGCTTGATTATGGAAAAAATAATAATCATTGCAATGATTTTGCTTGATAATGATATCACAATTATCAATCATGATTAACTGTTGTTTAACAGCATCTGTGCAAGAATTTTAGTTGATTACTTTCTTCACTGGGATGCAGCTTCAGCTGTGTAAGAATTTCTGCACACTTTTAGGCATTTCCTAAAACCTATTTGATATTAATTTAAAATTAAACATGAATTGATATAAAAGGGCTGAAAGTTGAGGACCAGCGAGATCAACTAAGTCAGAAACTATCTGTAAATGCTTCAGAAAGTTTATTTTTTTGTGTGTGTGTTTTTTTTTTTTACTGTATTGTTCAGCCCTTGCAGACAACCCAAACACGCTATTGGCCCTTTTCCAGTAGCACACCTTGGCCCTAGTCTATTCGGCCCTACTCGATTTGCAGCGTGTTTCCACTAGCCTGGTACCTCCTAAAACAAGCTAGTTTTAGTACCTACTCCGCTCTGGTTCCAAGCGAGCTGAGTCCATACTAAAAGATGACGTCACCGACTGCCGGCTACTGATTGGTCAGACAATGTCGTCATCGATGAGTCATGAGCGTGACGACCTAGCATGCTAGCAGTAGCTACCGCTAGCTTACCCTCATACGTCTTTTCTTTGCAGCTCGGTTGCTCTCGTCCTCGGCTTCATTCTGTTGTATAGCTTCCAAAACTCTCCTGTGCTTCTCAAGGGGTATTTCTTCTTGCCACCTGCAGCCTTCTTCTGCTTTCCTTTTTTACTCAGTTTGTGACAAAAAGCCACAGATTGTTGTGTCGCGCTCAAAATGACGTCACCACAGAGCCGCTTAGCGACACTGCACCCTGTTGTGCAGACGACTGGGGCTAATGGAAAAGCAGCACAAGGCGAGTAGAGTAGAGCCGGGTAGAGTAGAGTAGAGTAGGGCTAATGGAAAAGGACCATATGTAACCAAGCCAAAGTAGACATATAAGGGCCACAATCAGTGCTACCCAATGAAAAGGTGAAATGTTGTCCATCTAGAGGAAGCTAAGAATAATTTGATATTAGTGGAGCTCCATGATTGATGGGCCAGCACACAAATCTGTTAACCAATAATGGTTCAGTTGTTAAATTCATGCCCCATTTAAGAGAAAGTACTCAGAATTTAAAACCTTTTTTCTTCTGTTTTGTTTCATTCAGGTCCACAGTGGCAGTCTTCTGGGGAAGAAGTACAACTGGAGCTGTGATGACCTGATGGGAGGTGGTGGTCTCCATTCAGTGGGCAGCTACATCATCGACCTCCTTACGTTCCTGACCGGGCAGCGAGCAGCAAAAGTCCACGGCTTCCTCAAGACCTTCGTCAAACAGACGGACCACATCCGAGGCATCCGTCAGATCACCAGTGATGACTTCTGCACCTTCCAGATGGTGCTGGAGGGAGGCGCGTGCTGCACCGTCACGCTCAACTTCAATGTGCCGGGTGAATTTCGGCAGGAGGTGATCGTTGTGGGGACAGTGGGACGCTTGATGGTCATGGGGACAGACCTTTATGGACAGAAGAACAGCGGAGGTGGAGGAGGCGGTGGAGGTCCTGAACTCTTACTTAAAGACACCACACCTCTAGAGAAGGCCTCCCTACCGGAGAAAGCCTTCAGTGACATACCTTCTCCTTATTTAACTGGAACTATTCGCATGATCCAGGCTGTGCGACAGGCCTTTCAGGACCAGGACGACAGGCGGACATGGGACGGGAGGCCTCTGACTATGGCTGCTACCTTTGAGGATTGTCTTTACGCTCTTTGTGTGGTGGATACGATCAAGAAATCCAACCAGTGTGGAGAGTGGCAGAACATTGTGGTTATGACGGAGGAGCCTGAGGTCAGCCCGGCTTATTTAATCAGCGAGGCCATGCGGCGGAGTCGGATGTCCCTTTACTGTTAGCATCAGGCTAACCTCAGTGATGACCTGTGTTATCTTATTAAAACAGGACGTTTGCATCAAAAGGACTTGGAATTTTTGGATATGTATTCATGCAGCTACCAGATTTAGCTCTTAAATTCATTACTGCTGTTTTAAGGCCAGATCAGACTGCACATATCCACACAGATCTCTGCATGATCACAGTGAGACCATTTTATCTAATGAAAATGAAAATGAACATTGGCAATGACAAACGCTCTTGTAATTGGACATCCATTTTGTGTCCAAGACTCCCAGCAATCCCAGTTGAACCAGTCTGGCACGTAAGAATAGTCTTTTTAGTCTGACACCATCATCCTACACCAACAATGTGCATCCTCAGGCTGACTGATGGCAGAACTTTTTGAGTCTTACTATGACAACATAAACCTTTTTGACTAAAGGGGAGTGGTGCAGGGGCTTGAGTTATGTTTGCCAACATTTACTATCTAGATCAGGGGTGGGCAAGTGGCAGCCCGGGGGCCAAGTGTGGTCCTCCACCTCACTAAATGTGGCCCGCCATTCATTACCAACCAGCAGTTCTAAATATGAACAAAACTCAGATATCCAATAGAAATGATTCTATATAATCTTATGTAAGTTTTTTACAACCTTACTTTGCTATTATAGTGTCTCTAAATCTCTTTTACGAAGCCGTTAACATTATATCAAGTATTACTCAATACTATATTTTAAAAATGGTAGCAGCAAAATATTTGAGCTTTAAAAATTTGAATAACTCATCATTTTATTGATTTGAAAATAACTTCATTGGCTTTAATTCCATGTATGTTAGCTAAATTTGCTTGAATTCTATTCTAAGTTCATTCGATTATGCATAATAACTTGTATTTATGTTGTAATATATGAATATTGTTATTCTAATTTTATGACAAATTTATATTATCATATGTTATTTATCCAACATTCTTTTTCCTCATTGAGAGTTTCTGAAAATTTGTAACAATGCAGCCCTCAGGCTGGGAAAAATGGTTTTATGTGGCCCTCCTGGTCATCAAAGTTTCCCACCCCTGATCTAGATGGTGCACAGTCCAGGCATAGTGAGCAAGTGAGCGATATATATCAAACCAATCTAAGTGTCAGCCCTCACACCCGAGGTACCGTGCAGTTACCAGCTTGTTTGCTATTTTCAGGATGGAGTTTGGTTCATTTCAGTTAGAGATATATTTCACTTAGATATTCCCACAACATCAAAAATAATCATTATTTTCCTTTTCTAGTACACAAAACATAGTTCAATTAACAAAATCTCCAGTATACCACAGTAAGGTCTCTTCATTTTTGGTTTCTTTTAAGCATCACAAACACAAACAGCAGGATTTCAATAATAAAGCCTGATATGGTGCCATTACAAAGTTTTAACAGTGCAGTCTGATCTGGCCTTCAGTGCTATGAAAGCTGTATTGTTGCTGTTACAGACAAAGAGGTTACACCACTTTGAAACAAAAGGCTTCCTGATACCCCGCCTGAAGTGAAAAAGCAATGTGATCAATTATCAAACCTTTATTTAAAAAGAAGCCTTTCTTAAAGACTTGAATCCTTCCGTGAAAACCACACTGATTCATCGAACAAAAAGATTCTGTGGCAGACGAGCCAATGCTACTGTTTTCTGCATTAACCACGATGGTATCTGGCCTCTTGTCTCTGCTCTTCTCTTGTAAGACTTGGTCTGGAAGATGACACCTTACACTGTGGGTCCAAACAAGGACAGCCGAGGAAGAACGAAGGTCCTCTCAGCTAAAACTGTGCCGCTGTATTGTTGCTATAATCTCAAGTACTTGTTAGTTTTATCAAGTGAATGTTTAAAAAAATAAGCTTAATAGCTTCAGTTTTGTCTGGTCAATATGCTTTTCTGTATGTGTGAAACAAGAGAGGAAAAAATCAATAGTTTGGCTTCAGTTTGGGTTTACAGTGGGGTGTACCCTCTGATTTATGTATGCAATAATTCAAGCTGCAGTACGCCGCTCCTCTAATGTGGGGTAAAGGGTTAAACCGAAGATGGTATGCCTTTATGCAGGAACGGTAGCCTGTGCAGCAGTTTGCAAGTCCAGAATCAGCCGCAGTGATACTTGATTGTTCTTATTTATTTGATGCGTTTATATTGTCTTGAAGCACGGCTGGAAAAGAATTTTGTATTATGTGTCCATAACTGTCCTGAGCCTTAAGTGTGGATATTTATTAAGACTTGCAGTAATCTACAAAGAAGCAGTAAGAAATGTTCAGGTTTTATACTTTTATTCTATTCAGGAGTCACATCTGCAACAGAACAATGTAAAATAGTATTAAAATTGGTGATGTAGGGTTAAATGCAGGCCTATTGATACTCATCACATGTAAGTTTGGACTGGATAATTGTGTTCCCTTAATTTGCTTTGTTGAAGTTATGTAGTACACGTATATGGTCCAGTTGCCCTGTATCGGGCTCAAGCATTATCCAGCCAGATCATGCTCATGTTACACGTTCAGGCTGGTGCATAGGCAAAAAAACAACGCCAAAGCATACCAGGGCCAGGGAAGTGTTCCATGCATAAGCAAGAAAAACTAGACTAAAGAGATGAAACATGCCTGGGTGCTGTGCACGATGCTTATACCACATTCAAGCATCAATGTTTGGTAGGTGATGTTGATCAAGGTTGAGCGATCATCAAAATTTCAGTAAAATTTCAGGGTCAGTTTTGCCGGGCAGTGTAGTGTAATAAGGAGTGTGATGTTTTCCAACAGGCCATTTACTCATTACAGACAGATTTTTAACTTTTGCCAACTTAGATCTAACACTGCTGTTCATGCTGTAGGACTTCAGCTCATATTCTTATTGACTCATTCCAAAGTCCTCCATCTGCTCAGGCTTAAACTTAGGCCCCGGTTACACAACAACATTGTCCCCAAAAACAGAAAGGTTTTTGCTTTGCGTTTTGGAAAGCGCTCTGCGTTCACACAGATCTGCGAAAAAGACAAAAAATGCTGTAGTGTGCATGCCAGGCCAGTAGATGGTGATGTCAGTTTGTAGTTAAACAGCGCTGTTACAGCGCGTGTTTGCTTTCTGGTGAAGACAAACTTTGCACAAACAACAATGGACACTTGCAGATGCAGGAGTTGTTTGTGTGGACAACAAATGTGTCAGGATATTTATGTCTGGATGACAAACTGAGCTCTGTAAGCTGCTGTTGTTGTTGTTCCTGTAGTACGAGTACAGCACATCTCGTCTATATGAAACCAGATACGAATCATTTTGATAATTTTTGATCATTTTCCACTCTGGACCCTGGTTTCAAAAGTTTGCAGATTCAGGTCTCCGGGCACTGTCCTCGTGTAAACAGAGCAGAGCAAGAAATGTTGGCACCGTTGAACTAGAGCTGGGCAATATATATATTAAATCGATTAATTCAAATTATTATCTACAGAAGATTTAAAAATAAAAAAATCTAGATTTTTTCATTCACTTAAATTGTAAGTTTAATTGCTTGTATTTATTTTTTAAAAATGAAATATTGATCAGAGAGAAACATGTTAACAAGCTGTGAAAGTCCCTCAGCTTTCAGTGTTTATGTAGGTAAACCTGCCTGCATTAGAACTACATAATCAACATTTTATGACACACACTTTAATTTTAAGAGGGAAATTTTAATTATTTAGGAACATAATTTGACAACATAAAGGCAGAACTTGATTCATGTCATTTTTGTGTCACTTATAGTTTGTTTTTGTTTGGGAGGAAAAAAAATCAATTAAAATCGTAAATCGAGTTTTGTGGGGAAAAATCTGGGATTTTATTTTCTAGGCCATATCGCCCAGCCCTACGTTGAACTATTTACAGCCACCAGTAAACTCCAGTAATGTTCATTATTGTCATTTAAAGTCTGGAAACGATTGTGCAAAGTTGATGTAAGTTCATCTAAAGTAGTGAGCCGATGTGAAGTTGTCTGATGTTGTCCAAGTGTTGTGGGAGATGAGTTTACTGCAGCAAAACTAAAACTTTGCACTTAAATGGACACCAACAACTCTTCTGGGGGTCTGTTGATGTATGCTGAACTGCAAGCCCAAATGTTCGCCAACAGTTACGAACGCAGGTTACAAGGTTACGAGGCCGGTTACAAGCTGAACCCTTGGAAACTTTTAAACATGCTTCAAGTTTCAACATACCCAACAAACATCTTAACTTAGTTTGGTGTATCTTGGCTTGGCTTGATTATGCTCGGCAGAGAAAGAGGCAGTATTTTGGGTTTTCGTCATTTGGTCTGGAAAAACTTCATGGCTACAGTCTGTAACTGCTGAGAAATGCTGGGAATTTTTAGTATTTTCAAAAGGAAAAATCAACCAAAAAGTAATGTTTGCTCTGAAATTGCAATTTTTAGGTTGTATTTTTGTGTTTCCTTCTCAGTTTTAAATGAGATTTGATATAAATGCTCAAAAACACCAAAAGGAGATGTTATGATTGAAAAGATGCAGACTTGATAAAAGATGGAAGCATACTTTTTCACATATTTAAACAAAATTTGTAAAGATAGTGTTCCTGCTGGCATTTGAAACATAAATATTGATTATTTTTCATTAGATTTTTGAAAAGCTCCAACACAACCAGAAGTTGTAAGAGGATTACCTGGATAATTAATTGTTTGTCACGTTTGGAATCAGACCTCACCCCAGGCCACCTGGGTCCAGAATCTGTCCCAAGTCCTAAATTATGCATCCATCTCTGGAGATACTGAGGCTGCTGTTATTCTGTGTTTTTCTTCCCCACTTAAAGACCAAAGCCAACTACACAGTAATCCATGTCCTCGTATTGATCAACCCTAAACCCATAGAGTCTGACTGAAGATGTAAATCTACAGAGCTGCACCAATCAATATGTTTTAATGACATCAGGTCAAACAAGCCGGTTCAGTTTGGACAGTGTCCCTCATACTGATGCAGCAGCAGAGTTATCGCCTCTCTGCAGCAGCTGTACATCGAGTTTCAGCTCAGCTTAGGCCACACACATGGAGATTTTAGACGCATAGCTGATTTTGAAACTCTCTGAGATCCCAGAAATAAAGGCAGATAATGATAGATGTAACAGATTTGTTCTTTAAGTGTGTGGTGCCACAAAGAGAGAGACACCCATAACTAAAGCTTCTACCCATGTGGCTTGTGATCTTGTTTCTTAAGCTGTCATATCTCCTCTGCCTCTACACTGACCATTTCTCATGTGCGACCTGCAGCTCACGTCTGCATGGCGTTGATTTTGGATGCCATTCACAACCAGTGCAGAAGACACGTGGTGGTCATCATGCATCATCGTAGTTAACAGCAGGTGCATCTCCAGCCTAATGCCCCAAAATAAACCTGGTCTCGCAGTGTTTTTATCATTGTACCTCCTCTTTAATTTGCAGGAAACAAAGCTCATCATCGTATTTAAAACCTGCTAATATCATAGGAACAGTTAGAAAAACCATCAGAAAGTATTTGCAGATGAATCCTGTCTTAAAGCCTGTTTTCACTGAAGAGAGCAGCACTGACCAACAAGCCAAAAGATTGATTTTTTTAATGCATCTCTTTTCCCCTGTGTGGTTTCAAGTTCTTAAACTGTGCTGAAATACTATCTATGTAACGACTACTGAAAATGTACATATGAAAATGCTATAAAACAACAATATGCGTTTGTCTAAAGAAATAAATGAGTACTGTATGCTTTTTATTTGTATAAAACAAGGAGGCTGAGTATGTTTCCATGAGTGTTAATGTATTTATTCTTCTTTGTGTTTGCTTGTTGAAGTTTTATGGACTGAGCTGCTGCTGTGTGTTTGGGAGATTAAAAGCAGACTGAGGCCTTGGAGCTTCTCAAAGTTCGCTGTTTATGAATTATTGACCAAAATGCTCTTGTTTTACCCCTGTTGTGAAAGCTTTATGTTTGCTCCTATCAAGCTTTATAAATCATAAATCTGATTTAATTACAGAGTCATCTTATGCAGACTCTGATAATAAAAGCCAACAGCTGTAAAAGTTCGCAGCACATAAAGAAAGGGACATGCTATGGCTGCTGGATCATAGTCTATAGAATAATCAATAAGGTTTTAGTTGATGTTTAGATACAGAATAAACTGTAATATCATTAAGTGTGTGAATTTCAAATAATGAAGTAGATTGTTGCGTTGCTTTCAGGGGTTACCACAACAGTCTTTGCACAGTTTCAGGTCAGGCACTTCAAAAAAAAAAATATATACAAATATTTACATCCAGCACCCAACATGAATCCATATAGCCAACCATGAATCCCTCCATCATGGCTCAAGAAAAAACCTTCTGTTAAGCAGCAGGAAATCTTGAATGTGGATCCCAGTCTCATGATGAACAGCAAATCCACACCATGCTGTGTTGGTGTGAGGGTGAAGGAAGGGAGGTAAGAGGAGACAAGTGGACTAAAGTAAGAGCTAAAGTTAGTGACAGATCCAGGGTTGATCACATCACACAGCTCCGACTGTGAAGCTGACGATCTGAATCACCTGAGTAAGGAGGCAGGCAGTGTGAAGAAAAGGCTGAGAGTTAAACAAACAAATGAACACACAGGTCGTCCTGCATGAACATGTGCCATCAGCTGCACATCTATAACAATAATACTAATAATACACTTTATTAGTATAGCACTTTTAAAAACATTGGTTTACAAAGTGCTTTGACGGCAGGCAGGAACAAAGATAACAAAGCACAAGAGTTTAACCACAAAAGGAGAAAAGGACAACCAAAAAAGGTTAATTAAAATCAAAGAACATTTAGGGCATACACAAATGGTAAAGTTAAATTGAGAAAATTCCACAACACATAAATTACTTGAAACCCAAAAAGTAGGCACAACAGTCCAGGCCCAGTCACTAAACATGGACGCAGAGGAGGCTCCGACCCCACAGGGCTGGAGACACAACACACCAGGACACAACAACACACAAGAGGCTGAATGACTCTTAAGTGCAAACTGTCTCCTGATGATGCTAACTAACATGCTATGTCCAGTGGCTCCAGCCCCATGACTTAAAGACCCCTCCATAAGTCATGGGGACCAATACAGGAACACTACTATTAAAACGAGACCATGAGGACCAAAGTAAGCAAAAGCAAAACAATATAAAAAGACAATAATAAAATAGTGGAATAGAGATAATGAAAAAAGAGATAGAACATCTATAAAAAAAATTTAAAGTATGACACAAAATAAAACAATCTGTATTAAAAGTCAATACAGACACCAGTCTGTTAGCATGGCAAATAAGAAGTAAATAAAAGATAAAGGAGCTAAAATGAGGAGAGCAATACCAACAAATAGAGGTCTAAGAAAGATTAAAACTCGAATAAAAGGAAAAAGAGACTAAAACACAGAGAATGAAAGAAGATAAAAGACTAAAAAGACGACATCTGAAGGATGATTGTCCTCATCAGCTGCAGCTTTTTCTCAAGTAGCTCTGCTTTGACCTGATGTTTCACAGTGAGTTTTCTTTTTTTTTTTTCAGAAATAAAGACAAAACTCGACATTAACTAAAAAGAAACCTTCAGTGTTTGACATTTGTTGCTCCGAACTTCACCAGAAGGAAAAAAAAGAGTGGAGTCAAGATGACTACAAATCAAACAGCCTCCATAGTTTTCATTTTTCCAAGTGGAAATAGTAAATACAAGGGGGTTATGTACAATTCCCAAGGCACACCTGGACTTACCTGAAGTCCCTCCAGTGCTCCCTGCTGCACTATCTGAGATCCACTGTTTTACTTTGCACTGACCGTCAGGCTGCATTAAAAGGCAAGGAGAGCCACATGTGGTCCTGGGCCACCAGTTGCCCACCCTGAGCTAAAAATAACACAGATAAGTTATCTCTCTTAAGATAACTAAGGTTATATTATTGCCTCTTGTGTAAAAAGTGTCTTATCAAATCTGTAAATAGACTTTCCCCCTGTGAGTCTCACGCTTTTCACACCATAAATCCCCTGTTTACTTCTGGACTGTGTGTATCCCTTAACCCCGTATTCAGGTTTGCTTTATGATTTTTTTGTTTACTTAACTTGAGATAAAGACTTAGCGGAGATTTTAAGACTTTAAATAAGTTCTTCGCATCTACAGACTAAAGGCAAAGAGCGGGAACTGAAAACAAAATATATATATATAAAAAGGTTGAAGAAATACACCAGAGGAGGTTTTTTCTTTTTATGACATTAGGGCAATTAATAGACTCTCATTAGCTCTGGTCAATGACTGTGATGGTACAGCAGTGGCTGATGATGCAACAGTAGTTGTATCACACATTAAAATTATTTTGGGAGGTCATGGATAATCAGCTAGATGTGCCTCTTTTTTGTAAGAAACCTGTTAAACACACTGAGCAGGAAATAAAGCCAAAGAATGTTTAATAGAAACTCTTGGCCTTCTTTGCTTCATTCATGTGTTTTGCACACAGCCTTACTGAACCGAGTATGTGGAGGTAATATCCACAAGCAGAGGCTGTTGAACTGTTTTTATCGTCTGTTTTATTGTTAATATGCATTTGAAGTCAATGTGGAAGTGCTTCTAAGTTGCCTTTTGGTTGCTAAAACCTGAGTCCTGCAATATTGTGAATGCACACACTTGAATGCAGTCATCTTGACACACATAAAAGATCACAACAGAAAAGAGTTCTCAGTTCACCTGTTACATGCCAGAATAGAAATAGATTAGCCTTGCAGAGCAGACAGACCTGCCTGATTCTGAAATCATGCATCTCTGTCTTGCCAGCCTCCATTTTCCAACGATTTCACTCAGCTTAATGCTTAATGGCCCAATCAGGAAAGAGAGGCGGAAGTAGTGGGAGCTGCAGGTGTTACAACAGGAAGTGACTTGACAGGAAAGGAAGTCACTTCCTGTTGTGCAAATAATGGTGGCTAATGTCGATTAGCCTGTGCTCATCATGGTTACCCAGTTATACCTGGGGAAATCTGCTCTCCGCATAAGTTTACTTAGTAAGGATTGTCTTTGACGAGGTTCATGTGTTAAATGATACATCTGTGTGGTATAATTTAATGTGAAACGATAGTCTTAAGGTAGTTAAGCTAATGGTCGTTAGCAACAGTTAGCCGCTAACAGCCATTATGCTGCGTTCCATAGGGACTGGGAATAGGGAACTGGGAGTGACATCATCTCCGACCTATCAGCGTTCCAGTTACAAAGTTGGATAAAAAATTGCTTATCTACCAGGCTATTGTTAGCCGTTAGTATCACGCCCTGCGTTGTTGTTCACAAATGCCATGTAAAGAATGTAAATATCACTATGGCAGCATTTTTGTAAATATAAGCCTACAATACTGTGCATACAGCTGATTTAGAGCGACACAAACTAGTCAAAAGTGTAAATAAATTGATTATTACAGGAGCTAAATAACTGTTCACACTGGGGGCATCCATCTTTGATTGTCAACTCGGGGGTGGCGAGGTTCCCCTGAGTTCCCAGTAGGAAATTCCGACCTCGGTGGACGTTCCAGCTGCAGTTTCCTACTGAGAACTTGGAAATTCCAACTTTCGACTACAACTGTAACGTTGTACGTTGACAGTTGTTTGCCCTTGTAAGCTGTTAGCCGTAGCGGCTAATGGTCAGCCATTACATTTAACCGCTACAGATGCTACATCATAGCTTTGCTGCTTGATGCTTGATATGGATTAGTCTGTGATGAGTGTGATGAGTCCCACGATTGTCCAATCAAAAGCTGCTGTTGTTTTTGAAGGTTCTGCCCCTGAAAACATTTTCGCAGGGCTCCTCCCAGATGGATTAGTGAAATATTTTCAATATGGATATGTCCATCTAGGATGTCAGGTTAGAAAAAAAAAGTTCACTTCCTGTTGTACGTGTAATGATGGCTAATGTCAGTTAGCACGTGGTCATCATGGTTACTCAGTTATACTTGGGGAAATCTGCTCTCCTCATAAGTTTACTTAGTAAGGATTGTCTTTGACGAGGTTCATGTCACACATAAGTGTTAAATGATACGTCTGTGTGGGATAATTTAATGTGAAATGATAGTCTTAAGGTAGTTAAGCTATCAGCTAACAGCCGCTAACAGCAGTTAGCCACTAACAGTTAGCCTCTATGGCTAATGGCCATTAACTGTTGTTTGCTCTTGTAAGCTGTTAGCTGTAGCAGCTAAACCGTTAGCCATATTTAGCCGCTACGTCATAGCAGCGCTGCTTGTGGTGCGTTCCAGTTGCAGTCGAAGATGGATGCCCCCAGTGTGAACAGTTATTTAGCTCCTGTAATAATCCATTTATCTGCACTTTTGACTAGTGTGTGTCGCTCTAGATCAGCTGTATACATAGTATTGTTATAATTATATTTACAAAAATGCTGCCATAGTGATAATCACATTCTTCATGTGATATTTATGAACAACAACGCAGGGCGTGCCAACAACAGCTAACAATAGCCTGGTAGATCGGCATGTTTTTTCCGACTTTGTAACTGAAACACTGATAAGCTGGAGATGACATCACTCCCACGTCCCTCTTCCCAGTTCCAAGGTTAATGGAACGCAGCATTGATATGGATCGGTCTGTGATGAGTGTGATGAGCCAAACGATCGTCCAATCACAAGCTGCTGTGTTTTTGAAGGTTCTGCTCCTGAAAACATTTTCGCAGGGCTCCTCCCAGATGGATTAGTGCATTTTTCCTTGGAACTGTCCATCTAGGATGTCAGGTTAGGAATAGAAATTTCCAAGTTAGAATGTGTTTAGTTTTCTCTTCTACATCTGTGCTAAGTTTTCCAGGTAAGACTCTGTCCTGAAGAGCAGGTTTCCTTCTACATTCAGGGAGAACCAGACTGCTCCACCACTGGATGTTTGTTCTTAAACAGGGGTGGGCAACTGGTGGCCTTGGGGACTACATGCAGCCCCTTTTCTTTCTCATTGCAGCCCAACAGTCAAATCGGAATATAAAAAGATGCATATAAATGAAGCAAACTTACCAAAATCCACAACAAAACATGGAAAATTGCAATATATCCAAGAAAAAACAGCTGTAATCGTCTTTTAAACTCTCTTTTGTGCATTAAATGTATTTGTTTAAGTAAGAATGAAAGTGTTATTTCATATTCTTTGATTGAAAGTTATGAGGATATTCTATAATTTCTTCCTCTGGCATTGAGGATGACCTTAATGTGACTGCCATGTATTACAGAACCACCCATTCTGTGATCATACATGCCTGTCATATCGTGTGAGTTTAAAATGTAAAGGTATTCATTTTTTCAATGTCCCTGCATAAGGAATGCATGTTAGGATGGATGTGGATTATCCTCATGGTTGCTGTTAACGTAAATTAATATGAAGACATTTCTATGATGAAAAGATTAGTTTTTCTAGCTTGAAGAGAACATCTTTATTTTTTATGACATCTGATACTGTTTTATGATAGGATGTTTCTTGCTCATCGTACATGTGTAACTTTATGAATGTCTCATAAGGATTAAAAAACCAACAAAGACTCAAAACAGAAGCTTGAGCACTCTCTATCAGACAAACAGGTTCGCTCTGTTTGTGCAGCTTTAATAACTGAAGGTTTCTCCTTGTCCACTCCTCATCCTTGGAAACGCAGCAGAAACATCCTCAGCAGCTAAATGTGTCGTTAGCATCTGATCCTCATTCCAGGTGACGCAGATATTTGGCTGCAGGAATCCAATTGTGAAAGAAACGCAGGGCCAAACCCCTGGTATTTAAGATTCCTTATTCCTCCTTATTAAAAACGGTGAGTGTCTCTGCATGGAGCTGCAGCCAGAGCCTCAGGAGGGAATATAGGATGCTCTGAATATTTAATGAGTAGAATTAATGAGCTGGTACAGTGCAGCATGAGGACATGGCTTTGAAAATTAGTTCACAGAGAAATAGTATTCATCATAAAAAGATCACTGGGTCACAACCTAGTAGTGCTTTAGTGAAAAACATCGGACACAAATAAACTAATGAACTGTCTATCATTAGGAGGTGAGTCAATGTTGTGTAACCACCCTGTTTACTGTTCTTGCACCTGAGTAACATTTTAGTAAGGAAACTGTGTTTTACAGTATAATCAATCAGTCAGTCAATTTGTATATGTGCAGCACTAAAGCATACTAAAAGTTTTCTTAAGATCCTTCACAAAACAGCAGTTCAGTGTCATAAATCAGGATAGCCATAAGTCTATGAATGCTTTGACAAAGGCTGGATCATATGGACCAAAATGTAAATCTTGATATGTTCTGTATATATTCTGAAATACTCTTCTGTGAAGAAATTAAAAAACATGTTCGGTTTTGAGTCAAATTTATGTATAAATTATCACAAAGGCGTATAATGAACCCAGATGCAAACATTAACATCCATCCATCCATTATCTATACCCCTAACCCTGTTTGGGGTCGCAACAGCAAACTGGATGTCCGAGGCAGACAACACCACCTCAAGCCATATTCCCTTCTATACATTCTTCAAAATAGAAATAAAAATGTCAGTTAAATGTATTTGAACAACCAATAAAGGCTCTGCTACTTGCTTTAAAGCGATGGATGAGACTAGATCAAAAGTATTTTGTGTCTAGCTTTATGTCCATCTGATGGTTCGTGTGAAAAGCATAACAGAACCCCTGTGATCCGGTAAATGGTAAATGGACTCAAGCTTATATAGAAATTTCTGGTCTTTGACTACTCGAAGCTGCTTTACACTGCAGGTCACACCTACCCATTCACACCCACTCACTGTCATATACACTTACTGATGGTTCAGTTTCTATGTCAGGCCCCATCCACACATAGACAAACCGAGGTCTAAATGCATACATTTTTGGTGAATCTGTGTATCATCCATACGAAGACGGCGTTTTGGGGGTCTGTAAATGATCATTTTTGAAACCAGGTTCCAGAGTGGAAAGATTTTGAAATGCCGTATACACAGCTCTGTGATTACTGGCTCTCTGCAACTTTTCAGATACACTTACGTCATAGTTTCATATCTTCATTGACACGCATGAACCACATGCGGCAATGGCAACAACAATGGCGGCATACGGTGTAGCATATGTGCTGATGAAGCTAGTGACCCTACTATCCCTGTTGCAGCAAAATCTCCTTCTTCTCAATCACCACCGAGTTAGACAAACAATTATCGAGGTCACATTACGGCACTTTATGATCACTTTATCACAATCTCTGTTTACAACTTTTGGCATAAGTGTGCATGCCCACTGTTTTTTCATCTGTTTCCGCTTGTTTCCGTCATATCGTTACAGCGCCCCTAGAGGTCTGGCATGTGTTTTACAGCGTTATCATGCGTATCATGTAGACGCACACATTTTCTGAGACGCCTTCAATCGCAACTGACTTTGATATTTTTCCTTTGATGTAGTTAATGTGTGATTTCCAGCTCATTTTCTCACCTATTATCACACCAAGAAAATTTAATTTCTAAAGGTGTGAGGCCATTTTATGAATGTTTTTGTTCACCCAGCAATCAATAACTCATTTGTGCTGCTTTATTTTAATTCTCTGTGAATGCTATATCAATGCAGAAAATATGAAGAAGACTCATGTTTCCCAATCACCAGACCCTCAATCCTGAATGACCCACTGATCTGGATTCACATGGACCGTTCTGAGTCCATGTAACCGTCTTGTTTCCTGACAGCAGAGATGAATTTCTTGCTCTTGCTTTGGCAGAATCACAAATTGCTGAGCAGAGAGTGGAGGGAGACGGGTGGAGGTGGAGGTGGAGGGGGGGGATGTGGTGAAAATTGCTCATTTTTGAGTCTTCAGAGAGAAACGCTTCTTCTGCCCTCAGAGACCGTTACTTAGAAACAGGAAGCAGCGCTGCCAAAACGAGGTCTGATGTTTCTTTTCTTTCAGTCTCACACAGTAACACACTGACCTCTGTCCTCCACACCTCCTCTCACACACCCTCCCTTCATCTCTCTCCTCCTCTCTCTCTCTCTCTCTCTAAGAGGTTTCACTAGTTGTTAGAGATGATCACTGTTTTTTTTTAATCTCTCCTCCATGTTGGCCTCAAAGATCCAATGCAAAAACTCTATTTAATTTTTCTCATCTGAACATAAGGTTGAATCAATAAACATGAAAGTGATAATCAAGACACAACCAAAACATTAAAATGGACATTAAATATATTCCAATATCATGTGAATAAACTGTGACATGTTGTTTGAAAAATTTCAGTAAGTGCAAAAACTTACCCTCCGTTAAATGAGTGCTGACATCAAAAACAAGGGTTAAAATGCTGTTCTGGTTTATCAAATCCAAAGTGTTACTATAGGATCTTTAACTCTGAACTTCCTGTCATATCCCGTCCATCCCTGATTATTGAATTATTGAAGTACCAACAGATTCCACAAGTCCATCCCTTTAAAACTGCAGTGCTTTTATTCTTAAATATGTGTCCTTACTAAACATGGCATCTTCATTTGAGCTTTTTTTTTCTTTTAGTATACAGCAGTTTAATTTATCAATGTTTACACTTTGCATTGTTAATGTCAAGTTGGTACATAGCAGTTTATTTATTTATTTATTTAATAGGAACAGTGCACATTAATGAACATCTATTCAAAGAACAACAGATGTAAATATGCAGAATTATAGCATCAGTGCTAATTTACATCCGTAGTCCCTAGGCAGGTAACACATAAACATTATGGCAAAGACACCACACACACAAAAGCAGGACATAGAAAAGGACAATAGATCATAATGAAAGCACAACACGATACAACACAGTTCATTTCTAAAAGTCAAAAATAGATATACAATACAAAAAAAACTTAAACAGCAAAGAGTTACACTTGATGAGCGTTTAAGGTGATGTGGAGCCATGCACACACTAAAGAAGTGTTAATTTTTATATGAACTCTGACAGTGTTAATTTGTCAGTGTTGTTTTTGCTGTGTACATGAAAAATCTGTGTGTTGTAATATTGTTTGCATTTATAATACTATCATGATAATACTGTTTATATGCATTACCAGTCAAGTGTTTTTTTTTTTCATTTTCACTGAATTTTATTAGGATTTAATCTTTAGTATTTTGAATAACATAGTATTGGGCTTGTAGCATTTTATTAGCTATCAATATTTCTAGTAGGATGTGTGTAATTTCATAAAATGTTTTCCATTGCACACAGGCATTACATTTCACAAGACTTTGCATTTAGAGAAACACCGTACCATAAAATCATCTTTAAATTTTATTTTTATTAGGATATTTTCACTTTTTGTGTGATAGTTATTTTTTTCGTGGATTTTTTGGCATAAAGTGAAATGTGTTTTTCAATATAGTGAGTAAAATAAGTTTTAGTTGATCTCCAAAAAACACTTTACCTTCTCAACAATTTTTTCCTCTCATCTCAGAGTTCACAACTCTCCCTTTTCTTATCTTTTTCTCCTCCTTTGTTTCCTTCCTTCTCTCCTTTTCCCTCCTCCAGACAGCATCAAATGGAGAATCGCCTTCAATTTAAACAGTTTTTCAGATATAGAATTAATTTGTTGATGTTTTTTTTTCTAAAATGGTATTTATGTATAGGCTACCATGGCTGGCTCATCAGTCTCAAGCTCCTTTGAGTTCACTCTGAGCTGTAAAGTGTGAATCTGTTATTGAAAGCCCTCTTTTTTAACGTTATTTTAGTCTTTTACTTCCTCATTCATCAGCATAACTCAGCTGTGTTTATGAGGGGTGGGCGTGCAAGATTTTTTATGATCCCGCAACAGGATTTATTTCATAAGAACATGTCTAATTCTACAGTTTAACCAAAATAAAATCATTTAAATTAAAAATGGCTGTTATTTTATTTATTATTTTAATATATTTGAGTATGACATGTGTCTGTGGTTTTTAAGAACATAATGTGAAATTAAGAGCTGCTGTTCAGAGATTTTGTTTCTTAATATTCGGTGACCTTTCTACAGGACATACTTCATCTTCTTCGGACAGGAGGGCAGCCTTTTTCAGTCTTCTTCTGCCCCCTGCTGGCTGCTGATGGAGCTGCACATGAAACTCTGCTGCGTTTAATAACATATTTGATAAAGTGAAACTGCACACACTGTTACTGAGTGATTATTATTGTTTAACTCACGTAATTTTCATGATTAAATTTGATCAAAGTATCTCCATCTAATCTTTGATTTGTCTTCACGGGTCATGTTGTGCAGAGTCTGCATCATGTGTGGTGTTGAGATGCTTGTTTCAGACCCTAATCCTCCTGCAGCAGCTCAGCCTCCTCTGATTAATTCACCCCTCAAGAGGAAGACGCCTGATTATGTAACTGAGTCCACACACTTTTCTCTTCGACCACATGGAGGCACCACAGGCTGCTGTAAAGGATGTAGGACGCCTCTAAAAGTTATCTCTCCTCCACAAATGACATGTGACTCTTAATCAGAGGAGGCAATTTTTGGACACAAGGATTTTTTTTTTTTTTGCATTTGCTTAAAAGTAATATATTTAGTAAAGAAAGTGGGCTCGGTGTTGACAACAGAACCACACATCTACAAAACAGGGGTTCCCAAAATGACATCCCAAGTGGCTGAAAAGATTACTTTGTTGATAAAAAAGGTTTCTTTTTCCACTGTTGCAAAGAATTTATCTAAACACGTACAGTCCCCAATTCCAATGAAGTTGAGATGTTTTTTTTAAAGCTCATATTTAATTTGATGCCTGCAACATGCTTCAAATAAAGCTGGGACAGGGCATGTTTATCTCTGCCTTGCATTTCCTTTCCTTATAACAACACTCAGCAAGCATCTGAGAACTGAAGACACCAACGGTTGAAGCTTTGGAGGTGGAGATAGGTTCTTTTCATTCTTGGTTGATGCTCAGCTTCAGTTGCTGATCAGTCCGGGGTCGACGTTGCTGTATTTTGCTCTGCATAATTCACCACACCCTAAAAAAAGAGGTCACCTAGATGGCAGCACATGTTGTTCCAAAACCTGTATGTACCTTTCAGCATTAATGGTGCCTTTACATATGTGCAAGATACCCAAGCCATGGGCTCTAACACACCCCTACATCACATACTGACTTTTTAACTTTATGCTGATAAAAGTCTGGATGATCCTCTTCCTCTTCAGTCCAGAGGACACCACGTCCACGACTCCATGACTCGTCAGCCCACAGCAGACTTGAGCTCGGCTCAGAGAAGTCGGCGGTGTTTCTGGGTGTTGTTGATATCTGACTTTTGCTTTGCATGGTAGAGTTTGACCTTGTAGATGTAGAGATGAACTGTGTTAACTGACAAAGGTTTTCTGAACCATTCCTGAGCCTTCACAGAATGATGTTCTCTATGCAGTACCACCTGAGGGATTGGAGGTCACAGGCATTCAGTGTTGGTTATCAGTCTCCCTGCTTATGTGAAGAGATTCCTATGGATTCTCTGAATTTTTGGGAATTATGTGGATTGTGGATGATGAAATTTTCCCTTTGTCTTTAACTGCTGGACTTTTTGTTCATGCAGTTGTTCACAAAGTGCTAAACCTCGATACGTCCTTGGTTGTGAATGATTGAGCTTGTCAGGGATGAGTCTGTGGCACAGTGTGTCGTCTCAGGGCAGAAAGAACAGACATGTCAGCTACACGCACATCTTTTAATCTGTTTGCTTTTTCTAACAAGGTAGAGGGAAGCAGAGGGAGGATAAATGATTTCCCAGGACAATTCAAGCTTTTCCAGGAAATACTATGTTTTTTTCTTATCTCCTTACGTTTTCCATGACTGGAAAACTGGTCAATCATTTTCCAGGTTTTCCAGGACATGAGGGAACCCTGGTATAGTCTACAAAGTTGGTTTGAGGGCAGAGAAAAGGCCGTGAGGTAGTGTTAACCCGTCATAACCTTGAGCCAGCATGCACAGAGCTTTAGTTTGCAGAATGTGTCACTGGTGTGGCAACTCTTGGCCTTTTTTAAGCGATCAACCTGTAGTGCACTTGGATATAATTTAAAGAGGGGTCAAAGCATCACAAGTTCATTTCAAAATACTTAAAAGTTTGGGGAAATGTTCAATTTCAAAAGGTTCTTTCATTAAAACTACAGGTGCTCTGAGAGCACAAACCTCCACCAAGGTATTTCTGACATTATTAGCCAAATTATTATCATGCAACGTGAGTAGATCCTTTAAAAAAAATCCCGTACTTGTATTCCAGTTTCAATGGGGTGTTGGTGGTGCAGTGGGATAGTGTTCTTGGCCAGTGATTGGGAGATTGCAGGTTCAAGCCCAGCTCTGGGCAACGCATGACCATGTGTCCTTGAGTAAGACATTGCTCCCACTGCTGCGTCGGTGGTATATAAATGGGCATGGAAGGTGAAATGTGTTAGAGATACTGACGGATAACTAACACAGAAACTCTGAACCATCAGTGAGTGAATGTGAGAGTGAATGGATGTGAATGGGTAGGTGTGATCTGCAGTGTAAAGCAGCTTTGAGTACTCAAACGACTAGCAAAGCGCTATATAAGCTCAAGTCCATTTACCACTTACTGTAATACCCAATCATTTCACTTACCTGTTTCTTTTTTAACCCGTTCCCCTGTGGAATGTTCCAGTTTTATTTTCTTAACTTACTCAGTTTTTGATGCCCCTGTGCTATTCTTTTTGGACGTGTTGCAAACTTAAATTCGAACTTGGTGAATATTTGGAAAACAAAACAAAACAAAAAAGTTGAATAAATATTTTGTTACTGTAGTGTAGTGTAGAAAAGTATTGCACTGGAAATAAGCTTGGAAAAAATAATATTAATCACTTGTGTAAAGTTTGAAAGTTTTCACACCACCAGCGAAAAAGCAAACAAAAAAAATGTTTGCAGCGCTCAGTAAGTTTTTATTCTCGTTTCCAGATCATTTGTCCCATGTGATCTTTGTTTACTTACTATTCTATTCAAAAGACACGTGCTCCAAACAGTTTAGTCCCGCCCTGATCCTAAAATGATTTTATTTTGAGCATTAAGTCGAAATATTGTTGCTGTCTTAACTAATCATGATTTTCTCAGCTCATCTTCATCTCTGATTATATTTATAGAACTCTAACATATCAGATATGTGTGGATGTATGAATGGACAATGATAGTTTAAAAGTTTTATTTTTAACATGCTTGTTGAAAAACTGTATGACGTTTTTGTTAACTCTTTGCGCAGCTGAGGAACTCTTATAATTTCTTAGAAAAAAGGGTTCTGATTAATTTTTCGCGATAAAGAATATTTCAGGACTCCTTAATCAAAGTTTCCAGTCAGCTGAAACTTGTAGTGTGCGTCGCGCCCTCCCCCTCGGCTCCCTGTGCTCTGTTCTCTGAATCTGTCAGACTGTAGCGGGAGGACGGAGCTCTCCATCCATCCACAGCCGCAGAGATGGCGGACCCCGCGGAGACCTGCATCAAGGTGGTGTGTCGGTTCAGGCCGCTGAACAGCTCGGAGGTGGCCCGGGGTGACAAGTACATCCCCAAGTTCCAGGGGGAAGACTGCGTGCAGATAGCGGTGAGTTACATTTTATATCAAGAGCTTGAATAATAAACTTAAACTGCTTAGAGCCTGTGAAGTTGGAAATAAGTTGGATCAGATGCATCTTATTCCGACGATTATATCAGGAGCGTCGAAAAAGTAAGGAGGCTGAAGAATTGGGTTACCGAAAGTGAGCTGTGGAAGTTTCTTAAAACAAATTATGCAAGTCACAGATAATTGTGCCCCTTTCAGTTGTTTACTGTGTTTTAATTTAATTAATGTGTGTTTCAGTGGTTTAATCGTGAGGTAAAAAAATGACGTGCGTAAAGGGGCTTATCCTCTGGCACTGCGCTTTTACGCACGGACTTCTCTGTCATACTAGGCAGAGTTCGAAGTTAATATCGGCTTCAAATTTTCAAGAACACTTCATCGAGCAAAACTAAAATTAGTCTTTAATTATGTAGACTTAATCTCCAGGCCATGTGAAAAGAAACCTGTACCCTTTTCAGCTGTACTTTTAAGCAGAAACGTCCCATAAAGTTGGATTATCTTGGCACCTCTTTAGTCTTCAATCATGTAGAAGCATTTCGACACCCAAAACGACAGTCTGATATGTAAGCATGCTGTGTTAGCTTTGAACTTAGCAGGAAGTTAAATTACCTCCCCAAACCAACCAAACTGAAGGTTAAGTGTGAGGTCTTAAGGAGGGAAATTTGATCTAATAATAGAAAGTCTAAATCAGGAATGTCCAGATTTGTTTTTTAAAGGTTATGTTCCAAAAGGCCCCTGTATTGTGGCTCCAAGAACACTGAAGAAGACCAAGGCCTGGAAACAAGAATTTTTAATTCTAATGCTACCATTAATTAGAAAATCACAATGCACATGAACTGGTTGCTGACTGTGACATAGGTGGGCTACTTACTGCAGGGTCACATGGCTGTCAGTGATCATCAACTGGAGACCAGGAGCCAAGTCAGGCCTCCACGGCCCCTGATTTGGCCCCAGAATACTTTTGCATTCAGAAAATCTAAAAGGGGAAAACATAGCTGCAATGTTGCATCAATAAAACTTTTGATTCAGCTTCCAAAACAAATGAAATTAGAACAATTCTTACAGGAATAATTCCATATTAAATCTATTTACAGAAATTCAAATGTCAGACACTTTGGCCAACATTAAACCACAAAAACATTAATAACAGATATTTTGGTGTCAAACTCTGCAATATGAAACATGACAGCTCCAGAGAAAAGAAGCCTGGATACTGAAACTGCCTCTTGTGGACAGTAGCAATGAGGGTGATAGCGACCGATCCCACTTTTAAAGGCATACTGTATAGACACAGTTCAGGAGAAATTAAAATACTGAAGTCATATGTTTTTTTTAGACAAAAATGTTTCCAGTATATAGATTTATTTGAAATCTGGACTGGCTGTTGAAGAAATATAGCTGATGACCTCTGCACACACGTCATAAAAGGCCTTCTATATTACGTGATATTAAACTGAAAAGAATCAAATGTGCAGAGATGTGCAGTGTTTCTATAACACTAAAGTTTTTCTTTAAATCATAGACTGGGAGAAAAGTTGAGCAGTTTGAAGTCATAGCTTTGTGAAATACTGTTTTGGAGGCTTTGGGCTTTCCTATGATGAGTTTCTTTGCTTCTTGAGAAACATTTTTTGCCTTTTATTGATGACTACAAACATTATAAAGTACTTTTATTGTGTACTTTTGGAATAATCAACTCTAAAAGCAAAAAATACTTTAGATTCAGACATTTTTACCAAATTTGATGGTCTATAAATAACTTTCTTCTATCAGTACTTCATGAAATTGTTATAACTGTACATGTTTTTATGTATTATAGATGTATAAGCACTTTGAAGTACTTGCACTTGAATGGCTGTTCAACATGAGACTGGCTCCACTCAGGATCTCCAACTTCTAAACATAAGATTTTTAATGCCACTGTTACTGTGAGCCTCCTATAGATGCACTGCAGTGCTGTGCTCATGGTGTGTATATGTGTGTTTTATACATGAATAAATGTGTATCTCAAAGTGAGGAGGTTTTCTCCATCTATTGTAAAGTGTCTTAAATTTACATTTGTTATGAATTGGCTCTATACAATTAAAGATTGACTGATTAATTGCAGTGTAGCAGCAGCCTCTACAAGATGAATTATTGACTGTGTCTGCATCAATTCATCTACATCTGCACCATGATGCATTGATTAAAAGATTATTTTTGACACATACTTGATTAAATGATAATCACAAACTAGTAACCAGAACTTGTATTCTATTAGGCATCATAGGGTGTCTTTATATATGTACAAACACATATATATTGAGAGAGAGAGAGAGAGAATGATTGTATTAATTGTTTCATAATTATAGATTAAACCTTTTGATGTAATTGGCTCTATCAGCCTTTTCCTCTTGGATTTTTACAGCAGTTTGGAGTCAAGTAGAGATGATCAATTTTCATGGCAAACTACACCCCCTGATGTTCATGACCGCTGGAAATGAAACACTAAGGGCTGCTTTGTGCTCAGTCCCAGGCTGAGAGTCTCTCCTGGTTGACTCCATCTGTCATCATTTTAGTTTTTGGTTTAACAAAATCTTTCAAATGCACTTGTGTGACTTTTTTCAGCCTTCCACCTGATGGAGGGTTTGCTCACTTTTCATTAAGACAAGCAAAATTAAAAAGAGCTTCACAAAGTTAAAGAAAAAACATCACAGGCTCTTTATTTTACTCATCAGAGTTAGAAAATGAAATAGTTGATCCTTGTAAATGTGCCATGTCACAACCCCGGGGAGCTGAGTTATTTTCTCTGCATGACTCCACAGCATTCAGTCCAATCAACAGCCCTATTATCAGCATGGATTATCATGTACTTCTCCACATGATCAGAATTAACTCAGACAGAAAACCTGCAGATGAAGAAAACTCTGCTCTCTAACTGTTCTCAATAGGCCAACATGCTGAGACATATTCCTGCCAATCAGCCAAATGTCTGCTCTGCACAGGGCAGACTGAACGCTGGTTTCATTTTCATCAACCTCAAGTGCTGCTGCTAAAGCCTCGGTGTAATGACTCAAATATTAAAGAGGCCTTTACTGTTTAAATCTGAGTATTGTTAGGGGGTTATGTTTTCATCGGTGTGTTTAAGGGTTAGAAAGATTGTGGACAGGATACACTATAAAGTTAAGATCAGATTTTGATAAAGTTTTCTGGGAATGTTCACGGCTTAAAGACAGAGTGGTTAGTTTTTGATTGTAATTCTTATTTGGATGCAGATCCAGGATTATTTTTTAGGATGAATTTACAACCTGAGGGAGGGCAGTTTCAAACATTGTAGGCAATAACTTGCCTGACAGTGTTGGAAGTGCCTGTGTGGAGGTTTGTATCCTTGCACAGCAGCTGGATCCACCTGATTCAGTGTCTGTGATCAGGCCGATCCATCTTGCCAAGCTTCAACCTATAACAACTGGGGGCGTCCCAAAAGGCCCTAATTTCCTGGTGCAGCGCAGGGTGGTGGAGCCTGGTGCATCCTGTGTGCAGTCAGTTTGGCAATTTGGTAGACCAGTTGCCCTGAGCTGGGAGTAGCGGCGTACCACAGGGAGGTGTCAACAGATTCAGGTTGCTGCTGTTTTTTGTGCCAAAAAACTGCATGGAAGGTGCGCTGAAAGCTTGTCAGCGTCAACCTCTTCTATTCTTGGCGCAGGTTAAATGTACCTGATGTACTGGGAATCTGGCTAACAGGTGCACAGTGCACACGTCACCAAAACCTCAGAGGCAGGTTTCCAGAGTGTGAGGCACATTTCAATGCAATAAACAGTCACATCAATCACTATTTTACATACCTGTCTTAACCAACATATGCATTTGCATCTGTATTAACTGTCTCGTCACATCTGATGTCAGATTAAAGCTGTTTGTCATAATGGAAACGTAACCTGATGGCAGCTGGAAGTTTGATGCACATCTTACAAGTCAACAATAAACAGCTTCATCATCCGATACAGATTATACATTTGCAAGTAAAAGTATGTGAACCCTTTGGGATTACTTGGATTTCTGCTTAAATTGGTCATAAAATATGTTCTGATCTTCATCTAAGTCACATCTCTAGACAAATACAGTCTGCTTAAACTAATCCTGCACAAAAAATTAAAATTTTTCATGTTTTTATTCGACATAATATGTAAACAGTCACAGTGCAGGGTGGAAAAAGTATGTGAACCTTTGGATTTAATAACTGGTTGACCCTCCTTTGGCAGCAATAACCTCAACCAAACGTTTCCTGTAGTTGTAGATCAGACCTGCACAACTATCAGGAGGAATTTTGGACCATTCTTCTGTACGAAACTGTTTCAGTTCAGCAATATTCCTAGGATGTCTGATGTGAATCGCTCTTTTGAGGTCATAACACACCATCTCAATGTGATTGAGGTCAGGACTCTGACTGGGCCACTCCAGAAGCCGTATTTTCTTCTGTTGAAGCCATTCCATTGTTGATTACCTCCGCCAAGGAGGTTATGTTTTCAGGAGAGTTTGTCTACCTGTGAACAAAATAACTCAAAAAGGAATGGATGGATATTGATGAAATTTTCAGGAAATGTTCAGCATGGGTAAAGGAAGAACTGATTCCATTTTAGTGTTGATCCGGATCAGCGTCTGGCCGCCATGGGGAAAAATGTGGTTTTCATGAAAAACTACTGTACTAAATAGATCATTATGAATCCACTTGCTAATGGTATGTTTTCATGGTCAAGGAATCTAAATATTTTGGTGAAATAAAGGTAGGACTAATATTTATGGTGAAAATCACAATATGGGTGAGGACTGTGGTGCTGGCGGAGGTATGCGCTCTCCGAGTGCTTTTCTAATTTACTTCTATGCTCTGGGTCGTTGTCCTGTTGCATCACCCATCCTCTGTTGAGCTTCAGTTGGCGGACAGATGGTCATAAGTTTTTCGGCAAAATGTCTTGATTAACTTGGGAATTCAATCCATCCAGGCCCTTAGGTAGCAAAGCAGCCCCAAACCTTAATGCTCCCTCCACCCTATTTCACAGTAGGGATGAGGTCTTGATGTTGGTGTGTTTTAATCTTTATTCTGAACGTGATCTAAAAAGATGGAGTACGTTATTGCAAGGAGGATGAGACACCGGGAGAGGCTCTACTATTTGGCGATGACAGACCAGGAATGCTGGTTGATCACAAGCATGATGAATGGATTATCCTGCTGCTGTGATTAAATGTAGCTGTCACTTAATTGTGTACCACTATTCATGACACAGAAACAGATTACATTTGCCCCGCGAGGTGGTCCACATGGTGATGCAAATCGTGGCATTCTATGCACACCCGGATCGCTCTCCCAGTTGCTGTAAAAGTGAAAAAAGCTCTGACAGTCTTTGCCACTGGATCATTTGAGTACATTGTGGCCATGGGATCAGTCAGAGCGACCAGTAGCCTGCAGTTCATTTAAATGCAAGGAGAGGTGTTCATTTGATTGGTGAAGATGACACTTGGCTGTGTTAAACCCACACATGCCTTCTCTCCTCCCTCTCTGCCACCTGCGCCAGGGGGAGGGACAGAGGCATGGGTGCGTGCCTGGCTGTGCCGGACTGCACTGTTCACGAAGTTGCAAAATGCCCTGGACACACCCTGTTGGCGATGCGCAGGCACGGTGCAGGGCAGGTGCACCGTGCCTGCACCTAATCTAGGAAATTAGAGCCCAACATGTGTGTCCAATCAGAGTGCTTTGGAGCAGGAAGAGGAATGAGCAATGAGTGAGGTGAAAACAGGAAGTGACTGCACATACAGAGTTTAGCATAGATACTAGCTTTGACTGCATTCTTTATTAAATGAAATACAAATATTATCAGTCCAACCCTCCCTTTAACAAGGATACTTTTACAAAGTTGCTCATGTGCAGTACGGTGCCTCCCTCCTACATTATCTGATTGGCCTGCAGTAAATGTTGGTTGACAGAACAATCATCCAATCATCTGCCAGATAAGCTTCTAGAAAGGTTCTTCCATCCCCAAATGCTTTCTGTGGGCTCTTTCCTAGATGGACAATTGACATCTATTGAATGCTCTATCTGGTGTGCCAGGTTTGGCTCTTGGAGCTCTTCTGGTTGTTGTACTAATCATTATTCTCTTACTTGTCTTAGTTTATTTAGCTCTAGTTTTGGTCTATCAATTACAAAACGGTAATCAGCGAATGTTTCCCGAACATGCAATCTTATAGCTTTTCGGGTTATCTTGCTAACAGACAGACAAGCAGCCGCAAAAACAAAACCTTATTTTCTGGAATACTGTTTATACTTTACAAATTAAACTTTTTTTTTTTTTTTTTTACCAGTTTAAAGGGGTCTTTCTGTGACATTATGTTGATATGTTTCTTCAATACAATATTGGATGTTAGTGTATTATACTACAATTTATTCTGTAATATTGTATATTTGTCAGTGATAATGTCTTACTCTCCTGTACAGGGTAAACCGTACTACTTTGACCGTGTGTTCCAGTCAAACACCACTCAGGAGCAGTTTTACAACGCTGTGGCTCAGAAGATTGTCAAAGGTGAAACATGCTGAAGAATATCCATGCAGCAATAATCAACTCAAAAATCCTGATTTACCAAACCAACACCCAAATACTCAAAGATTTATCTCTATCTAAATGTATACAGATGTGCTGGAGGGCTACAATGGGACAATATTTGCATATGGGCAGACCTCCTCTGGGAAAACACACACCATGGAGGTATTGTAAAAACCCACATTCATATAATGACAAAAAGACTTGATTTCAGTGTTTTTTGTATTTCTCACTGTATGGTTGTCTCTTAAAGGGAAAACTCCATGACACAAATATGATGGGGATCACACCCAGAATTGTTCAGGACATCTTCAACCACATTTATTCCATGGACGAGAACCTGGAGTTTCATATCAAAGTGTGATGGCTTTTAATTTAGTGCTCGGTTTATTCAAAGTATCACCAGTTATTAATCATAATGTTTGTTTAATCTCATCAGGATCTTCTCCTTTATAGGTGTCATATTTTGAAGTCTATTTGGACAAAATCAAGGACTTGTTGGATGGTATGTTTTGGGTTTCCATGAGATATATTTCAAACAAAAAAGTCTTTTATTATGTTTATTTGAAAGTGATCTATATAACTGTCGGGGCAGAGTTGGATATGTCAGTGGTCATTTTTGTGAATTTCGATGGAAAACCTGCACAAAAAAAACCTTCCATTTCCTGTAGAACACTAAATTCCTCAGGGTTACCATGCTTATATATATACATATATATGTATATATATGTATATATATATATATATATATATATATATATATATATATATCTATATATATATATATATATATACATATATATATATATATATATATATATATACACACAGAGCCATGACTAGCAAATGATGATTTCACACCTAACCCCATATGTCATTGTAAAATGCATGAGTCTGACAGAATCTTTTTTTATTAAAGCATTTGCTATATGCAAAATATAACAGACTCAGTATGTTTTAAGTATGCATTAACCCTACAGAGCCAATTGTATCATATTTGTTACATACTTCTATAATACCTCTATCTACTCAATATGATCAACAAATTAAAAAATCATCTGAATACAATCAGATAAATGATAAAAAATGTCCTCAAATGGATTATTAGTTGCCAAAAACACCTAATGTATCAAATGAGATACGAAAAATCTATATGTTGAATTTTATGGACATTTCTTATTTTTATGGATTTTAGCAGAAAGTAAAACAAACATCTCGTCTCCAAAAAAATTAGAATTTTCTGGCTATGATCTATGGTCTTGGGCCTTAAAGGGTTAATATGTAGTCATGATTGTTATTTTACAGCATCATAAATAATCATCTGTTTAGAATTGAGACAGCATAAGCATATTCTAATGCATCATTATACTTTATCAACATGCTTATGTTATGTCTATTATGTATTATAATTGGGGACTGCATAGGAAGTGTTAGACAAACAACCAAAAATCCAAAATAAATTCATAAACAGATGACAATAGAAGCAAACTGTAAGGGCGACCATATTTATAGACTCCCCAAAAAGAGACACCTTGATTTGCACATCAGTAGTGAGCTTCAACATACAGCTTATTTACAATGCTTAATTTGTCATATCAGCACAAATGCTTCATTGTTTGAGGTTGCCTATTTATTTTCTGGTAAAACAATTAAATTACAGCATACACATGTGTTGATATTTGTATCACAGCATCAGTGCGTGTCCTCAGCACTTTTTTGAGCTTGTTGCAGGCATAGCTTTGAAAATAAGTGAAAAAAGAATAATACAAAACCCAAAACCAGTGAAGTTGGCATGTTGTGTAAATTGTAAATAAAAACAGAATACAATGATTTGCAAATCCTTTTCATACACAGCAAAGACAAGATATTTAATGTTCCAGCTGGTAAACTGAATTTTTTTTGCAAATAATTAGCAACTTAGAATTTAATGGCAGCAACACATTGCAAAAAAGTTGTCACAGGGTCATTTTTACCACTGTGTTACTTCGCCTTTCCTTTTAACAACACTCAGTAAACGTTTGGGAACTGAGGAGACCAATTTTTGAAGCTTTTCAGGTGGAATTCTTTCCCATTCTTGCTTGATGTACAGCTTAAGTTGTTCAACAGTCCGGGGTCTCCGTTGTTGTATTTTACGCTTCATAATGTGCCACACATTTTCAATGGGGACAGGTCTGGACTACAGGCAGGCAGTCTAGTACCTGCACTCTTTTACTACGAAGCCATGCTGTTGTAACACGTGCAGAATGTGGCTTGGCATTGTCTTGCTGAAATAAGCAGGGGCGTCCATGAAAAAGACGTTGCTTGGATGGCAACATATGTTGCTCCAAAACCTGTATGTACCTTTCAGCATTAATGGTGCCTTCACAGATGTGTAAGTTACCCATGCCTTGGGCACTATTACACCCCCATACCATCACAGATGCTGGCTTTTGAACTTTGCGCCTATAACAGTCCGGATGGTTCTTTTCCTCTTTGGTCTGGAGGACACGACGACCACAGTTTCCAAAAACAATTGTAAATGTGGACCACAGAACACTTTTCCACTTTGCATCAGTCCATCTTAGATGAGCTCGGGCCCAGCGAAGCCAGTGCTGTTTCTGGGTGTTGTTGATAAATGGCTTTGGCTTTGCATAGTAGAGTTTTAACTTGCACTTACAGATGTAGACGAACTGTAGTTACTGACAGTGGTTTTCTGAAGTGTTCCTGAGCCCATGTGGTGATATCCTTCACACAGTGATGCCGGTTTTTGATGCAGTACCGCCTGAGGGATTGAAGGTCACGGGCATTCAATGTTGGTTTTCGGCCTTGCCGCTTACGTTATTAGCCTGTTCACCTGTGGGATGTTCCAAATAAGTGTTTGATGAGCATTCCTCAACTTTCTCAGTCTTTTCTGCCACTTGTGCCAGCTTTTTTGAAACATGTTGCAGACATCAAATTCCAAATGAGCAAATATTTGAAAAAAATAACAAAGTTTACCAGTTTGAACATTAAGTATCTTGTCCTTGCTGTGTATTCAACTGAGTATAGGTTGAAAGGGATTTGCAAATCATTGTATTCTGTTTTTATTTACGATTACACAACCAGCCAACTTCACTGGTTTGGGGTTTTGTAGTTTGAGCATTAAATGTCATGTCTTTGTAGAGTGTAATGTGAAGGAGTGTAAGTAAAAAGGATCAGCAAATCATTATATTCTGTTTTTATGTTGTTTTTTTCCACATCTTGCCATCTTCACTTGATTTGGGGTTTATACAACATCAACACATATCTGTTTGTGACCCTCTGGTTCATGTTTTATTCAGGGCTATTTTCTTTTTCTCTTTTTCACAGTAACAAAGACCAACCTCTCCGTTCATGAGGATAAGAACAGAGTCCCGTACGTGAAGGTAAGATTTTTCTATGAGGTGCAACAATGATTGCATCAGTCTGAACGTTGCACAATCGCACAGTCACAAGTCTGTCTAAGACATTTGTAATGGTTTGGCCAAAAATAGCACAGGAGACCATGATGTATAATAATACTGAAACATTTATAAGAGGAGATGAGGGTGTGTTAATGAAAAGCAGTTTGGTTTTGGCTCCTGCTTTTCTGTGATTATGAGAGAATAAAGACAAACACTTCTGGTTTAAATGAAGAAGCAGCATGAACTCACTCTCTGTGAAGTTCTCCTGTGAAAGTCCCAGGCTGATGCAGCATGTCATGGTCTCCTCTGCTAAGAATTGTCTCTCTGTGCCTCCCTCCTGCTGCGGGGCCATTAAACACAGTGTTTCCTTGTGATTGTGTGTGTGTCCTCAGGGGTGTACCGAGCGTTTCGTGTGCAGTCCCACCGAGGTCATGGACACCATCGATGAAGGCAAAAACAACAGAAGCGTGGCTGTCACAAGTGAGTTCACGAGTGCCTTCAGCGCTCATGGGTTCAACCTCAGCGGGTCTCCTGACTGCAGAGATCAGACCACCTCACTGTCTGTGGGCTTCAAACAGAGCCGGGAAGAGAGGAAGTGGACAGAAAATAAGATACTAATTATTACAGTATACCAGCAAGTGTTTCTGAATTTGCAGAGCGTGTTTGAAATGTTTGATGATACATTTAGAAATATCTGAGCCCACAGACTTTTGTTGCAGCAACACCAGTAACCAAAGACGAATGCTAATCTGACCCTATCACCTTTGTTATCTCATAAATTAGCGCTTTGTTAACACAAACAAGCAATGTTAGCATCTTGATAGAAAGAGACAGGAGGAGCTAAAGCTTTTGTTGTCCATGTTTCAATTTCCTGGGAATGCTTTTCCATTAAACCTCAAAGCATCACACTGAAGCACTGACTGCAGATTGTGGGCCTGTTTCCATTTCATGTTGTGAAGTCTGGATAGACTGGAGGATCAGACTGGAAGCAGGAGTTGTGCATGTCAGAGGCACCTCCTGCCAGACTATTGGACTCTAGTCATAGGGACTCGGACTCGTGTTGACTTGAGCCGCAAATGAGACGACTTGCAACTCGACTCGGACTCGGGAGAAAATGTCACCAGACTCGACCTGATCAAAATCTTAAGAACAGTTAAAAAATTGCTAGAATATGCATTTTGCACATCTGGATCTTAATGAGGTTTTAAATAGAGCTACAATATGCAAAAGCAAGAAGGGGGAGTGTGACAAAAAGCACTTTGAAAAAGTAATTTATTGAAAACAACAAGTAAACTGACATAGGCTGTTTATCAGCTGATCAAAAGTTTAAGACCACAGGCTATTGAAGCCCAAATCTGCTCATAATGTTCATTTTCTGTCAGGCATTCACACGGTCATGCCCTCCTGATGGCTAAAGCTAAGAAGCTTTCTCTTCTTGAACGTGGTTGTATTGTCGAGCTGCATAAGCAAGGCCTCTCGCAGCGTGCCATAGCTGCTGAGGTTGGACGCAGTCAGACAGTCATTCTACATTTTTTGAAAGATCCTGAGCATTATGGAACAAAAAAGTCAAGTGGTAGACCCAAAAAAATTACACCTGCGCTGAGCCGGAGGATCCGATTGGCTGTCCGTCAAGACACAGGGCGGTCCTCGACCCAAATTAAGGCCCTTACTGGTGCCGACTGCAGCGCAGTAACCATCAGACGGCATCTGCAGGAAAAGGGTTTCAAAAACAAAAAACAAATTCAAAGACCTCGTCTCCTTCAAAGCCACAAAACTGCCTGTTTAGACTTTGCCAAGGAGCATCAAACATGGGACATTGAGAGGTGGAAAAAAGTTTTATTCTCTGATGAGAAAAAATGTTACCTTGATGGTCCAGATGGCTTCAGCGTTACTGGCATGACAAGGAGATCCCACCTGAGATGTTTTCTACCCGGCACAGTGGAGGGGGGTCCATCATGATCTGGGTGCTTTTTCATTCAGTGAACACTGGAGCTTCAGGTGGTGCAGGGTCGTCAAATGGCGGCTGGTTACGTGCAGATGTTGCAGAGGGCATCCCTCATGACTGAGGGCCCTCGTCTGTGTGGTAACAGCTGGGTTTTTCAACAGGACAACGCTGCAGTTCACAATGCTCACTTGACCAAGGACTTCTTCAGGGAGAATAACATCACTCTTTTGGACCATCCTGCATGTTCCCCTGATTTAAATCCCATAGAGAACATTTGGGGATGGATGGCAAGGCAAGTTTATAAAAATGTTCATCAGTTCCAGACAGTTGATGCCCTTCATGAAGCCATCTTCACCACTTGGAGCAATGTTCCCAAAAGCTTCCTGGAAACACTCTCTAATGAGTAGCTCCACCGTTCTTGTTAATCACTTCAAAAATTTGTTTGGGCATGCTTGATGAGAGTGTTTCAAGCATGCCCAAACAAATTTTTGAAGTGATTAACAAGAACGGTGGAGCTACTCATTACTGAGTCCTACTGAGAAACATTTTTGTTCTGGTTTGGAGAGTTTTTTGTAATTTTTTGAGCGATGGTCTTAAACTTTTGATCAGCTGATAAACAGCCTATTTCAGTTTACTTGTTTTCAATAAATTACTTTTTCAAAGTGCTTTTTGTCACACTCCCCCTTCTTGCTTTTGCATATTGTAGCTCTATTTAAAACCTCATTAAGGTCCAAATGTGCAAAATGCATATTCTAGCAATTTTTCAACTGGTCTTAAGATTTTGATCAGGTCTGTATAACCAAGTGGCACTGAAATGCTTATTCTGTGTGCACAGGAACCTCAAATGTCACTTCTTAATGTGTGTATTTCTGTGTGTGTGTGTGTCAGACATGAACGAGCACAGCTCCAGGAGTCACAGCATCTTCCTCATCAACATCAAGCAGGAAAACTCTCAGACGGAGCAGAAACTGACTGGAAAGCTCTACCTCGTCGATCTGGCCGGGAGTGAAAAAGTATGATAGCTCACTGAAAAACACTTCCTCTTTATTCCCTTCTATCAAGATCCCTGTTTTAAGAATCTGCTGTTTTTTTTCTAGTGTCCAAAACCATTTTCTTTGAGCCATAACATGAAGTAATCCTCTAATTAAAGAGTATTCATAATGTAAACAGACCCCTCACTCACATTCCTGTTTCCTAACCATCCTGACTTGATCTGCTGCCCCTCTCAGCAGGGGGCTCTGCACTAATCTGTCTGTCACTACGTGATCCTAATAATCCAAGACTAACTAATCTGCACACTAACATGTTTTGTCAACATTCTTAAAATAATCGTCTTTATGCTCAACGATCAAAACAACACCGGAAAAATTTATTTTTGTTTTCATGACAGTTTGAACATCCTGAATGTTGTTGGTTTATGATGTTATGGAGGATGATTCTGTCAATGATCTGGTCTGTTTTAGGTTCGGGGGCTTTCTTCACAGATTGGACTATAGACAGGATTTAGTTCATGTTCTTGCGTACAATATGTTACATTTAGACAAACCAGTTAAATGATTCCAGGTGGAGCTGAGTGTAAATGTCAGTTTTCAGTCTTTATGACTGCTGCTGTGTCTCTGTATTTCACAGGTTGGTAAAACAGGAGCTGAGGGCACAGTCCTGGATGAAGCCAAGATGATCAACAAGTCTCTGTCTGCGCTGGGGAACGTTATTTCAGCTCTGGCAGAGGGCTCGGTGAGGCACACAGACCTTCTCACATTAATTTCTCTCCTTCTTAAGGAACTAATGTGCCATTAAATGTTACCAATGTTATAATCTTATTATGTTTAGATGAAATATTCTGCCATGAGTTTGCATCACAGGCCAATGTTGTTGCACCACACTGTTGCCTTTTAACCTCAACAGCTAACAGCTAATTTAAACACCCTTCTTTTGCAGTTGTTGATTTCTTGTTTTTGTTGTATAATCTTGTACGGTGTCCTTGAGTGTCGTGAAGGTCGGCTTTTATATTAAATTTATTATTATTATTATCATTATTATTATTATTATTATTATTATTATTATTATTATTCTTATTATTAATATTATTATTATTGTTGTCACAGAATATTTCATTTTACAAGAATAGGTTATCAAGAGCACATCACTGTTCCCACCGTTAAAGCTGCTATGAGGAGTTTCTAAGTAATTACAAAAAAGTCTCGCTTTTAGATATATGCCTGATGGAAATACACGCTTAAAGATGAGTTTTATAGCATCAAAATAGGTTATCTATAAATGCTATTCCTTAGCTTCGCTGTCGGGTCGGACAGGGCTGGACTGGCCTGGATACTCAACTTCAGGAACAAGACAATTAAAACTAGAGCAAATTTATATTATTCAGACACGTCTTAGAGCACCGGGCTGTAAGTAGAGATATATAGCCGGCTACAAAACTACAATACTAAGTTTTCCAAAAATTGCTTGCTGTCGCACATCAAAAACTACCGCTACGTAACTAGAAAGAGATACATTACCTCATCACTTTGCATCCTGTAAGTTGTTGAAAAAAGAAGTTGTAAAGCAATGCAGAGTTCTGAGGAAGGTCCGAGCTGCATTCATTAGCATCACAACAAACGCATGCTTTGGCTTGGGTCACGTCTTTACAACAGTCGCCGTGCGTGCTCATGGGTAGCAGAGTCTTTATGTCGCCGGAAATAGATTCTCCTCATAGCACCTTTAACTACAGAAAAGAAAAAAATAATTATGCTGGAAAACCTTTCTGATAAACCTAGTTAAGGGCTAAATATTAGAGCAGAATTTCTCTCTATTGATCAGCGATGTTTGTAGAAAGTTCCGGCATTATTCCACTCCCTACACTTTCATTATAAGCAGCCCTTCCTGTATGAATATTGAATAATAAATGTTGTCAGTGTCTGTGTGCTCCGTCAGAGTTATGTGCCGTACAGAGACAGTAAGATGACCAGGATCCTGCAGGACTCTCTGGGAGGAAACTGTCGGACCACCATGGTCATCTGCTGCTCGCCTTCGTCCTTCAACGATGCAGAGACCAGGTCCACACTGCTGTTTGGACAGAGGTACGCACAGACATACATAAACAGACACATCTTTCATGATTGGGCATTTTAAAAAGGAATCAAGGACTGGTGTTTCAGGCCACCATATTTTTCAAGCTTCATGCTTGTAATTATGAAAGACTCTTTATTATCACTATTATTACTATCATTATCATTATTATCATTGTTCATATTTTAATTATCTACTCTTACCCCTAACACGGACTTCAAGACATCATTTCACTTAGATGTTCTAAGTTCTGGAAGGAGTTAAGCGCAGCGATGCGATCAGTGTCCTCTTGTTCTGCTTTAAAAAGAAGAAATTTCTGTTTCCAGCCTGATCCCTGTCCTCGTCCTTCTGATTGTGTGCTGTTTGCTTTTGCTGAGTCTTTCCTGAATATAGTATGTACTCTGTTATTGCTTCTTTGTTTTGTAGTGTTTTGGCTTGTTTTCTCTTGTTTTGTTGTTGTTTTTTGTTTTTTTGCTGAGTGTTTAGCCTGAATGTCATGAGATTGTTATGGGCAGATGTGGAACTCTGTACAAGCCTGCAGAGGCTTCGTTCCCACCTTGCTCAGTTTTGTAGTACTAAACTTGAGCTAAACAAATAAATACAAATAGAAATATGCCCACACACACAGTCAGTCAAATGTTGATTTCCCCAAAAGATGGAAATCCCTTTTTACAAAAACAAAACAGGTCAAGGTGGCAGCCCAGCAAAAGCCCAAATATGTAAAGACTAAACAGAAAAACAAAGCAGTTGTTTTGTTTTCTTCGTCATAAATCACATCTATTAGAGTCACCACTGTTGGTGTTGGAAAAGTTTACCTCCATCATCTCACCTCCACATATCCCACCAGGGCAAAGACCATCAAGAACACGGTGAGTCTGAACGTGGAGCTGACCGCAGAGCAGTGGAAGAAGAAGTGGGAGAAAGAGAAGGAGAAGAACAAGACGCTGAAGAACACTGTCACCTGGCTGGAGAATGAGCTCAACCGCTGGAGGAGCGGTAAGGACGTTGGTGCTGTGTTAGCATTAAGCTAAGGCTTTGGTCCAAGGCAAACTTCATCAGAGGGTCACATGTCCCTGTTTTTTAAATATCTCTGATGACTTGTCTGAGTCATTTACACAAAAGATCCTGTTTTTACATATGAAGAAAAATTAATGTATGTTTAATAGAAAAAATGTTTGCATCTGGTTTTACATTCTTGTGACATGTTAAAAAAGATTCTGGTAAAGATACATCGTCTTCAAAACATTTATTTTATATTCATTTGGTTCTCAAACTGATGAAAACTTTAGTTCTGACAGTAAAATATGCCCTCAAGTACAGATTTTGTCCACATGAAAACACACAAATAAACACATTTTTCTATATGCTAACATAAATTAAGGGTTAAATTGATGGTCAGAGTGGGACTAAAATTAGTTTTTTATAAGCTGCATAACTCAGACATTCATCAAAGTCTCAGTTTGTTAGTGATGAATCATACTGAGGCTATTTTAAGCTTTTGAAGGATTCACTAAGAGAAAGAGCCCTTTGTGTCCAAGTTAGGACTGCCATGAAGAGTGCAACAGGAGATGTACTTCAGCATTTCTTAGCAATGCAAAGATAAGACATGTTTTTCTAAAATCTTTTTTAAAATCTTTTTGCAGTGATTTTTTTTTTATAAAACATGATATTATAGTTTTAACATTTTACTAACACACACAAACAGTAAAGACAAAAGGAAGAAAAATATAATATTTATAATGATGACACTGGGAACACAATTTTTGTTGAGTTAGGTCTGACAGCTATTTTCAACTAATTTTAGGGTGCTGAATTCAGAACAGTTTTTCTCTTTCACATTAAGTTTTTGAACTATAGGATCTTTGTTTTCTTTAAAAGTATGAAAAACACTGTACTTAACAGGCCCAGATCACATGCCAAATCATTCAACTCATGCTGATCAAATCCCGACGAACTGAATCTGCATGATTTTGCATCATTGCTGTCACTGCATCTCTAACATCACTCAGATCTTCTAGAGGAGAAAGCTGTTCGAAAACTGGCACAGGGATTTCAGCTGAATGAGTTATTGGTCTTGTGGCTTACCGTACTGTAGATATTCTATTTTACTTTTATTTTTCTTATTAAATTCTGTTTTGACTAAACTAAAGTAACAGTCTGTGCAATGATCTTTTTGCTCTGGTCAAACCCCGGGGATACCAAATGCCAACTTTTCACGTGCTCCTTTGGTCCACACCCGTAAACTCTCCACACACTGCTTGCGCACTTTGTGAGGGGCCCATGGCTTGTCTTGATCACAGAGTTTTACTTTAAAATATGCAAAATATGGTTGTTGGAAATGTACTGCTGTTTGCCCTCTGACTTGGAGAAACTACCACAAATAAAGCAAAAAGAGTCAGAGCTGTTTAGGCATTTACAACGAGAAGCAGTAGGAGCAGACGTGATCTGAAACAAAGGAAATATACTATATACCTATGTAAATAAACCACTAAGATGAAACTTACAAGCTTTGAAAAATAAAAAAAAACTTTGAAAGAAGTAGAACTGATAGTAGTATGCCCATAGTTACAAGGTTAAGAGAAAAGCCAGCACTATGCTAGCTCTCTGTTTGCAGATATTGATAGTTCTGACCTATTTGGAGCTGCACACACCTCTCACCGCACTGTCTCAACTGTGACTGCACAAACAAGTTGTCATGTAGCTGCAGATGAGTTCAATCATAATCAGCTGGTGAGTCTTATTACAGCCAATCAGTGGAATTTTGCTTATCTGGAGGGCAAGCCATGGAGAAAAATCTTGATGTGCTAGAAAAAAACTGACTACAAATTTTGGAATTAGCATGCCAGTTTTCATCTAAATCAGCACAAGAAACAAACTCAACAGATTCTATTTTTCAAACTGCTCCTATTTACAACAATGCTAATAATAAGAAATTGAAGTAAAAGCAAATGAAACAAGAAAAGATCAATAAGAATAGCTCTAGAGGCCTTAGAGGGGTTTACAAATTAAAGACATCTAATGCTGCATTCCAGACGACCTGTAACTCGGATATTTCCCAGTTGAAATCTCTGAGTTTCGATCTAAAAGTATTCCAGGCAAATTACGACTCGGTTTGAGCGCAAGGAATTCTGGTACGTAAATTAACTAACATGGCAGGCATTATAAGATTTATGCTTTATCAACTTGCTTGTTTGAGTGAAACAGAAGTGGGGAAATGGCGCATAAGGTAACAGAAGCTTATACTTTACAGTGTTTGTCATTATTTAGGTTATTTAGATTAATATTGTTTAGGCAGTGATGTGGCGCCACAAGTCGTAACTCGGAGTACATCGATCTGGTACGAGTTCACTGGTGGGAAGTTACAAGTTCGACTGCCGTTCCAGTGCACTTTCACGAGTTACAGGTGGGAAAACACAAGTTACAGGCTTCCTGGAACGCAGCATTAGATAGGCCAGTGCTTAGTAGACAGATGTTTAGAAGCTAATTTACCTGCTTCCTACTGTCTTTGTGAGGAAGACAGGGGCCCCACAACCTCCTGAAATCCTCACATTCATGATTAACTCTTGCAAACACTGGTTCATGTGATACTTCTTTTTTTTTATGTAATTTTTGGGCATTTCGTGCCTTTATTGATAGTAGAGAGACAGGGGACAGGCTTGTGAAAGGGGGAGAGAGAGTAGGGGAAGACACTCTGCAAACTGGTCACAGGCGGGATTTGAACCTGGACCGGCAGAAGCAAGTACATGGGGTGCTAACCACTCTGCCAAACCAGCACCCCGTGATACTTCTTCTAACATGAGTTCATTTACTTTGTAATATCAGGTATTGACATGCACATGCACACACATCTGTGACAGCCTCGACTTTTATCACCAAAACTTTATGTTTTGATATTTTGGGCATTTCTTTCTGATGTCGAAGTGAGCATAGTTAGAATATAATAGAATAGAACTTTATTTGTCATTGCAACAAGTACAACATAATTGCAAAAGCCATTCAGTCAGTGCAAAACAGTACGAGAGAAATATGATAAAATATGGTACAAACAGAAGTGAAGTGAAATAAGATAAGAAATAAAAATAAAATAAGATGAAAAAATAATAAAATAATAAAGGTCAGGTGCAAAATAGAATAATAAAGTATGATACAGTAAGTAATAAGAATGGTTGTGGTAATACCAGCACTGTAAACACCAGCTTTTTATTGTCAGGAAGACTAAAATTAGGTTTGTCAACATTAGCAGGTTGAATGCAAAGAGATGAAGGTCCAAAATTTCAGAAAGTTCACAAAAATACTTTGTTAATTTGTCCTTTCACACTGCAGTGTGGTTATTGTGATGTGTCAGCAGATTGATGCTACTCGCTTTGGCAGAAAGCAAAAACAAATGCTAATCCCCTTTTCGGGGTTAAGCTAATGTCAAAACCCTACCAGGAGTTCCTTTCAAATTAAAGTTTGGAGGTAACTTTTTCACTTTACTCCTCAGTGTACGATGAATCATACAGCTGATGCATCATAGTTATTTACATCTGTGAGCCAGGAGAGGGTTATATCTATTTATTTATATTTAACTGAATTTAAGAATAATGCCATTTTGATTGCTTCATTACTACTTTTCTTTTTTTTTAGACATCAGGGATCATCAACTGTTTGTACAAGGCACAGTTTCTTTTTCTTTACATATGTCACAGCACATTTTTTTTGTATTTTGAACATCTAAACATCCTCCTACCTTATTTTTGAAGCTTTGTTGTCCAACCACCAGCCTTTACCGTCACTGCAGCACGCTTCAACCCTTTGCATTGAACCAGGGAGTTGACATCGAGGAAATCTTGCTTTTGAGACTTAACTCTGTTTTGGAAAGGACAACATATGTTGTCGGACTTGCATAATAAGTCTTTCTACCTGCTGTCTTTTAGCCCTGCAGATAAGAAGCACTAATGACTTTTGGCCTTACTGACAGTTTAGACCGTGAAAGACTTACCGGTATCTATCAAGAATACCACTGATGTGCTTGGCTGATGTCTTTATTATCATGAGACTAATTTTGCGAAACAAGGAAAAATTCCACTGCTGTAGTTTTAAGATTTACAAATGAACCGTGGTGCTATTATCTATCAGTAACAGGATGCATTCACTGTCGAATGGCTCCGAGTTTAAGGAAGAAAAAGAATATTTGTGCTTGTAAGAGAGAGTTGTTCTGTATTCCCTCAGTGAAGAAGCTTACTGTGTGGCCATTGTGTTTAGTGATGGGTCATGAGTCTGATGAACATAGTTCTGGTAGGTGTAAAATTTGGAGTGGGGAATTTTAGCAGTGGATTGGGTTGATTTTTCCAAGATGTTCAGGAACAGGTGGGTTTGAGTCTGAAAATTTGTACCTTAGCAGGACTCTGCTTGGTATGATCCCTGAAGGAGAACCAGTATGACCAAATAATGTTGAGTAAAGTCAAGCTGACACCACATGGTGGAAAAGTCTCATTAGTCATTAGTTAGTCACCAGACACAGAAAGATCTATGAATTGACTGAGAGCATATCAGTAGCACATACATTGACTTTTACTTCAGGCTTTTTTTGTCGTCATTTTGCAGCATTTTCAAGAGTAAGGACCACACCATCAACAGGATGAATTTGACAGTTTTTTATTGCATACAGTAGAAAACAAGCAATGTAGCAGATACATGAAGTGGACAACAGTTTGGGGAAACGTCATGGGGAATCCGCCGTAGCTCCCGGGCACGACGAATCCGCTTTATAAGGCCCTGAGGAAAGAAGGAATGAAGACTTTTTTAAGAAAGGGGAGGGAGGGAAGGATGTGTCAAGTGTGCAAACAAAAGAGGGAAATGGTCGGTTAGAATTTATAGGAACACAGGAAGAGGCGTGGTTGAGGTGTGGTCCTGCTCCTGAAATTCTGCTCAAAGCTCCACAAGAAGCAGCCAAACCTAATTTAATCTGCTGGAATGACAGCATAACTTTCAATTCTTACATAAAAATCACTTTAACCCCAAAACACAAGAAGCTGGCTAGGTGTAAAGATATTCCCTGTATCTCTTTAAACTTTATTCAATGGAGAAAGAGAGAAGTACATCTGTCTCAGAGATCAGGACTGATGATTTCTGCTTCCTCCTGCAGGAGAGAACGTTCCAGCAGAGGAACAGTTTGATAAAGAAAAGGCCAAAGCAGAGGTCCAGGCCCTGGATACTGTGTTAAACAACGATAAGACAGCACCAGCGCCGACACTCAGCAGCCTGCCTGGAGTCAAACTCACCGACGCAGAGAAGGAGAAGTATGGGGCAGAGATGACCAAACTGTACAAGGAGCTGGATGACAAGGTGAGGACAAAACTGTGTTTGCACGACACTGGAGTCTTTATGTGCTGAAGTAAAGAAGCTGATTTTAAAAAAATCTTCACATTTTATCCTCAAAGCAGCAGTTTTCAAACTTTTTTTCCTCAAAGCAAAGAGAGTTTTCTTCTCTTGATTTCTTCTTGGCAGTAGCATCCAACCAGGAGTAGCCTAAAGTCAAAAAGAGACCAGATAGTTACCTGACAGTTCCCTTAAAGAATCAGAAAGGTGTGATTAGATTGATGTGGCAAAGTCTTGAGATCATCCAAGAGTGGCACAAATAACTCGATGGATCAAAAGCATGTCTGGAGTTATAAGTGTAAGTATGTACAATGGTTTGATGTGAGTTTCTTATTCATCACTGATCTTGTAAATATTGTTAATGCTGAAAGTGTAAATTCTTTGGCCTTGTTCAGAGTCCCACTTTATTTATTTTTTCCTTCATGAGGATATAATTTAAAGATTCTGCATGTTGCAACTGACTTACTTCATTTTTTACTATGCTCTCATCTATTAAATATCTTTATTTGATATTCCTACAGCTATACTGTATTTAAGAGTAACTGAAACAACCAAATTACCCCTTGGGGATTGATAAAGTATTTTTATTATTATTATGATCTTTAGGGGAGAGTGGGGTAAACTGAGCCAGTGGGTAAGTTGACCAACAACCTGTTTCTAGGAAACAGTAAACAACTTTTGTCATGTGGCCCTAAATTCAGAAAGCCCTTCTCCCTTCTCCCTGCCTCTGTTGAAACGGGGCACCTGGCACAAACAGTTGGTGCTTTTTAACACAAAAAACTCATTTTCGTGTGCCAGAGTAAATTTCAGCATGTCAGGTATATTGAGCTTTGTATCAAATCCAATTTATCCAGGTCTATAATGGTGTATTATACATATTTGTAATTTACCAGTGTATAAAGCTGTATGAGTCATTTGGCCAAAGATGAGTCTGAATAGCGAAGCTGGCAACATTTTTCCTAAATGTTGGCTGTGGGGCAAAGTGAGCCATGTGCTGTGGGCTAAATTGAGCCACTGGTTCCTTTTATACCACTAAAAGTTGAAAAGCTATATTAATGTACTGAATCATAAAATACTGTTTAATGTTATGTTAACCAACTGACTTGTTTGATCAAATATTAAACAGGAGAAAATTATGCTAAGAGTGAACAACAGGAAAACCAACTGGGGCTCAACACTCCCTGCTGAGATGGAGAAAGTAATGAAGGAAGTCATAGTTTAAAAGTCGATCAGATTCGTTTGCAAAGAAGTGAAATACTGACAGGTCAAACCTGCAGAGGTAAATGAAGCAGAGGGATGTTTAAACTTGCTTGTTTAAGCAAGTATGAACTTGTAAAAACTTTAAAGCATATGAGTAAATGTAACTTCTCTAGAAGGAATAATAGTTTTCTTTCTGCCAAGTACTGATTTTGTTTCTGGTTGTTGTTCAAAGCTTTGTTTGCTCTCATTTTAATTCACATGAGTATCTAATTTTCCCAAAAAAATGCAATATGTGTCAATTTATGGCTTTACAATTTTGAAATTACTGATTTTTTTTGTAGGGTGTTTAAGTTAGGGTAAAGAAAATAAATGTGACTTAGTGAAGTGAACAATTTCTTGTGAAATGACTCTTGACAACAGTAGCCTACATTATCTTTTAATAATTCTCAGATTTAAAGTTATTAAGTCACATGGTCAACTTACCCACAGACTTGGCTAAACTTACCCCTAACCTGGGGCAAGTTGAGCCACAGGAGAACTTTATTTTGAAAGGCCACAGTTTCCGGGCTCTTTGTCATTGACACGTCCTTCCAGTCTCAGTTGATAGCAAACATTCTTAAAAAGAATTTTTGTTTTCATTTTATTTCTGTTGCATTTTTCCTCGCCTCAGTGACAACAAAAGTAAGAAATGGCTCATCATCCCCCACTCTCCCCCTATGTGATTTTATATGATGTTCTGTGTGATATAACATATATTTTGAATTATTGTTTTGTTTTTATCATTACTAAATTTCACTACATAAATCTGACACTGATTTGGCATAAATTTGCTAATCTCCCAAGTTGTCCAGAGGTAAGATGTTTAGAATGTGATTGACGGGTTTAAGGATTTTTGTTACAAAAATAAGTCCAGACCCAATAAAATACAAAAAGAGAAAATGATTCAAGGGCTTAATCAGTTAATGAAGCATTTAAACTACTAATATAGCTTCTAATTTGACCAAACAGCTTTAAATACTCTCAAGAGACACCACCATTTCAGAGTCACTGCTCTAATGAATGTTTTTCGGCTTTTTTGTGTGTGTGCAGTTCTTCTTTTGACCAGCAGGTGGCGGGATTGCATTTGTCCAGTGTCATTGCAGCAGAATTCTGAGTGATGTGTCAATTCTCTCTCTTCCCGTGTACCCCATCATCCTTTTTTCTTTTTCCTGCAGGACGATGAAATCAACCAGCAGTCTCAGATCATTGAGGACCTGAAAGAACAGATGCTGGACCAGGAGGAGGTGACCACCATCTTTCCTCCCTCATTTCCTCCCCTCACTCCCTCACTCCTCCACACTGTCTTTTCCCTCCGGCCGTTCCTGTTAGCTCAAACACAGTCTGACAGCTGATAGCAGACCATTAGTCTCCCTGCAGGAGAGGTCAAACTGAAGCTCACCCTCAGTGGGTGCTCTGCAGCCTCACAGATTGAACACATCAGCTGAACACAGATGTAGTTTGTAGATTCTGTTTTGAATTTCAAACTTTACTCCCTAGAATAACTTTTCATCACTGTCTTCACTCCCTTTTTTTTAACCTGCAGCTCTTATCGTCCTCCCGCCGAGATCACGACACGCTGCAGACTGAACTGAACCGGCTGCTGGCAGAAAACGAAGCATCCAAAGAGGAGGTGAAGGAGGTGCTGCAGGCCCTGGAGGAGCTGGCTGTCAACTATGACCAGAAGAGTCAGGAGGTGGAGGACAAAGCCATGGAGTTTGAGGCTCTGAGTGAGGAGCTCAACCAGAAATCTGTACGTGTTTTGGCACAAGAAATCATGACACTGATAATAAATGGTCTACAGTTTTTGGGGCAGCTGGGTAACTACGGTTGGTAACACAGCTGAGGGGTTGGCATCATTTGCCTCCGGGCATCAGGGTGTTGGATCTGCATCCTTTAGCCCTCAAACTTATTCACTCATAAACACCTCTGAATAAAGTTGGGTTGATGTTGCTGGTGTGCAGACAAGTCGTCAGTAATGATGAATAGGGAAGTATCAACCTGGCATGTGCACCCAACCCTGACCTGACCTGAGCTTCTTAATGTCTTCTATAAGTTTGTCACCTTCCGGTGCCACAAGCTGTAGAGCAGGGGCCAACTACTACATTTGAATAGGGAGAAAATACAGAATGGGGGCCAGATTTTTAAAAAAAATGAAATTATATTAATGTTTTGGTCAAACAAACATCTCATTACCTTAAGAATTTTCTCTTTTTTTTGGTTTAACTTCTGTGTACAAAAAATAAACAGGTTGGACACGCACATCCTATGTAGGGTGCTAGATCCAAAAGATTCAAGGCATGAAAAATGTGTAAGGAGATCCCCACACCAAAAAATAGCTCCCTTGAGATTTTTTATTTTTAAACAGTGATGTTTGGAAACGTCAAAATTTACTTCTGTGTACTTCATCACCTGTAAAAGTCCCCTATAACCACACTATACCTAAAGTAAATTAGAGCCATTGTAATAACTTGACAAGATCTTTCTTGGGCTGTTGTTCAATGTGGTTGAAAAAACAAAATACATTGCAATGACAAACATACTTATTAAATATTCAAGTCTAAAAAAAATACAAATGATCAAAAAACAACACCTCAACCACACCCAGTCTTAAAGAGGTAAGGCAAAACATTATCCTATAAAATTGTGTTAATCACACTTATTACATACTCTTTTTGCTTGTGGTGCTTCTTTGACAACCAAGAGTTGTAGGGCAGAAGCCGTTTTAACAACAAAAATATGTAAGGACATCACTACTCATTTGAATGCCATAAAACACTTCCAGAAAAATAAGTTGATACATTAAAACAAGCAATCTGAACCATGTTACTCAGAACATTTCACTTTCTTACCATTCATATTAACTATTTCATTTACTGTCTTATCTGTAGCAAGTTATAGTCACAAAATAGAAGCATGACAACCCACCTTAGACCTAACCTATGCATTGATGAAAATGAGGAGCTTAGCAGTTTAAAACACTTGCAGGTGTGGAGCTTATAGCACTTTGGTAATGTCCAGGTCAAAACCTGGATCATGGCAGTCTACTTGCATGTCATTTTTCACTTTCTCTCCCCCAGTATCTCATTGAATCCAAACCAAATGCTCCAGAAATATTTCTTAAAGGTCCAATTTCCTGCAACATCTTTTTTTTTTCTATTTTAATGTTTGTTAGAAGGAGCCTGGAGGGCAGTATAATACTCTTTTTACTTAACTCATAGGCTGTGTCCGAAATGGCATACTAACATACTGCATACTACATACTTATGTGTATATACTGTATACTACATACTATAAGTATGATTAGGATGCCAACCGTTCACACTGTAGTATGCTACTAAGTTTCCCATGATGCATTCCAAATCTCTGACAACAAAAATCAGAAGCACACCAGGCTATCAAATATCTCTGTTGATTTTCCACATTTGAAAGTTCAGAGAGCATTTTAGGTGAGAAAGTTCAAAGAATACCAAAATGTGGTCATTTGAGCCTTAAAACACACGGATACAAATTTCATTTTGGACATTTGTTTATGCTCCCCATTATGCTATTGAAGAAATTTCCGGTCGGCTCCAAAACAAGAGCCCAATTTACAAAAGCGTTAAAGAACTAAAAGGAGATAATAAAAGATGCTTTTATTTTGAAAACGGGAAGTTTGCTGGTGGCTGATTTTTAGCTGAATGCTGGTCTCAAGATGATTTAACATTTATGATATTAATATTATAATCAGTAACTTCCCAAATACAATAAAATGTTGATATATCTATCTATATTTTCTTCCCTCCGGAGTTTGGCTGGGCCTGGGAATGTTGTCCATTTATGCTCACAATGCATTATGGGGCGTTTGAGTGTGACTAGTATGTCCACCTAGCATACTTAACATTTTTTCCGATACAGTATACATCTGGGTATTTTTCGCACACTCAGTCTTTTCATACTATCTAATGTGAACACACTACATACTCGTTTTGACATCACACTTAGTTAGTTAGTATGTGTTTTTTACTTCCTGGTATTTATGATGTCATAGCTATACAGTCTCCGCCTACATGTGTGTTTTCTGCTCATCACAGGCAGATGCCATGACTGTTTTGAAAGTCATGGCATCATGACTGCTTGTTACCATTTTCCTCCCTCCATTCAGACATTGTTTGGGACACCAATCAGCGCCCAGCCTAATATATTGGCCTCCCAAAGCCTCCCCGCCCCCCTCAGATCCGAGTGTTTCCAAAGAGGATTGGAAAGAGAGCCATATCTGATCCTCGACAGGGACTGAACTTTTCATTTCTTATTCAACGTAAATCAAATCCTTGCCATGTTTTATTTGCTGTACTGCTCAATTTAAGAAGAACTGTAAATGTTTATGTCCTCTTCTTTTATCAGAGCTCTTTGGCCTCCATCGACACAGAGCTGCAGAAGCTGAAGGAGATGACCAACCACCAGAAGAAGAGGGTGACCGAGATGATGTCATCGTTACTCAAAGACCTCGCTGAGATTGGCATCGCTGTGGGAAGCAACGACATAAAGGTTCACTTTAATTACAGCCTGTCAGAGGAACAATAACCAGCTCAAACAGAAATGATACACTTATTTAAACCATCGTCTACTGCCTGTTATCCACGTGTTCAGCAGGACACATGCTCATAATTTATAGTCTGTGTTTTCATCGTGTTCTTTTATCGGCACATTTCATGGCCTTTGGTTCTGCTCATTTGCAATCCATTCATCCTCATCAAGAACCAGGCGATATTTTATTCACATTAGAGATGGATATGTGTGGGCAGCTGCATACAGTTATTTTTCTTGTCAGTTAATCCTTCCTCTTGTTGTTCTGGAAAAGCAGTTTTGTTCAGGGTTATTGTTTCTTTTAGGTGATACTTGATTTGAGGAATAATACCAGCTCATTGTGTTGATGTTAAGAACAGATGAGGAATGGAAGAGCGAATAGTTCGAATAGGTGATGTGACGAAGCAACAGGTGCTTGTGATCAGGTTCTGAGTCACTTTCCAGTATGATGCTGCTTTTTACAAAAGGGAACAAGACACAAGTAACTAATGACAAGGTCAGATAGTCTGAGTATCGATGATGAGCTAAAACATACAACCCCCAATTCAAAGCAAGATGGGACATTTCATAAAACAATAAATCAAGCCATAATGCAATGATTTGAAAATTCTTTCCTACATATATTTATTTGAATACACTACAACGACAGGATGTAAGTTTTTTTGCAAACTCTCACTCATTTGAATCTGATGCCTGAAATGTGTTCCTAAAAAAGCTGGGACATGGGCAACTCAGAAACTCAAAAAAACATTTGGAAACATGCGACTGTCATGACTGGGTATAAAAAGAGCATGTGCAGCTATTCACAGTGAAGGATGGGTCAAGGTTTACGACATTGTGAACAACTGCGTGAGCAAATAGTCCAACAGTTTAAGCACGTTTGTCAACATACAATCGAAAAGACCAAGTACAGATGAATTCTCCATGTAAGAGACAAGCTGAAAACCAACAGTGTGTCACAGCCACAGTCTCAGGCCCCATCCACACGAAGCCAAACCGAGGTCTAAACGCATACATTTTTTGCCAAATCTGCGTATCATCCATACGAAGACGGCGTTTTTGGGGTCTGTAAACGTTAATTTTTGAAACCTGGTTCCAGAGTGGAAAGATTTTGAAATGTCGTATACGCAGCTCCATGATTACTGACTCTCCACAAGTTTTCATATAAGCTTACGTCATAGTTTCATATCTTCATTGACAAGCATGCGCCACACACAGCAACGACAATGGCGGCGTACGTGAAACATATGTGCTGATGAAGCTAGTGACCCTACTATCCCTGTTGCAGCAAAATCTCCTTCTTCTTAATCACCACCGAGTTGAACAAACAATTATCAAGGACACATTACGGCACTTTATGATCACTTTATCACAATCTCTGTTTACAACTTTTGCCGCAAGTGTGCATGTCCACTGTTTTTTCGTCTGTTTCCGCTTGTTTCCGTCATATCGTTACAGAGGTCTGGCATATGTTTTACGGCGGTTTGATGCGTGTCGACTGCATTCATATAGACGCACACATTTTCTGAGACACCTTCGTCTTTATGATGATCGTTTTGGAAACTGTTAAGCGTTTTGTCTTCATGTGGATGGGGCCTCAGCCTGTAACTCTGCAGCCTCCACCTAATCAGCCCAACTCCATTCACCTGCGCTCATGAACACACCTGCACCTCATCTTCTGCAATCAACTCTACCTACTTAAACCCCAGCTTCACAATCACCAGTTGTCAGGTCGTCTTGCTCTCACGCCTTGCAATCCAGGCCTCCAATCCAGACTGATCACCTGTTGTCAACCTGCTTTGTTCCTGTTTCTGCCCTTCTTGTCTTATCTTCGGCTTGACCACAAGGTATCGACCAGTTTCTGTCCTGTACTTACCTGCTCACCTGATCCCTGGTTGCCGACTTTACGTTCTGTTCCTGACATCGAGTGCCTGTCTGTGAGGCCTGATCTGTGGTGGCTATCTGATCCCTGGCATACGACCCTGTTTCCTGTTTCTGACGACAAGTATCTGCCTGAAAGTCTTGATCAGTGGTGGCTGTCTGATCTACGGCTAACAAGTCTGAGTTGGCTTCTCCTTAAAGACTCTGAGCGACGGTTGAAGCGTTTGGCTGCAGCGTGGCCGAGTGGACAGCGTCATCAGCTGCAGGTCCTGAAATCCCAAGTTCGATCCTCACTCCTGACACAACTACTTCTGAGCCTTTTAATCAAAACTGTTATTTGTGAACTCTGCTTGCTGTTTCGCATCTGGGTCCTTCCTGTCCCTGTGCCACAGTGATTGCCTGTGACCTTGTGACCGGGGCGTCGGTGGCGCAGTTGGATAGTGCTTGGTCAGTGATCGGGAGGTTGCAGGTTCAAGCCCAGCTCCGGGCGACACATGGCGATGTGTCCTTGGGCAAGACACTTAACCCCAAGTTGCCCCCACTGCTGCGTCAGTGGCGTGTAAATGGGCATGTAAGGGCGTGAATATGTTAGAAATACTGAAGGATAACTAACATAGATACTCTGAACCATCAGTGAGTGAATGGGTGTGAATGGGTAGGTGTGACTTGCGGTGCAAAGCAGCTTTGAGTAGCCCAAGACTAGAAAAGTGCTGTATAAGCTCAAGTCCATTTACCATTTACCATTTACCTTTGATCCCTTAGTTGCCACTACAGTAAATATCATCATTCTGTAAAGGAACATGCAGGAACACTCTGGAAAACCACAGTTAGTTAACGGAGTTTGTTACTACATCTACAAGTACAAGATAAATCTCTCTTATGAAAAGCCAAATATCAACAACACCCAGAAAAGCAGACAGTTTCCCATCAAAGCTTATCTGAGTCCACATTTCAAATTAGTTTTGGAAATGATGGATGCTAAAGAGGAAAAGCTGTCCAGATTGTTGCCAGCCCAAAATATCAAATTCCAGCATCTGTAATGGTATAAGGGCATGTTAGTCCCCGTGGCATGGGTAACTTTTACACTTACACGTCTGTGAAGGCATCATTAATGCTAAAAGGTACATGCAGGTTTTGGAGCAACATGTGCTGTCACCTAAGTGACATCTGTTTGTGGATTCTCTGATTCCAGTGAGACAACCCCAAGACACATTCTGCACTTGTTACAACAGCAAGACTTCAGTACTGCCTGTACTGGACTGACCTGCCTGCAGTCCAGACCTTTCCCCTTTTGAAAATGTGTGGTGCTTTATGAAGTGCAAAAATAAAGCAACAGAGACCCTGGACTGTTTAACAACTGAAGCAGTTAGTCAAGCAAGGATGGGAAAGAATTCCACCTACAAAGCTAAAACAGTTAGTGTCCTCAGTTCACAAATACTCATCGAGTGTTGTAAAGCATGGTGATGTAGGACAGAGGAAAACATGTCCCTGTCCTAGCATTTATGGAACTTGTTGCAGGCATCAAATCAAAATGAGTAAGTATTTGCAAAAAAACAATTAAGTTTATCCACTGAAATATATATACATGTATATCTTGTTTTTGTAGTGTATTCAAATAAATGTAGGCCAATAGGATTTACAAATAACTGATTTTTCTTCTTAGTAATGTTTTACTCAACATCCCAACTGCATTGGAATTTTGTAAAAAGTTACTGAAACTTAGCCTTGCAGAGCAGATGGACCTGCCTGATTCTGAAATCATGCATCTCCGTCTTGCCAGCCTCTATTGTCCAACAGTTTCACTCAGCTAAATGCTTAACGACCCAATCAGGGAAGAGAGGCGGGAGGAGCGGGAGCAGCGGGCATGACAACAACAGGGAGTGACTTGACAAGAAGTGCCATCAGCTCCTGTTGTACAAATTATGGCGGCTAACGTCGGTTAGCCTGTGCTCATCATGATTACTCAGTTATACTTGGCGAAATATGCTCTTCTCATAAGTTTACTTTGTAGGGATTATCTTTGGCGAGGTTCATGTCACATAAAAGTGTTAAATGATACGTCTGTGTTGTATAATTTAATGTGAAGCGATCGCCTTGAGGTAGTTTAGCTATCGGCCAACAGCAGTTAGCCACTATGCCTGAGGGCTTACAAGGGCAAACAACAGTTAATGGCCATTAGCCATTAGACGTAGTGGTTAACAACAGTTAGCCGCTGCGGCTAACAGCCATTAACTGTTGTTTGCCCTTGTAAGCCGTTAGCCATAGCGGCTAATGGTTAGTCGTTGGTTGCTATGGCTAACTGCCTACAAGGGTAAAGGTTTAGCCGCTACATATGCTATGTCATAGCAGCGCTGCTTGATATGGATTGGTGGGTGATGAGTGTGATGAGCCAAACGATCGTCCAATCACAACCTGCTGTTGGTTTTGAAGGTTCTGTCCCTGAAAACATTTTCGCAGGGCTCTTCCCCAGATGGATTAGTGAAATATTTCCAATATAGAACTGTCCATCCGGCATGTTAGGTTAACTGAAACTAAAAAGCAGAAATTATATATGATTTACCAACTCGATTTAATTGGGGTTCAACAGGACTAACTCTTACAAAAGAGAAAACAGAGAAGAAAGACCTGAAGAGTCAAAATTGATTACAAAAATCCCCATTTTATCTGTTTTTTTGAACAAACAAATGTTTCAGGTTTTAAAGAGATGAGTGTAGTAAAGGCTCTGCAGTGTTCAAACAGGTCTTATGAACAAACGGACTCTCTCTGCATCAGTTTGAGAACAGCTCTTTCTCCTGGTTTCAGTGTATTTTTCGAAGTAAAGTTCCTGCTTGATTTATTTCAAGCTGTTCTCTTTTCCAGAGGATAAAAGGTTGAGTCTCTCGGGGCAAACTCACAGTACTGCTGGTTTGTTTATGTCAATCGCACAATAGTCCTGAAGCGGAAGTTTAACCTCTCTTCTGCTGAAGCTGCGTCCCACACTGTTGATCTGAGGACCTGAACTGTCTGTCCTGTTTGGTGCTGCGAACAGTTTAAAGGTTCCCTTCCAGTCGAACTGTGCTCAGAAGAGCTTAAAGCCAGTTGATTTGTTGGTCATGAGAATTTCTATGCCTGTTGAGCACATTTTTGGGGAATTTTTGGCTTTAATTAAAAAAGAGAGACAAAGGAGAGTATTGCAAAGGGGAGAGAGAGGGCAAGGGGAGGCACACAACAAATGGACCTCAGAGACTCGTATGCCACATGCCAAGGTTTCTACCCACTCCGCCAAACCGGCACCCTCCTGACAATCAGTCAATCAATCTTTATTTATGTAGCACCAACTCCCTACCCAGTGTTATGCTCTATTGTAAAGTGTCTTGAGATAACACTTGTTATGAATTGGCACTATACAAATAAAGATTGATTGATTGATTGATTGTTATCTCAAAGCACTCTATAATAGAGCAGGCTGAAGCCATACTCTGCATTTTATAGATACATATGCATAGATACACTATATTGCTAAAAGTATTCACTCACCTGCCTTGACTCACATATGAACTTAAGTGCTATCCCATTCCTAATCCATAGGGTTCAATATGACATCGGCCCACCCTTTGCAGCTAAAACAGCTTCAATTCTTCTGGGAAGGCTGTCCACAAGGTTTAGGAGTGTTTATGGGAATTTTTGACCATTCTTCCAGAAGAGCATTTGTGAGGTCACACACTGATGTTGGACGAGAAGGTCTGGCTCTCAGTCTCTGCTCTAATTCATCCTAAAGGTGTTCTATTGGGTTGAGGTCAGGACCCTGTGCAGGCCAGTAAAGCTGATCCACACCAGACTCTGTCATCCATGTCTTTATGGACCTGCTTTGTGCTCTGGTGCACAGTCATGTTGGAAGAGGAAGGGGCCAGCTCCAAACTGTTCCCACAAAGTTGGAGCATGGAATTGTCCAAAATGTCTTGGTGTGCTGAAGCATTCAGAGTTCATTTGACTGGAACTAAGGGGCCAAGCCCAGCTTCTGAAAAACACCCCCACACCATAATCCCCCCTCCACCAAGCTTTATACTTGGCACAATGCAGTCCCACAAGTACCGTTCTCCTGGCAACCTCCAAACCCAGACTGGTCCATCAGATTGTCAGATGGAGAAGCGTGATTGGTCACTCCAGAGAACGCGTCTCCACTGCTCTAGAGTCCAGTGGCGGCGTGCTTTACACCACTGCATCCACACTTTGCATTGCACTTGGTGATGTGAGGCATGGATGCAGCTGCTCAGCCATGGAAACCCATCCATGAAGCTCTCTGCACTGTTCTTGAGCTAATCTGAAGGCCACATGAAGTTTGGAGGTCTGTAGAGATTGACTCTGCAGAAAGTTGGCGACCTCTTCTCACAGTGCGCCTCAGCATCCGCTGACCCCGCTCGGTCAGTTTATGTGGCCTACCACTTGGTGGCTGAGTTGCTGTGGTTCCCAAACACTTCCACGTTCTTATAATCCAGCTGACAGTTGACTGTGGAATATTTAGGAGCGAGGTAATGTCACGACTGGATTTGTTGCTCAGGTGGCATCCTATCACAGTTCCACGCTGGAATTCACTGAGCTCCTGAGGGCGACCCATTCTTTCACTAATGTTTGTAAAAGCAGTCTGCATGCCTAGGTGCTTGATTTTATACACCTGTGGCCATGGAAGTGACTGGAACACCTGATTCTGATTATTTGGATGGGGGAGTGTACATAAACATATATAAATATATTTTTGGTTAAATACAAAAATCCAGAGATATATCCATCCAGACAGAGACAAAGGGACTAAAAATAAGAATATGATAGAGACAAAGCCATGGACGCCCATGTCATAAATCTGTCCTCATCTCATTTGTCTCTTCTGAATATAGATTCAATCAATCTTTATTTGTGTAGCATCATATTTATCTTTGTTGAATGTAAATGTATTAAAGGTAAGCCCCCTGAAATGTGGAATCTAATTTTCAAGAGGGACCTCATGTCTATAGTTTTTAAGATAATTACTGTGGATGTATTATCAATGCAACCATGGAAATAGAGGGATCTATCTAACATTAAAATTAATATATAATGGATATAATCTGGAGAGAAATGGTATTGATTAATAAAGCAGCATCTAGCTGAACTTCCATTAAAATGGGTTTAACTGGTCTTAAGATATGAGTTGATGTCATTGGGAATTATTTGTCGGTGATAATTTAATATGTTTATTTCTGTTTTAAGTAATTAACACAAAAATGCTGTTAACAAAAAACTGAAGCACTTCTTACAGTTTTTTATTTTTCTTACCTCTCAGCAACAAGAGAGCAGCGGCCTGATCGATGAAGAGTTCACTGTGGCTCGCCTCTACATCAGTAAGATGAAGTCGGAGGTGAAGACGATGGTGAAGCGCAGCAAACAGTTGGAGAGCACGCAGGCCGAGAGCAGCCAGAAGATGGAGCAGACGGAGATGGAGCTGACTGCCTGCCAGCTCCGCATCTCCCAGGTAACGGCTGCTTAGCACCGCCTCCGCTGCCATCGTGGACTCAGTCACCACAGTGACAGACATGGCGGTTAATTAAACTGGCAGAACAGGAGCTTATCAATCAAACAGCAGGGAAATGAGCCGGCAGGTCGCTCTGCTTTCATTCCACCCTCTGTTCTGAGGCCTAAAGAGAACTGTCAGGGAGTTTGTGTCAGTCTGAGTCACAGCTTGGTTTATTAATTGTTTTGTTGTGCAGTATGAAGCAAAGATCAAGTCCCTGGCAGACTCCCTGCAGAATGTGGAGCAGAAGAAACGACAGCTGGAGGAAAATGTGGACACTCTCAGTGAGGAGATCGTCAGAATTAAAGCCCAAGGTGAGAAACACACAGTTAACCCTTTAATGGTCCCTTTAAAGATGAGATTCTGTTTCAGAAATGAGCTCCACCTAACTCATTACCCTTCATTTTTTCATCATTATTACTCTGGGAAACTAGAAAAGCACTCGCCAGCACCACAGTCCTCTCCCATATTGTGATTTTTACCATAAATATTAGTCCTATCTTTATTTCATGTAAATATTTAGATTCCTTAACCATGAAAATATACCATTAGCAGTTGCTTTCATAATGATATCTATTTTAGTTCAGTAGTTATTCACAAAAGTCACATTTTTCATCATGGCAGATCCAGACGGTGATCCGGATCAACACCAAAATCGAATCAGTTCTTCTTTTTCCCATGCTGAACATTTCCTGAAAATTTCATCAAAATCCATCCATAACTTATTGAGTTATTTTGTTCACAGACAGACTCTCCCGAAAACATAACCTCCTTGGCGGAGGTAATTATTGAAGCACATACCACGACTTCCTGCTGTGCTTTAAAACATCAGTATAATTAGAGGGGATAAGTATCTCCTTAGATTTACTGAGGTTCTTTCTACAAAACCAAATTCCAATGAAGTTGAGACGTTTAGTAAAATGTTAAATAAAAGCAGAGATGATTTGCAAATCCCTCTGAATATATTCTGCTACATTTTATTAAATAAAAAGCCTCAATGTTTTACCATTAACCCATTCTGCCCCAACGGCAACAATTGTTGCCGAAGTGTATCCCTGTCATTTTCTACTCACAACAAAAAATCTCAATGGTAGTAATGCCACATTTTTCCACTTATGTGTTAGCAGACAACTTAGATAAAGATTTGGTTTATAAAAAATAGTTTCCAAGTACTTCCTGTCACATGACACCATCTGCCTCTTACTCCTTCCGGTGTAAGACATGACAGATGCAAATAATCCTGGAAAGAAGTCATTTTCATAAATTCCTAATGCTTTCTCCCAAAACATATTTAGAATTATCTAATCATTTAAGTCTGAAGAGTAACCCTCCCCCAGAAAATGTACCTGGGATGAATTGGTTCATGGGCTTATTTCTGTGAGTGGCAACAAAAGTTTAGTGCATTTAACTTTTGTTGCCATAAGTTAAATGCACACTGGTGCCTTTAAGTCCTCTTAGAATACTCTTCCAAGCTCAATAACTTCAAGGTATTCAAGGCCTGTGTCTAAAGGATTTTAATATGTCACTGTTTTTCTCAGAAATATGACTTTTTATCTCATAATAATGACTTTGTTATCTTGTAATTATGACTTTTTATCTCACAATTATGACTTAGTATTTTTTATTTTATTTTATTTTATTAGTTCATTTTTTTAAGTCACAGAAATGGGCTTCCATACATTAGCTTGTGTTTCACTGAGGTAAAAGAAATGTTGATGTGCAGTTGGAGGTGCACTCTTCTTGACACATAAGTCCTTACGATAGCCAATGCCTACAACTTCAACCCCCCCCCCCCTCAAAAAACAAAAATAAAAAAATAAAAAAAAATAACACAAACACACAATTTTCATAAAACAACAGGTCAAAATAAAAATCAATCATGTATGCAACTCAACTTACAACTCATAAAAAATGGGGCATAAATGGGTTAAAACTGATTAACAGCACTTTCTGCAAATATACACTCATCTTGAATTTGATGCTTGCAGCACATTCCAAAAAGCAAGGACATTGGCATGCTTACCATTGTGTTACATCACCTTTCCTTTGCATATATGCTGCCTTCACAGAAGTGCAAGTTACCCATGCCATGGGCACTAACTTACCACCATACAATCACAGATGCTGGCTTTTGAGCCTTGCCCTTTTTAGGCAGAACATGATGTCCATGATTCACCTGTGTTAACTGACAGTGGTTTCCTGACGTGCTCCTGAGCCTATATGGTGATTTCCTTATAGAAAGATGTTTGTCTTTGTTGCAGTGCTGCATGAGGGATTGATGTTTATGGGCATTTAGTGCTGTTTATTTAGCCTTGCTGCTTTCATGAAGAAATTTCTCAGATTCTCTGAATCTTTTGGTGATGTTACAGACTGTGGATGATGAATATCCAAATTCCTTTCAATTATATTTTGAGAAACATTGTTCTTAAACTGTTGGACTGTTTGCTCTTCCACTTGTTCACTAAATGCTGAACCCTGCCCCATACATTTCACAAATGTTCCTTTTATTCTCAGTCATGAAACTCACATTTCCAGTTAACTTGTTCACTTGTTGAATGTGCAAAACTGTGGTTTTTTTTTTTTTTTTTGCATTCTTCAACTTTCCCAGTCTTTTGTCCACCCCGTTCCAGTATTTTTTAACCTGAGAAGACAGTTTATCAGTTTGAACATTAGATATCTTGTTTTTCTAATTGTCAAAATTGAAGGATTCAAAGACAACTGAATCGTGTTTTTGTTTGTGTTTTGCACAATGTCTCAGCTTCATTGGAATTGGGGTTTGTTTATTTTAAGACCAAAAATGTCTTCATTTGCTGAGTATTGACATTTGTTGCCCTGAAATCTTTTTTTGTTTGTCCATCTCAAGTCAACTTTTCACAAGCTAAATGCCACTACCTTGCAAGTAGGTTATGATCGGGAACAGAATGCATCTTTGGCAAGAAAAGATAAGCGTAAAGTCATGTCCCCATTTCAATTAACACGTTTGATAGGATGTTCGCAGGGTCAAGAAGAATATCACTGCAGGCACTTCATACAATAAATATTGTTTTTTAGGCAGCATACGTGGTATCTTTTTTTAATTCACTTTTTTTGGTTAAATGAGTTCATGCAACATTGCACTTACCATTGGTCAGAAATCATAAGACGTAGTACAGTGTTATTTTCACATTAATTAAACTCTGCAAACAAATAATCTTATTGAAAAATATACAAATCAATCATCAAGTCTTTTCCTCAATTGTCACATTTGTAACCTTGTTGTTTTTCCTCGCAGATAAAGTAAACATGATGGAGAAGGACAACGAGATTCAGTCTGCAAATGAGGTCAAGGTGAAACTCCGCCCAAACTGTCCCTGTAAGTCCGTCCTTGAGCCCTTCATAGATTCTTCATTTCTACTTCTGTGTTTTTGTGTCTCCAGGATGCTGTGGAGAAGCAGATCCTGTCCCACAGAGAGGCCCATCAGAAGCAGATCAGCAGCCTGAGAGACGAGCTGGACACCAAGGAGAAGCTGATCACAGAGCTGCAGGAGTGAGACATCACATCAGACAACAGTAACACTTCTCACGCTGTTAACGTGACCATCATTTCAGTGCTGACGCTGCTGTGACATGTGTTTAGTCTGAACCAGAAGATCATGCTGGAGCAGGAGAGGCTGAGGGTGGAGCACGAGAAGCTGAAGGCTGCCGATCAGGAGAAGAGCCGACAGCTGCAGGAGCTCACGTAAAGCATCGCTGTGCAGTCTGGAATACTCTGTTTCTGTAACACTAAATTCATTTATTAAGTTTCAGATGTTTTCAATCTGCAGGGTGCAGCAGGACAGAAGGGAGCAGGCCAAACAGGACTTGAAGGGACTGGAGGAGACTGTGGTCAGTTATGAAGTGTATTTATTTATTATTGTATTGATTTAAACAAAGAATAAGGATGGAAGGAAAACTTTTGAAGACTGAATTGTATTAAGGAGTAATGGTGTTAACTCCTAGCTTTTCTGTTTACCCCACACGTGTTTGGCCACCAAGGAACATGTGTCAAAGGGAGAGGGCTACAAAGATGTTGGTGCCTTGCTAAAGGGTACCTCAGAAAATGAACAGGCTTCATGAGACTGCATTGTTCAGACAGGCATGACTGACCGTTTGGTTATCAGTCCAGGTCCCTGCATACTGAAAAACTGCTGTCCAAGCTTTATTTTATTTAATTAGAATTAACAACAGATAAAGAACAACTAAATTCAAACTCATCCTTAACCATTTCATGCATGATGTCCGCTACAGTAAACAGATATTTTAAGTAATTTTAATACCCTTTAGGTTGCAGTACAGTGCCCAACTACCAGACAGTGAACTCCGAAACACTTGTCTTAATTTTCATAAAGATATTAACCCTTTAAGGCCCAAGACCATAGACTATTGCCAGAAAATTATAATTTTTTGGAGCTGAAATGTTTGTTTCACTTTCTGCTAAAATCCATAAAAATCAAAATGTCCATAAAATTCAACATATAGATTTTTCGTATCTCATTTGATACATCAGGTGTTTTTGGCAACTGATAATCCATTTGAGGACATTTTTATCATTTATCTGATTGTATTCAGAGGTTTTTTTGTTGATCATATTGAGTAGAAAGAGGTATTACAAAAGTGTATCAAATATGATACAATGGGCTTTATAGGCTTAACTTTGCACTGTTTTTTTTTTTACCATATTGGGATATGGCATCATAAATCCAAAACAGCTGACAAAAGGCAAACTCGGTGTTATGCCTGTATTCAGATTTTACATAATTTTGTATTTTTTATTTTACATTTTGGTGAAATTCTCAAGTGAATAGTTTGATTAAACAGCAATAACATATTCTTAAGACTTTTCTTTTGCTTTTATTTACTCTTAATAAATGTTTTATCAAAGACTTGCTTGTGTATTTATATGTAGTTCCACTAATTTACTATTTATACCGTTGATGCATGCTAGATGGAAAGATGCATACCTCTCTCAAAATATAACATTAAGGAAAATGACCATGGTTTTTAACTTGCTGGAAAGTAAAACAAACATTGAACAAAGCAGTCCTTTGTGGTATAATAATTCATGCATGAAAGGGTTAATTTAGAGAACAAACTTTTACATGTGTTTGCAAAAGCAAGAGCAAAAAAGATTTATCAAAATAACAAAACCTGCACCCTCAAATTTTATGCAGCATTTTTTAATATTTGGCACACATTGTTGAAATACAGGTACAGCCATAACACTCAGAAAAGTTCACAAGCAGGTACAAAGTACATTTAAATTAAAATATGTCTATTTTTGCTTTGATTGATACTCTTTTCCTCACAATCAATAATCAAATGGTAAGTATGTGTTTTTAACAAATGGAAAAATGATAATACTGGATTGTGAAAAACTTGAGGATTAAATCATTACATGTACCAATAATCCATTACACATATAAAAACATTAGCTTGATAGAAGTAGTACTTATAAACTAAAGATTATAGTACTTGTTATTGTATATGAGCATCAGTATGAATTAAGCCTTAGTTAAAATATAAGTACACCAGCTGATTTTTACTTCTTTCTGTGGTAATATCTCCCATGGTTCATCTCAGAAGGTGGCAGCAGCAGTCAAACAACATGATGCATTGTTCCAATTTTTACATTGCATCTTAGATCTCTAAAAAGTGAAATGTGAGTTCTGGGATTCATTAAACTACAGAAAACAAGTTATACGGGGATTCTGTAAAAGGGTTAGTCACTGTAAACTATTTATCAAATACCTTAACAAGGCCTATCTATCTGGTTGCGTATTTATTCTTGAGGTTGCCAGCCAAAGTATGATTATTAACAAACTATTTCTGATCCAGATTTTAAAGTCTCTACTACCCTACAGATCTAACATGATGTTAAAATTGTTTCTGGTACAAAGAGAAATCAGAAGAAATCTTTTTTCTGTACACTGAAGTCCCACGGTCACACAATAAATACAAGGATATTCACACTACACACAATAATATAAATCAGTGTCATTTTAAAGTTCCTTTCAAACAAACATCTCTGAAACCATTATGATCATCATCATATTACAATGTTGGCCTTCCATCTGGATACAGATTTTTCACAGATGACTGTATGGAAGTAGAAAAGGGAACAGTAGCTCACATCTGGAGCAGATCAAGTGTACAAACCGTCAGATTTCTACAAACTCTTGTCTCAGAGCAGGTTTCTCTTGTCTTCACAGGCTCGAGAGCTGCAGACACTTCACAACCTGAGGAGGCTCTTTGTCCAAGACATGTCCACCAGAGTCAAAAAGGTAAAACTACTGCATCACTCAGATCCTTCATGTTGTACAAATATGAATACAGTTATAACAACGAAGAATTTAAAGATGCTATGAGGAGTTTCTAAGTTATTACAAAAAAGTCTCACTTAGATATATGCCTGATCGAAATACACACTTTAAGATGAGTTTTATAGCATCAAAATAGGTTATCTATAAATGCTATTCCTTAGCTTCGCAGTCGGGTCGGACAGGGCTGGACTGGCTTGGATACTCTCCTTCGGGAACAAGACAATTAAAACTAGAGCAAATTTATATTATTCGGACACGTCTTAGAGCACCGGGCTGTAAGTAGAGATATATAGCCGGCTACAAAACTATGACACTAAGTTTTCCAAAAATTGCTTGTTGTCACACATCAAAAACTTCCACTACGTAACTAGAAAGAGATACATTACCTCGTGGCTTTGCATCCTGTAAGTTGTTGACAAAAGAAGTTGTAAAGCAATGCAGAGTTCTGAGGAAGGTCCGAGCTGCATTCATTAGCATCTCAACAAACACACACTTTGGCTTGGGTCACGTCTTTATGACAGTCGCCACGCGTGCTCATGGGTAGCAGGGTCTTTATGTAGCCAGAAATAGATTCTCCTCATAGCACCTTTAAATATCAATATGTAAAGACTTTGGGCCCTGTGGATTTGGAGCTTGTTTATATTTAGTTATTTGAATGACAGAGGTGGGTGCAAAGAGGACTGATTCTGTGCCTTAAATATACATGCGTGTGTTTTGGGGTAAAATAGATCAATCAACAGCGGTGCATAGTCATTCGCTAGTTAAACAGTGTGGGCGCTCATCGTTAAATCACACCAAACACTTTGCATTGGACATACAGTATGATACGGTCCGGTGACTCTGATAACAATTCATCAGTTTATAACGTTTTTGTGGCAATATGCTTCAGTGGCGCCCCCTGCAGCCCCAGTCATTCATTGTTTATATGTATCATCCCAGGACCTAAAAAGGTCTATTAGGGTCATACGTATTGTACAATCAACCGGATGTCTGCCATATTGAATATTTTAGACAGTCAAAGGAACTGCTCAAATAGAAATTAAGGAAAAATACATTTTAAAGCTAAAAAATCAGGAACAAAAAAATCCAAATTTACAGGAAGGAAACTTTTAAAATATTTGTTAATGCACAGTTATCATATACATGATGTCATGTTTTGATTGATTGATTGAATTTATTTATTTGATTGTTCCATCACTGAGCATGACTCTGATGTGCTGCACAGAGAGTTTAGCAAATGCTAATTTCCAACTCTTGTCCCTTGTTGGGCCTTTAAATATACAAGTCAGAAAATGTGCAATATTCAACAGCATATATAACAACAAGGTTTACAAGTAACAATAAAATACATGCTCACATAAAACAAGTAATTATACAAACCAGTTCAAAATAAGTAAAAAACTAAGAATGATTACAGCTCTGGTTTGCTTTTAGCAAGCACTTGATCTTTGTAGAGAATAGTTTTAAATCTGAGGTTAATTTGATTTTGGTTGGTAATAAACTCCAGAGTTTAGAGCCTTTAAAAGAGAAAAGCTGACTGTCCAAATGTTGACTTACATTTTTGTTTGCTACAGTTTCTATTCACCTTCCTTCTTGTTACTCTACTGCTGTTCTGTCTTTAAATATATTTGGCTAAGGGTTCAGGGGCAAGATTATTAATAAATTTAAAAACTAATTTAAGGACAGAAAACTGCATGAAGCTTTCAAAGCTCATTAGATTGTATTTTTTCAAAATGTGGCAGTGGTGCCAATGGATGGGTTTTTTGTCCGAGCTTATTTCTCCTTTCAAGTGATTGACTTTAGCATTTGTGGAGAATAAAAAACAGATTGTTTTCACTAAAATAATAAGATGTTTCTACAAATCTCAAAGGGCACGGTTATGCATCTCAAACCTTCTATTCTTATCATAACAGAGAAGGAAAAATTCTGAAGATTTGGTCCTCATATGCGTGAAGTGCTCCTTATGCTTGGAAGCAGGAAAAACTCCAGCAGCAAAATAAACAGATCTGTTTAAACTGAACTGGACAAAAAAGTGACAGATTAAAGGGATAGTTTGGGTTTGGCACCATGTAGAGCAGGGGTGGGCAACTTTGATTACCAAGAGGGCCACATAAAAACCTCTTTAAATGCCAGAGGGCTGCACTGTTGCATTCTGTCTTTGACTCTCAATGAGGAAAAATGTGTATGACTGAACAAAACATAGCAAACATAAAACTTAAAAAAAGGATTACCAACGTTAGTATATTTTAACTCTATTAAAAAAAAAAAAAAAAAAAAACATGATTAAAAATAAATGTTTTAATGGGCATGATACAGAACTACAGCCAATTTAAGGTTCTTCTTAACGCAATAAAAGAATTATTATTCTATCAATTTAAAGTAAAAAATATGTTACTTTTTTTGTTGTGTCTGAATATAATTTTTACTAATATATAGAGGAATATTGTATCACCTATCCTTATTTGTGCATTATGTAGTACTGGTTACACTTGAATCATATAAAGCAGTTGTGTTTTCTTCACATTTCCAATCTGTTTGTTTTTTTGGAAATGATTGGCGGGCTGCATTCAGTGAAGTGAAGGGCCCCCCCGTAAGCCAGTTGCCCACCCCTGATGTAGAGCAATGTAAAGCATAAGCTCATGTCTTGAGATTTCTGAACAGAGAGAGAACTGAGCTGTGACTCTGCGGCACACTTCAGGCTCATGTAGTTCATACAACCCTACTTCAAAAACATGAAGTCTCCCCTTAAAGATGCTGATTTACTGTGTACCACCATCTAGAAATTGCTGTACAGAAGGGATTTATCTCTTTAATGATTTTTAGCCAATAGAATTAGCTGTTTTATTGCTGAGCCACGTAAATGCGTGCGCCACACACTGACACACAGACTGTCAAACTCTGCCTGCAAGTTGATGGATGGAATTAGACTAGGGTTACAGGTTACAATAACTGTTTTGCAAATTTTATCAAACATATTAAAGATTAATGTAATTAAAAGCCTACTGTGTGTAATAATTAATGCCCTAATGGATGCATGCCCAGCACTGATGACACATTATAACTGTAATCGTCATCCTGTGATCTGGTTTCATCAGACATCCTTCGCAGTGATGCCACATGAGCCCAGATCCCAGTATTTACCTGGAATGAGACAAACTGATCCATATTTCTGCTCTTGCACCCACTGCACTCCATTTAATTTGCACAGAGATGAAATTTTAATGAATCCAGGGAACACAACGGCAAGCCTCTACAGTAAGTAGGCCATCTGATTCTTCAAAGGTAGCTGCTGAAAATTAGGGATCCAGGCCGTCAGCGTGCTGTTCGTCTGCAGCCCTCAGGCTCAGATGATACAAACACAGAAAAAGCATGCTTTACCTCCTGGAACACACAATCTGTCACCATGTCGTACTCATCCAAAGTCTGGTCTCTCTCGTCTGGTGGAGCAGGTTTCCGTTTTGGTGTTTGGGGTATAAACCAATGAATGAAGGAAATCAGTGGAAGATAAATTGGCTGAAAGCAGAGGTAAGACATGGACTGAATAAATTGTGTTTTGTGCCCGAGCAGAATGCTAAAGCAGACTCGGATGACACTGAGGGCAGCGCTGCTCAGAAACAGAAGATCAGCTTCCTAGAGAACAATCTGGAGCAGCTCACACAAGTGCACAAGCAGGTACAGATATGAGCAGTAACAAAACTCTTTCTCTTTTATTTCATGGCTCTTCTCACTCTCTTCTCTCTTTGAATAACCTCTCGTCTCTTCTGCAGCTGTTGCGGGACAACTCTGACCTTCGTGGTGAGATTCCTAAAATGGAAAGGCGTCTACGGGCCACTGCTGAGCGGGTCAAAGCTCTGGAGACAGCTTTGAAAGAGCAAAACATAGCAAACATAAAACTTAAAAAGGATTATTCAACGTCTAAAAAAAAAAAAAAAAAAAAACATGATTAAAAATAAATGTTTTTAATGGGCAGGAGACCCTCAGCCCAGATAGGTGGGTAGACACACGTACATTAAACTGTATTTTACAAAGTCGAGAAATATGGTATAACACTTATTTATGATGTTCAGCTGATAAAATGGATGTTACCCTCATTATCTGTGCAGTTGTACTTATCTCACCACTAAAGGCAATTAGCTTATGATAGCTTGGTGATTTAAGAAGACTAGAGGCAGATCAAACAGTTTCCTTTGATACGGCTTAATATCAAATCCTGACTCAACGCGGTCTTTAATGTTTGTTCGATTAGCCCCAAACAGATTTGAAAAGTCAGGTAGCACTCTGTTCACAATGACCGGTTCTGAGGACGTTGCCTTCATATGTTAATGAGCCAGAGCAGAGCGGCGAATGTACGGGATTAATGATAGACCTGCAGCGTAACTGGACCAAAGAGTGCTCTGGGCGTCAAGGCACACACTGCTTACAGTCCTGAATAAACACAAACTGTGTGCATCAACATAGAACTTTAATGGAAGTAAATAAAGATGCACAAACACATCTTTGACAAACATTTATTAAGATTAAATGAAAGAAAAATCAAAATCTGAAGTATATGTAATATTGCTGTTTAATTACACCAAAATGTAAAATAAAAAAAAAAAAACATATGTGAAATCTAAAAAGCAAATACTAAAATTGCCCTTTATCTGTTTTGAATTTGCGATGCAATATCTTGATATGGTAAAAATGTGTAAAAATAATAATTATATGAAACTTGCGACAGTAGGACATGGCTGCAACGTATAGGGGATAAAATTAATCTGTCTAATAATATCTGTCTACTGTAGTAGACACCATGCATGAAAGGGTTAATAAAGAAATGTGGTCCAAATCTGACATAAACTCTACTGCTTAGCTTTAGTGCTAATCCCTGTACGATCAAACACTCCCTGCTGTTACACTCATTGCTCCTTTGTCTTCTTGTTTTAAAGGAAGCTGATTGGATCAAGAAGATAGTTGTAAATTGGAGCTTTTCAAGATAGATCTGACTGAGTGAAAACATTTAATCAGGCAGATCCAGCTGCTCTGCAAGCCTATGCTTATTTCCCACCCACATACAAACTTAGGTCTGAAGTAGTCTTTGCATTAGAACTGACATATCTGAGTGTGACTCATTTGTCCGTCTCTGTTAAACACAGCCAAACCCATCAGACCGGGCCAGCTGCCGGGAGCCCCGCTGATCGGCGGCTTCAACAGATCCAACCTCATCCAGAACAATCTGCCTCCAGAAATCAAGGAGGGCAACGACAGGTACAGTGAGACCAGTTTTATCTGGACTTTGTTTTCATGGTATCTGTCTGCTGAGCTCCTGCATGAAGTTTGTAGTTGGTTACAGAATAGACTGGATGCTTCTGCTGATGCAAGGAGCAGTAGCCAGTAGCAATATTTTTATTTTTTATTTATATGTATTTATATTTATAATTGCAAATTGTTTTTACTTTTTACGTTCCTGATACATGTGTGTGTTTTTTTTTACCCCGTGTGCTCGCTATGCTGCTGGGAAGACATTAAAAAGTTCTAACTAATCTAATGTAGTCTTACCCAATCTAATCTTAAGAAATAATATGAAATGAAATGAAACAAAGTATACTTTATCAACCCCAGAATGGAAATGTCAATATTGTAATAATAATCAAAACTTCTCTTCTTAGCGGAGCTTTTTTTACCTTTATTAACTTTTATTTTATTATATATATATATTATATTATTTATTCTAATTACAGCCCACTTTTACTATTATTTTTTCTTATCTTATTTTATTTTTATCTTTTCTATCTTTCCCTACTTTACTATCTAGTTTTTCTACTTTTATTTGTACCTCAATTATATTTATTATTTTATTTTTTTATTCTTTTTCTTAATTTATTTTATGATATAGTTAACTTTGCACTTTAACCTAACCTCCAGTGTTTATCATTTTAAACCTTTAAGACGGCGTTTCCTCAGTACGTACTGGGTACATCAGCGTGCTTTATTATTGTCTTTTATTTATGATGCTTTTTATCAACACTGTGTATGGACTGTGGTGTGGGTGGGTTCAGGGGCTGGGTGGAGTGGGTTTGGGTCATAAATCCCTTATTTTAATTCATCTGTCTGTTTGTAAAGCACTTTGTGCTACATTTTGTATGAAAAGTGCTATATAAATAAAGTTTGATTGATTGATTGATAGAATAGAACAGAATAGAATAGAGTAGAATACAATACAATACAATACAGTACAATATAATCTAAAAACACAGGCTTTGTTATGTTTGTACAGTTGTTTTGAATGCCTGTGACCTTGTGCTGCTAGAGGATAGGTTCCAAATCAATGTATGATTGGGCAAAATATTTTTAGTGCTTATCTTTCCTCCAGGAAGTCTCCAAGTTTGGCACTATTTCACAGTGCAGCATATGGCTCTGTGTTCTGCCCATGTGCATCTAGAAATTCCTCTGGAAACCCTGGAGATGGTTAACCTGACACACCAGTCAGTTCCATATATCCACCAAGGAAAAATTTAACTCTCCCATCTGGAGAGGAGCTCGTAGAGGATGTTTGTCAGAAGGCAGAACCTTCAAAACTACTGCAGCTGGTGATTGGATGATCATTCTGCCAGCCACACTCATCACAGACCAATCATATCAAGCCACAGTGTGGACGCAGCTGGATGCTGTTGTTAGCCATTAGCTTAAACTACATTTCAGTCCTTAGACTATCACCTTTTATTATAAACAATATTATTTTTATTATTACACAACACAAATTCATCATTTACCGCTGTATGTGACAAGAAACTCGTCAATGACAGTCTGTGTGATTTCAGATAATGAATCAGGCAGGTCAATCTGCACTGCATGGTTAGGAGATGGGGCTGAATCTTCCAGCAGATCGATCATTTCTGAAGTCTGACGAGTTCATCAGGGCTCATGCCATCTTCAAAGTCACTTACACCAACCAGTAGGGCTGGGCGATATGACCAAAAAATAAAATTACAGATTTTTCCCCATAAAACTTGATTCACGATTTTAATCGTTTTTTTTCCCTCTCAAAAAACTGCAATTGACACAAAAATGACATGAATCAAGTTCTGCTTGTATTTTGTCAAAATATATTCCTAAATCAATCAGAATTTCCCTCTTAAAATTAAAATGTGTGTCATAAAATGTTGATTGTGTAGTTCTAACGCAGGCAGGTTTGCCTACATAAACACTGAAAGCTGAGGGATTTTCACAGCTTGTTAACATATTTATCTCTGATCAGTATTTAATCTCATTTTAAAATTATAAATACAAGCCTATTAAAGTGTTTGTGCAAAACCTGACAGGACCACCAACGTGAAAACCGTAAAATTTCAGTATTTATATTTTTCAAACTTTGTAACAACTTACAATTTAAGTGAATGAAAAAAAATCCCAATTTTTTATTTTTTAAATCTTCTGCAGAAAATAATTTGAATTAATCGATTTAATTGATATATTTCCCAGCCCTACCAACCAGACATAATGACACTGACCGTCCTGGGCATCCTGTGTGGTCTGCAGCTGTGCAGCCTCATATGAAACAAACTGCAACACTCACACTGTCTATCAGAACCAGCCTTAACTTCTTCAGCGACTTTAGCAACATTAGCTCATCTGTTTGATCAGACCCACGCGGGACAGTTTTTGCTCCCCACATGCATCAGTAAACCTTGGCACTCTTGACCTTGTTCACCACTCTTCTGTCCTTAGACCACTTTTGATAGATACTGACCACTGTAGACCAGGAGCACCAAACAAGAGCTGCAGTTTTGAGATGACCTGGTCTATGGATGGTGAGAGGAGTAGTGGAGGAATGAGTAAAACTTAGAAAAGGTTAGAGAACAAACATAATTATGATAAGTACATGTTTTAGGGCGGTAGAGGACGCAGGGAAGTGTTCTGAGGAGGTACTATGTTTACTTTTGACTCCACACAGACATCGATGAGCTCGTGTGGCGAGACGGCCTGCTGCTGTGGACCTGCTCGACTCCAGCTTCTCTCCAGCTCTCCTCCTCACTCTCCCTGTCCCCTTCTCCTCTCTCTCTCTGTGTCTTTTTTATCTCCTTCTCTCTGTCTGTCTCTCGCTCTTTCTGTGTCTGTTTTAGTTACATTCTCAAGATTTCGCAAGACAAGCTCGTCGATGTCCGTGTTGGTCAGCGCACACATAATACCAACACTTTCTATTACGTCCTCTACCGTCCACAGTACATATTCTCGGTCGTAATTGTTGTGTTCTGTAGTTTTAGCCAGTCTTAAAAGTTCTGCTGTGAAGTTTTCAGTCACATCCTTCTTTCCTCAATAGGTTTCTTTTCTGGGCGCCATAACCATTCCTACTGGCGCACATTTTTCCGCTCTATTTCTCCCAAAAATATGCAAGAGAAAAATGTGCGCAGTAGGAATGTCATCGTGAGCAGGCGCAGAAGGAAACCAATCGAGGAAGAAGGACAAATGTCAGGCTATGCTTTGTTTACATTCACAGACACAGAAAGAGCGAGAGACAGAGAGAGAGAGAGAGGAGGGAGACTAAAAGAGAGACAGAGAGAGAGAGAATGAGACAGAGGGGGAGACAGAGAGAGAGAGGGGGAGATAAAGAAGGGGACAGGGAGAGTGAGGAGGGGAGAGCTGGAGAGAGAAGCTGGAGTCGAGCAGGTCCACAGCAGCAGGCCGTCTCTCCACACGAGCTCATCGATGTCTGTGTGGGTCAAAGTAAACATAGTACCTCCTCAGAACACTTCCCATAACGTCCTCTACCGCCCCTAAAACATGTACTGCGCCATACTTATGTTGTGCTCTAACCACGACGAGCTGCTCAGACAAGTCTCCAGCCGCCATGTTGCTTCGCGATTGGGATTCCTCCTGTGCATGTGACGCAAGCACACATTCCTACTCAAGATATTTTTCATGATATTTCCTTCGCTTAAAGTGACATTAAATGCCATTTAAATGCTTTTATTTATTTGTCTTTATATTTATACTTTTATTAGCCTTTTTCTTTTTATGGTTTATTCTTTGATTAATATCACTTTATATAGCTACTTTATTTATTTATTCATTTATTTATTTATTTATTGCTAATTTTTATATTTATTTTTTTAAATTTGTCTTTATATTTCTGCTTTTATTAGCCTTTTCTTTGATGGATTGTTATATAATGTATTTATTTTTTTATTTATTCTTTTTTAGATTCTTAAATGATTTATTTATTAATTCATTTTTTTATTTATTCTTTTATAGATTCTTCTATATTTTTATTAATTCATTTATTCTTTTATAGAGTCTTATATAATTTATTTATTAATTCATTTTTTTATTTATTAATTTATAGATTCTTATATAATTTATTTATTCATTCATTCATTTATTTATTCTTTTGTAGATTCTTATATAATGTATTTATTAATTTATTTATTTATTTATTCTTTTATAGATTTATTTTTGTAATTTGGCACTCTCACTACTCCATATTTAACAAAAACTATGAGGACATAAAGTTCACTTGCTGTCTAATATATCCCAAACACTAGCAGGCGCCATGATGGAGAGATGATCAATGTTATCAGTGGTAATAATGTAATGACAGTGTTAATCTCCTTTCTTCTCATTCTGGTGCTGAAGTTTTAGCAGTCATATTGACCATGTTAACATGACAAACTTCTTCGAGTTGCTGCCATGTGGATGGTTTATACACTATTTGCATTTGAGAGAAGTTTAGCAGCTTTCACATTGTTTATAGAATGAAGTAGAACAATATACTCACCCAGAAGGCTTTCCTGATCCAAACAGTGCTTCAGGAGATATTTAGATCCAAAATTGAGCGGCGGACATCTGTATAATGGTAGCACAGGGGGCATGTATAGCACCGCTCCTAAAACTGCATTAATCGTCCAAAAACTCATTAGTTTCACCAATATTTCATCATGGTCCACTCACGCTACTCCTCCAAGACTCCTCCTCTGAACTGAAAAGTTTCTCTGGCCAGCTGTTCTTCTCTTTGCCTCCGTGTCCTCCTTTCGATGAGCTCCTCGTCTGTATACTCTAGCTTGAAACTGTAAGGACACCCATCATATTCAAAGTTCTCATCCTCAACATCTTCATCCGATCGATATTTGTCCATTTTGCACAAAACTGGAAGAAGAAAGTTATTGTGTAGCCACCGCTCGCCGCTGAAACAATGAGTCAGATCTGAGATGCGCCACAAGAATCGAAAGAAACTGACCACTGAAATTTTTCAGTTCAGAGGTCAGCACAGTCACAAAAACATGGGTGGAGCGACCCCGGACCTTCGTTGAGGAGTAGCCCGAGCGGACCATGATGAAATATTGGTGAAACTAATGAGTTTTTGGACGATTAATGCAGTTTTAGGAGCGGCGCTATACATGCCCCGTGTGCTACCATTATACAGATGTCCACCGCTCGATTTTGGATCTAAATATCTCCTGAAGCACTGTTTGGATCAGGAAAGCCTTCTGGGTGAGTATGTTGTTCTACTTCATTCTATAAACAATGTGAAAGCTGTAGAAACCGAACTTATCCTTTAGATGGATAAAATAGCTGTTGCTCCTGGAGATTGGAATCTTCTACAAGAAAAGACGTGTCTCTTTAAATCTTTGTAAGTGCTGATTAAAGCATTCGAGGAAGATGAGGCAGGTTGCAATTGCATTTACTGATAACTTTCCTGCTCTGTGTCTGACTTGATTGGTTGATCAGTCTGTATTTGCGTCTTTAAATGTCTTATACCTGTACATGTGAATGTGCCGCTGCCTGCCTTTGGACACTCATTATCATCATTCCTGTGTTTTTTGTATTTTATTTAATGTATTCCTCAAAGTGAAACATCCTCAGGAATGACATTTACGATGAAAAGTAACTGAACTTCTTTCACTTTCTTTTTGTCTCTACAGCAGTTGAAGGTAGAGGATGTTCACCAGACAAGCATCCCATGTCCCTCTCCAAAAAGAAGAGTTTCATTCCAATTTATTGAACTTTTACCTGGAAACACAGCACCAGCCTTCAAAGATCCTTGTGTATATACTGTATATAAGTCTGAAAACCAAATCACTGCTGCCTTTCCATGTGAACACACTTGTTAGTCTGTTACCAGCAATTTAGAAAAATACCATTTTAGATGCATGATGTCTAATGTTTAGCATAAATGATAAAAGATTAAACTCATGCCTTAAGTTATCATTAACTCCAGATATGCACAAATATTTATTACAACTCCTTTTCCATCCTGCTGCATGGAGAATATCCTGAGATCTCTCAGTGACAGTATTTTATATAATGCATCTTTATTTATGACACGCGTTCATTGTTTCAATCCAAAAGAGTGTTCATCATCTGAGTGACTTCAAAATGATGCTGCAGCACGAGAGACAGTCTTACCAACATTTCACTTCAGCACTCATGCTAGATCATGCATCCTCTGCTCTGTTATTTTCCTCATAATTATACAAACTCACAATTCAATGAAGCAGTCAACTCGTCACTTTCCCAAAGATTTTCATGAAAAGGATGGAGATCTGTCTTTGGCTCAGGGCAAGAAAAGCACAGAGTAGGTCGAGATAAATGTTGTTTATGTAGAGTAGAGAAACTTATTTATGCCTCTTGGTTGCAGATGAGAGTTAATTTATGTTTACTTTAATGATGAAACATTTATGATGGTTTTAACGTATCATGACTAAGAAGGAGGAGGTTGTATTTACAGTATGTGGTGGATTATTGATTTTATTACACTGATGTTCTGTCAGTTTGACTGCAGTCACATGTAAACCATCCTTAAAAAGACCCAAATGCAAGCAGTAGTTATGTTTTCTGCAAATTTGAGATTAAATCCTTTAAGAAATTTGAAATTTGAAAAGAAATAGGTGATTCAGCCATCCAGGTTTTATAAAATAAACATTATGTAGCAGCTTTTGTTTAGTGCTTGAGACTTGATCAGACCAACAAATTAATAGATGTGTCACACAGTGCGTTTACATGCAGTTTGAAAAGGTGAATAGGTTTGACCCAAACTGGAATTCTAAAATACTTTGTACATGTAAACACATCAACTGTCAAAAATCATACCTAACCAAAATCCATAGAGTTAAGCTAGTATATGTTGACAATTTGGTTGAATATTGAGTTTTTCCTGCATGTAAATGTCTCACTTGGACCAGACTAAGCTTAGATGCTTTGTATACATGCACCTCAGTCTTGCAAATTAAACTGCATACAAGTGTAACATAGCAGGAGTTAAATTGTATGTCTTTGGATATTAGTGTAAGTTTGAAAGACGGCAAGAATTCACAAAAGGTAGAGAAGAAAATATGCATAACTGTGAAGTTGATCCATGTTTTCACTATCTGATCCACAACCAGCTTACAACTGGCTCCATAATAAGATGTTGGAAGATGACGTATTTTGTTTTCTTTACTCTTTTTACATATAAAACGCAGTAGAATGACAATAACAAGGTTACATAAAACATAGAGGAGAGTAGCCCTAAAGGTCCCACATCCTGTTAAATCCATTGTCTTTGCTTTAAATGTTCTGAGAAGGGACTTGAGGAGCAGGAGAACATAAAGTCTGCGTAGAGAAATGTCCCTTTAAATGCTCCATTTTAACTCTCCTGGGGTTTATGATGTAACGGCTATGCTGCCTCCACCCACAAGTGCCTTCTGCTTGTCACAGCTAGATAACATGACTGTATGATGGTCCGCTTCATGTCCTGTAACCCTCATACCCTCTCATCAGGCATCATTTCAACAGTTAATGAGCACAGAGTTTATTAACATAGCTGCCTGTAGCCTCCCTGCCCCCTCAGATCCAAAAGTTTCCAAAGAGGAGGGGGAAAGAGCGGCGTTTGATTCTATACAGAGATGACACATTTCATTTTTCCATAATCTTAAATCTTTGCTTAATAGGCACCAAATATATGATGTAAACTGCCGAACACACCAGGACATGGGACCTTTAAACCCGGCAGGGGCTTGTAAAGTGGCATTCCCCAGATACAGTTATCAATCAGATTCTTGCTACAGCAGAGTCATAATTTATACACCACAAAACATCTGCAGCACAAGTCAGAATTGTGTGTTTTAAGGCAGCAAACCATCACGTAGTACCATAAATATTTACAAATATACAATTTTGAGCATGTTACTATGATATCACAGACCAAACAAAGACCCTTTTAAGTGATCATGTAAGCCATAGTGATGGATGCTCATATGCAGTCACCTGCTGCAACAGAAGTGGACATGCTTCTGGACAGGAGGCCGTTTGAGTCACAGAATCATGACTGTACATGTAAACACACTGACTGATCAGGTCAAAGTGATGAGGCTGTGCAGTCTATTTCTGCCAAAGGGTTTTTTGACATGGAACGTAAGTTAAGTTTTTACTTTAGGCATAATAAATTCAATCTGGAAATCATGCTGTGATTCATTTATTTGTCTATGATTGTTGGTGCAAGTGAAAGAGCTCATATTTGACCTTAAATCAAATTAATGTGATGATTTCTAAAGACAGTTTGTGCATGTTTACAATCAGTAATGTAAAAAAAAACACATTTGTTGTGTTATAGGAACTCCTGATAGTGCTATATGCTTTGTATCACAAACTCTGTTAGAGATCCTGTCCCTTTAAGGCTGCCATCTTTACATGGGCACAGCCCACTCTGATTACATAACATTACATTACTCTGTTTACAGGTCTACTCTGTAGTTATTGGTCAGTTCTGTGCTCCTTGGCACCATAAAGTATTGCCAACAACTCTGCATTTATTCTAACAACTGGATGTGCTAAAACTGATGATGAAACAATGGCAGGCATCACAGTGGTAGGTCTACTGTGGGGGTGGAGCATAAGATGTGAAGACAGGTGCCGCACAGAGACAGAGAGGGAGACTTTAATGTTTACATTAATAAAACCTTCATGTATCAATGAGCTTCTGTCTTGTTCATAGAGGTGCTCAGCCTCAGAGGAGACCTGTAAAACACAATGATGGGAAGAAAAATGTTGAAAAAAAAACTGAATTTGGGCTCTTTAAAGTTGCTATGAGGAGTTTCTAAGTAATTTACGAAGTCTCACTTTTAGATATATGCCTGATGGAAATACACACTTTAAGATGAGTTTTATAGCATCAAAATAGGTTATCTATAAATGCTATTCCTTATCTTCACGGTCGGGTCGGACAGGGCTGGACTGGCCTGACACTAACTTCGAACAAGACAATTAAAACTAGAGCAATTTATATATTCTAGATGGTCGCTCTTAGAGCACCGGGCTGCAAGTAGAGATATATAGCCAGCTACAAAACTACGATACTAAGTTTTCCAAAAATTGCTTGTTGTCACACATCAAAAACTACCGCTATATAACTAGAAAGAGATGCATTACCTCGTCGCTTTGCATCCTGTAAGTTGTTGGAAAAAGAAGTTATAAAGCAATGCAGAGTTCTGAGGAAGGTCCGAGCTGCATTCATTAGCATCACAACAAACACGCTTTGGCTTGGGTCACGTCTTTACGACAGTTGCAGCGTGTGCTCACGGGTAGCAGAGTCTTTATGTCGCTGGAAATAGATTCTCCTCATAGCACCTTTAAAGAGTTTGACACTGCAGGATTATATGAAGGTTTCCATTCTTTTGCTCAATAAGTTCAAAACAGATTTTGGCAACATTTTTAGATAATGTGGGTCATTTCTCATGGGACAAGTGATGACATTTTGGTGGGTACCCGAATCAAGATGTAGAAATTTAAGTATTTGGTAGCAGTGGGAGACATAGCAGTTATCCACATTTCTGACAATAGCTCCCCTGAAAAAGTAGAAAATACTTTGACAGAGGTTTGTGCTCTTTTCTTTATGGTTTGGACCAGTTTCACCTTTCTAGGTTTCCTTAGGGGCTGTTTACATGGAAACTCCTGACTTGAAGATGCAAAGATTCTTCCTTTGCGTTTTCGAATTCTTCTGCGTTTAGATGACAACGCTAGGAGATGAGTTAATCCCCTGTAAATCCGCTGTAGTGTGCATGCCGGTTCAGTAGATGGCAGTGTAGGTCTGCAGAGATGCAGCGCTGCTACAACACACGAACGAAGAAGAAAACCTTTCACAAACAACAATGGCGAATAGACGCACAGAGAAGCAGGAGTTTCTTTTATGGACAACAAATCTGTCTGGATAGTTTTTTCTGGATAACAAACCGAGCACGGTAAGACGCTCACACGTTACTCGGCGGACGGCCGAAGCTGTTGTTGTTCCTGGTACGCGCGCGCAGCCTCCATGTGAAAGAGTACTGCGCATGCGGTGACGTCAGCGTTTCCCCCTGAAATGCTCTGCTCTGTGTTTACACGAGGCTGGATGGAGGAGCGGATTCAAATCTTTCCACTCTGGGGAGCGTTTTCAAAAGTTTGCGTTTTAGGTGGAAACGCAACGTGGTCTCATCTAAACGGAAGGCCAAAGCGCAACGAAATGTTTGCGGAATTGATCGTTTTCGGGGTCATGTAAACGGCCCCTTAGAGACCCCCAGTTGTACTCACAGGAAGTCCAATGCATTGCTGTCCAAAATGTACATTTCTTATTGCTGTTACTGATCAAATCAAGACAGGGTTTCCTACTCACTCTGTTTTCAAAAGACCTTTTAGGAAAGCAGATGTAATAATTTTTCAGGTTTGTAGGCCGGTATTATTTCTCCATATGAGATAAATCACATCAACATCTGTGAAGTTTTTAAAATATTTCTATCAACATGAAAATGCACAGAAGCCCTGTTAATAGCCATAGTCTGTGACAGTGTCTGTGAAAGTAACTTTTTTTGTTTGTTTATGCAATTTTAAACCACACAAAGCTAACTAGCGATATCGGGCATGTTGATTACATATTTATTTGTTTATTTCAGTTCAAGACATATCAGATAATCTTGATCAATTCATGTTCTTAAAAAGTTTGGATAAGTTTGTGAAACAATGACGGTAAGTTTCAAGTTACTTTAGCAGTGTGTAGTCGGAGTGTTTTAACAGCAGCATAGTAGTAAAGTAAAAGTTTGTATTAACATGTAAACTGTCCAATCGGCAAAATGAACAACAGTCATAGTTCAGTTAATCAAGAGGATGTGTGTCAATGTAAAACACAAAAGTCAGTCAATGGGAAAAATGTTAAAAAATGGAAAATACAAAAAAAAAGACTAAATACAAAAGACTAAATTGATAAAATAATAAATGGGAATTTCTTCACCATGGTATTCCATTAAAGCTTCAGTAAATGAGTGCATGTATAGATGTTTAAAGATAATTTTGTCCTAATACTCATAACAGTCACTTTCTTATTTTTCTGAAGACTTCAGTGCACGTCTGTCACTCCCTCCTCACTTTAACACAGACATGCAAACACACACTGAGAGGTGATGAGATGATATTAATGATGAGACGCTCATAAATTATTCTGAAATAATGCAAACAGTGAATTTCATTGCCTTGGGGCAGATTTCAGTCCCTCCACAGTCTCAATGCTCTCCATTGAAGATTTGCTGTTCCTGGATCATCCGAGCTCTAAATCATTCATGATCCTGCTGCCTGGCTGCTCCAACTCCCCGCTGTGATTACAGATATTCAGCTCTGCAGGAGAGGGAGGGGGCCATCTTTGTTTGCCCCACAGTTTTAATTATCTCTGATAGGATTGAAAGATCATCCTCATAAAAATATGACGGATTTGACTGAATGGTTTGCACTGATATTACTTATGAAGACTGAACACAGGAACCGAAACAAACTTTCCAGAAGACCCCCGGATGGCCGCGGACCACAGGTTTGACAGCAGCGGACTGTGAGGTGTTGAACAGGGGGGGTGAGGTGGGGGGGTCTCCGTCTATGAGCTCTGACAGACGGGCGGGGTGGTGGGAGCGACAGACCGCGTCTGCGGGTTAAAGACCAAAAACTACAGCAAGAGCACTGAATGAAGGCTGAGAAGAACCGGATGTTCTCCAAAGCAACCTTTCAGAATAAAATACCATTAAAAAATAAAAATTGGTACGGTGTTTTATATTTATTTGTAACATTGCTTTGTAAATATATAACAAGTTTTATTGTGATAGAGGGGAAGGTGGGAATACATAATAATTACAATCTGCTGCTATGAAAGGTCCCTCTTGAACTCTACCTACATATTTATTTCTATGCAACTTTTTACTGTATCTATCATCTGCTGTCATCAAATAGATAAATACCACTGTGGTGTTACAACATCTGGACATGCCAAGTATTAGACATTAAACAGGCATTGGAAACCAAAATTAAATTATTAAAAAATGGTTATGTTTAATGAACAAGACAACCACAGTTGAAAAAAACACTTAGTATAATATAGCAAATATACAGTGTCTCTATCCATCCATCTATCTATCTATCTATCCATCTATCTATCTATCTATCTATCTATCTATCTATCTATCTATCTATCTATCTATCTATCTATCTATCTATCTATCTATCTATCTATTTTGCAGGACAGGTGTACAACCTTATTAAAGTGATCATATTTTTAACAGTGAACAATATTTACCCCCTCTTTTACCTCCTGCTAACATGTCGAGGATTTTACTGAGGCACACTGGTATGTCTTGATGCAAGCCAAGATGTGCCTTAACTATTTTTAGGTTTAACAGTGAAGAGAGGTGGGAGTTTTTTTTTAATGTGGTCGATCAAGTTTAAATTTGTGTTTTAATGTTTTTTGCACTTTTGTATAGATGCTGCAAAATAACCAAATCTTTCTGCCTGATTATATTTGCCAGCAGACCATCAAACTATTCCTGCACATGAAAAGACATTTTTCATTTTATTAATTTGGTCTGCCAAGAGATGTAGACTTAATTTTGGTGCTTGACTTGGGCAAAACTGCTTTATATCCACTGTTAAAAATTACACACATGAACCTCCAACTGGACACTTTTTCCACCCTGTTACATCCATATGTCCTCAACAGCCATTTGTATTCTAATTTTTTTTTTTTTAAAGGAGCTATGAGGAGAATCTATTACTGGTGACATCAAGACTCTGCTACCCATGAGCACGTGCGGTGACTGTCGTAATGCTGCGTTCCAGTAACCTCGGAACTGGGAGTGACATCATCTCCGACTTATCCGCGTTCCAGTTGAAGTCGGAAAAAAACATGCTGATCTACCAGGCTATTGTTAACTGTTGTTACCCTGCATTGTTGTTCACAAATATCACATGAAGAATGTGATTATCACTATGGCAGCATTTTTGTAAATATAAGTCTAACAATACTATGTATACAGCTGATCTAGAGCGACACACCCCAGTCAGAAGTGCAAATAAATTGATTATTACAGGAGCTAAATAACTGTTCACACCGGGGGCATCCATCTTTGATTGTCAACTCGGGGGTGGCGAGGTTTCACCGAGTTCCCAGTAGGAAATTCCGACTTCGGGGGGCGTTCCAGTTGCAGTTTTCTACTGGGAACCCGGAAATTCCTACTTCTGACTACAACTGAAACGCACCAAAAGACGTGACCCGAGCCAAAGCGTGTGCTTGTTGTGATGCTAATATATTAGCTTGGACCTTCCTCTTTTTTCAACAACTTACAGGATGCAAAGCGACGAGGTAATGTATCTCTTTCTAGTTACGTAGCGGTAGTTTTTGATGTGTGACAACAAGCAATTTTTGTATCGTAGTTTTGTAGCCGGCTATATCGCTACTTACAGCCCGGTGCTCTAAGACGTGTCTGAATAATATAAATTTGCTCTAGTTTTAATTGTCTTGTTCCTGAAGTTGAGTATCCAGGCCAGTCCAGCCCTGTCCGACCCGACCGCGAAGGTAAGGAATAGCATTTATAGATAACCTATTTTGATGCTATATAACTCATCTTAAAGTGTGTATTTCCATCAGGCATATATCTAAAAGTGAGACTTTTTTTGTAATTACTTAGAAGCCCCTCACAGTCTCTTTAACAGCAGCAGTGCAAGTTTTTTCCTTTTTGCTGTAGCTTTTATTCTGAAGGTTTACACCGGATGTGCCTGATGTCAGAGACTCGAGCCTGACGTGCAGCAGAGAGGCGGGGGATTGTGAACAGACCGCCTGAGTGGAGGTCTGCTGCGGACTCGGTGTGAGCTGCAGACAGTCTCGGAGGTGGAAAGTTGTCCCGGACAGGTCCACGGTCCACCGGGAGCGCAGAGAGGAGCGGTGCGGTGCTTCAGGTCAGTGTGCGTGTTTCCTCGGCCGGGTTGCTCCGGCGGCTGGGCAGTGAGAGGTGATTGGCTTGTGTCGGAGTTACTTTGTTGCTATGCACGCTGTTGCAGAGCGGAGCGTTGGTGAACCTGCAGCGCTTTTGTCCACGCTCCGAGCGCAGGAGAGGGTCATGAAGTCTTCCAGTGTGTTCTCCAACCCAACAGGACCCGTGTGTGTGTTAACATGCTGATAATCCACGAGTCCATGTGGCAGCATCAGCCTGAACGCACCTTCAGATCCACGGAGCTCTTTCCCCCGCGGTGTGAGGCTGCCCGTGCCCGTCTGAGGGAGGCTCTCCCCGGGCAGGCTCGTCCCCGCTGCCCCTTCCCTCAGCCCTGGGACTTCTTAATGATTCCGAGTCTGCCCTTTGTCGTGAATGCACATGGATTAAACTCCTTTGTGTTGTTTTTCTGCTGTCTGCGGAGGGCTGGAAGGGACCCTGCCCCCCACCTATGCCCCCCAAACCCGCCTCAGGCATGCTTTGGCTGCCCAGTGCGCACAGTTTATGGACCCAGGCTGCTTGTTAGGAGAGCAGAGAGAAGACAGTGCTCAAGCTGGGCTGATCCACAGATAGTCAAATGCAGCAGCAGCACATGTTGGAGTGGATGCTGCTGCTGCTGCTGCTGCATGGTCACATCTGTTTTGAATGAAGCTCAGGGACAAAGGCACTCAGAGTCTCGGGGTGTTTTGCTGCCACAGTGGCTGCTCTGCAGATGGAGGCAGGCTGAAGCATGGGTCGTGATCTCTCCAATGGTGCATACCTTCATTTTCAGGGAGCTGCAACAGAAGCCTGGTCTGAGCCTCATGATGCAGTGTTGTTATGAAAGAGCTGAGGAGATCCCCAACATGCGGGACTGATGTGGAATAATGTTAGATATATCAGCTTTAAAAGCACAGTAAGGGAAGGGTAATGTTGAAGTAGGGGTGCATGATATTGGATTCTTCGCTGATATCTATTATGATGATATTTCTGAACTCATCACCAATCTCGATAATCTACTGATATTTTTCATCAAGAGCACAAAGTCTTAATGAAAATGGACTTGTTGCATTCAGCGTGACAGTCTGTTTTAGAGATGGCCTTTTTTCAATATCAGAAAAGCAGATACTCCTAAATTAGGGATGCATGATGTAGTTGGAGCAATATCCACATTCACAGATAATTACCAAAAAGGCATTTATCAGTCAGTTTTGAAGGTAAACATTGGCTATAAATATCTCTTATAATGGCTGTAATATTGGCTGAAATTAGAAATGTATCCAAAGGGTTTACCTCATCATCACTCAAGACCTTTTACCATTTAAAATATTTATTAAAGATTAAAACGTTGTTTTTCTTTGAGGCTTTGTGTTCTTCACAAACGATAGTCATATTGATAATGATAATGAATTTTGAAATATAGATGTATCAAAATTAAACCAAAAACTTATACCCTAATCCCTATCCTTAACTGATAGATATTTTTTATATTGGCTGTATACAATATACAGTTCAAAAAATGACCCAGTCGTTGTATAGTGAAAATGTGTTTGCTTTAAAATGAGATATGAACCCAGTAAACAACAACAAAAAAGTTAGTTTGCTTTCCTTCTGCTGGTGGGTGAAAACTTAAAGCATGTTTTACTTTTGGTTCATTAATTCTATGTTAAAAGTGCCTCATTTGACTTTTTATTGTAATTAAATTCTATATAACGTATCTAAAAAGGCCTATGGGACCAAATATAAATCACATATTGAAGTTAAAGCAGGACAGAATGGGGCATCATCTTTAGATGTAGTCTTTATCAAATGTTTTGAGTTTCAGCTTATGTTCTATGGCAGTATAATTTATATAACACCTAAGTGTGCAAAAATATGAGAAACATCCTCTAGAAGCTCTTATTCTCTGGAGAAGTGTCACAACCAGGCACAGAAGACATGAACATATCCAATAAATTATACTTTTAAACTATTAAAGTGGACATTCAGTGATGATAAGGTAAACCAGTATGGTACAGTTTTACACTTTAACATTACAGCCAATGTGTGAGAAAAATTTGCCAATATGTCTTGAAAAATATCAAATAATATTTTCACATCTTCAGATACCAGTAAGCAGCTTTTCAATCAAATACCATTATGGTTAGCATCCTGATGTTGTGCATCCACAACTGGACTGTTTGTATAAGGAACAGATGTAAAAAAAAAGAAACATACATTTTCATTGTGAATACATGCTATCATAATGTTGATTTATTAATGAAGCCACGAAGTCAGTTCCTTGATTGGGAAAAATAGAGTCAATGCCAAAACTATTGTTAAAATAAGAATCTAGCTGATACAGATAGTGATGTTTTCATAATTACGTTTTATGGCACAAGTCTCTCATAAAATCTATACATTTGATCTTGCTTTCAGGAACATAAATTAGATTTTACCAGATAACTGCATCGTGTTCATATGACACAATCCTTTCATTCAGCACTTGTTTTCTGGTGGCAGATGTTTGTAAAAAAGGTTATTATTGGTTAGTATTTTGGATAATTTCAAAAATGTTTGAGATCTCTATCATAGAGCTTTTCCCAAATCTATCAAAACGTTTAAAAACAAAATATGTGACTTTAATTCACAATTTTCTCGCTGCGTTTTCTCCAGTATCTTGATACTTAGGGGCTGTCCACGAATTCACGTTTAACTGCACAAGTTTTTGCATGTACAGGCGTTTTGTCCACATGGTGAGGAGTTTTGGTGCCTGAAAATGCAAATTTTTGAAAATGGGACCCAGAGCGGATCAATCTGAAAATACCAGTCTAGCATTTCTGTGTGTGCAACAAATGTAGACAACTTCAGTGGTTGAATACGGAGTTGCCTTCATGATGCAGAAGCTCCTGAGCTTGTTTTGACTTTAACGGTAAAATTTTCTTCTCCTCTACGACCACTGTGAGCAACAAGACGTGGAGAACAGCAGGCCCCATGTTTGTTTTCATTCCTCCAGATTTTGCACATGCTCCTTGTCTTCTTCTCTGGCTTTGACGTATGTCGTTTACAGTATTACAGTGCCACTTACAGGCCAGGAATATGTACTACGGTGTTTTCAGTGTTTTTGTGCAGACAGACACATTTGATACAATCTGTACTGAGAATGTTTTCAATACAAAAAAGGTTTCATCTCCATGTGGACAAAGCCTTAGTTTTTTTTTAATTACTTTCAATTCAGGATATCTTATAATATGTTAGAAGTAGGGATGTAACGAAATTTTGCGCCACAAAATTTCACAAAATAAAAAATGACAAAATAAAATTTAAAGACGCACAAAATAAAAGCACAAAATAAAAAAAGCGAAGGGGCGCCACGCACCACTGAGACTGGTGATTTTTTACCCTTCTCGCCTACCGTAGCAAAACACGGTAGACGATGGAGGAAGACGAGGTCGAGGAATTAGCTGACGCTCCTTCGTCAAATAAATTGGTTGTGTGGACCTATTTTGGCTTCCCATGTAAAAGACAAGAGAACGGTGAGAAGATTGCAGACAAAACAACAACCATGTGCAAAATATGACACTACAATTTGCCGTATACTGTGGCGAGTACAACTACCAACTACTTTGAACTGGTGACAGGCAGATTCAGATTCAGATTCAGACAACTTTATTTATCCCACAAGGGGCAATTCATTTGTAGCTTCCCAGTGAGTATGCATTCGTACAGTCAGTCAAAAACATAAAAAAATAATAAATAATCATCAAGGAAACATATTTAAGCAGCCATGGGACAGATAGACATGTTGGACATTGTAAGTACATTTGCAAATCGTGGTCAAGATGAAAACAAGGTAAGATAAAGATAATAATAATAAAAAGAGAATCTATATAAAAAAACAGCGAGAAAGCAGATAAGACAAGAAATAAATAATATCCTCTAGAAATCGTCATTTAAAGTGGGTGCAGTCTGTATTTAGGAGCTTAGTAGCCGAGGGAATGAAGGATTTTGAGTAGCTATTAGTTTTCCTTTGGGGCACATTATAACATCTGCCTGAAGGCATAAGAGAAAATTCTTTTGACAGAACATGATCTGGTTGGCTGATAATTCTCTTTGCTTTTTGAGCTACCTGTTCCTCCCAGATTGTGCCCAAGTCCCTCTGGTGAACTCCAATAATTTTTGAGCGCACTTTGATGATGCTGTTTAAGCTGTTCTGGTCTTTCACAGACAGCCCGTTATACCAGCAGATAAAAGAAAAGGTTAAAAGGCTCTCGATAAAAGAATGGTAAAAATTTTGCAAAATTTTGTCACAGACATTAAAAGAATTTAGCTTCCGCATCAAGTGAATTCTTTGTTGGCCTCGTTTGGCAGTCAGCTCAGTGTTTATGTCGAACTTAAGTTGTGAATCAAACACAGTGCCAAGATATTTGTAGCAGTCGACAATTTCTACCTTTTGGTTATGGATGACGCTTTCTTTTGGCATATCCCTGTTCTGCCTGAAGTCTATGATAAGCTCCTTGGTTTTTAGCACATTTAAATCTAAGAAATGATCCTCACACCATTTTACAAAGGCAGGTAAGGCCTGACCATGGCCTGAGTTTTGGCCTTGAAGAAGACTAAGGAGGGCAGTGTCATCAGTAAATGTTACAATATAACTGCCTTCCTGTGATGTCTGCAGCTGTCTGTGAACATGATAAAAAGCAAGGGTGATAGGACACAACCCTGGGGTGAGCCTGTGCTCGAAAATCTGACACTGGACATGTGTCCATTTACCAATACTTGCTGGGTTCTGTCTGTTAAAAAGTCTAAAAGCAACATTAAGACCTGAGCAGGTAATTTAAAATAAGAATCAAGGTGGTCAATTAAAATGTGAGGCAGCAACTGTATGTTTGTGTAAGTCTGCATAAAAAAACAATATTTGATTTTTGCATTTACTGTTGAGTTGACAGAATTTGATCAAATTTGAAGATCAGAAGTATATGCACTGTTATAGGCTAAATATTATAGTTCACAGTTCAGACATTTATAGGTCTAAACTGCAGCTCTGAGGACTGCTGTTTGTTTTCCTTTTCATTCAAGAATGTACTTATCCTGATTGTTACAACAACAAAGTACTTTTATTGAGATTTTATCTTTGTATTTGCACTGTAGCCTAAATAAGGGGAAAAACTACAATTTTATATTTTTCAAAGAGCATTTATTTGTACTGATGCAGCAATATTTTTTGTATGTCTGCATTAGGAAGAAAATAAAGAAAATGAGATTTTTGCACAACTTTTTACTGTTGGGGATTTTCTATAATCTTTATTTTGTATCGTCAGTATTTCGTATCGTGAGCCCTGTTTTGTATTTCATATCGTTTCGTGAGTTGACCATTTCTAACACCCCTACTTAGAAGCATTCATAATAAAATTGCACAAATATGTTGGGAACTTTTCCCAGAGAGGGCTTCCCTTATTCTATGTGTCCTCTGAAAAGGAGATGATTCATCTCAAGATGTTATGCCTCTATACATTTAAACTGAAATAATATCAATCAGGTATAGCTCTTATTTTATTTCTACTACTTAAAAATTTGCTAATAAAGCAAAAACTTTCCATGTAGACATATCATTCAGTTAACTTATCATTTGAAGACATCATTCTGTTAGCAGTTCTTACGAAAATCGTTACTTTTACAGGGTGTGACACAGCGTTATAAAAAAAATCAAAATTAACTATGTTAATACAAACAATATTGTCATACCCTAGTTCCCATTGTAAAATAACTGTATCCCTCTGAAAAGGTCTAATAATTCATGGTATATTTTCCTGCCCTACTTAAGATGAATATAAAATAAATGTAAAGTCTTCGAAACCGAATCAACAAGTGCACATAATCGGTATAATCCAGTGAAGATAAGAGGTTTGAAGCTCCCTTTTATTCATCTGAACAGAATTTCCTGTAAGAATGACTAAAAACATATTAACAGTAAAAATCACCTTCAGCTACAATCAATCTTAAAGCAGTCAAACGAATGGCAGGTCTTTGGAGACTCCGGTTCTTCACTGCAGACTCCAGTTGTTAAATTTCGCCAACACGTTTCTTCACATTAGCAGCATCGTTTGGGCGCCGAGCAACAGGTTGGCCAGCGCACTCCCTCTGAGACTTCACTGACACCACACAGCGACTGAGATTCAGATCCAGTGAAATTTACTCAGTCTGGTCCTCTGCCAAAGCGCCCCGGGACACAGAGGCAGTCTGAAGAGAGCGGGGGGAGAGGGAGCTGTAAATTTCTGCAGTATTGTGACTCCAGAGTCAGGTTGAATTTATGGTTAACTGGAAATTCTGTGGCAGTGAGTAAAATCTGAGGCCCGTGTGAAACAGCTGGGCTTTTCAGGTTACTCAGGCTTCTGATTTGCCCCCAGTTCCTTCACGTCTAATCTTTTAATTCATTTTACTAGTTAGATTTTCTGCCCCCGACAGCTTATGATAGACTGTTAGGACAATAATGGGAGCATTTATCAAGTGCTGTGCACATATAAACACAATACAGGAGAAGACTGAGCTCATAGTGCAGTTTCCCAGTGTGCTCCAGGAGTTATGTAACCTGCTGGCCCGTCAGCGTGTACTGGAATCATAAAGTTTTTTCTCATATGCAAAGAAGCTTCCCAACACTCTGGGCAAGCTGTTCCCCCTGACTGAATCTTAGATCATTCTAATCATTTTAAGAAGAACTTGAATGGGATCTCAGAAGATTTATTTACCTATACCAAAGAGGTCATGATTTCGACCCCATATGTTTGTTTGTTTGATTGTTTGTTTGTTTGTTTTTCAAGCTTTGGAATAATCCCTGTTGAAATGCGTCTCATTTCTGATCTGGGCCTTTAAAAATCTAGACTGAAGAGATATTTATTTAGGATGGCTTTTAATACCCAGTAGTGTGGTGACACTTTTACTTTTACTCTGTTTTACTTTATTTTATTGTAATTTGTTGCTCTTACTACTTTTATTGTTTTCACTGCTTTTACTGCTGTTATTGCTTTTATTAGTTTTTAATTGTTTTATTTATTGCTTTTTACTTACTACCTATTGTAAAGCACTGGTTCACAGAAAGGGTTGTTGTAAAGGGCTGTATAAAAAAAGCACATTTACATTTGTTTGTTTGTTAGCAACATTACACCAGAAAACACTGGATGGCTTTTGAATTTTTTAAGGAGATGTTGGTTAAGTCCCAACTAGAAAATGACGAAATTTTGGTGGTGATCCGGGTAACCACTGTCGTGTTGTCTCTGGGACCCTCTGACAGACTGCTGACCTGATGCTCGTGCCTCCAGTTTTTACATAATGACAAACAGTTAAGGAAATTAACGTCCCAGGGTCCATGCATTGTGTTTTATTTTGAAACTTCCGGATACTCCACATGTTGACTTCCTGTTTGGTGCTTTCTTAACGACAGTGAACAACCATAGATTGTAAAAAAAAACATGGACGTCATGTCGCTGGGCTTTTGTGAAGTCGCCACAAAAACTGCTCCCCCTGGTGACTGGCTGCAGTAAAGGTCAACTCTCCGTCTCCCCCATTCATCTGAACGGGCTGTAGTGAAACTACAAAAATTTAATACACCTCGTAGAAATATTTCTCCAATCTGTATGCTGTGGTGATATGAAAGTATTATTGGACTGCGTTTTTTCCAAGTCCTCTTTTTTCTGAAAAGTTTCTTTTTCATCCGTTATTAGAGTTTAAAAAATAACTGCGGTTTACGGCAGTTTCACAATGATTGTGTACGGCGTATGCTGCGGAGTTTTGCGACTATTTATGACAGCTGCGTCCAGATATGGTCCAGATTCTCTACTGGCTGCACAATGGCGGCGCCCTGACGGGGGATATTATGGCTTCAAAACCGTTACATGGTAGAAGGCGGAGCCACGCTATCCAGTTCTTATAATACATCCGTGGTAACAACAAGGAAGGACACAGAGACTGAGACACACAGTTCAAGCAGAAAAAGCTTTTTCAAAAAAGTAATGCATCAGTTACTTTACCTAGTAACTAATTACATGTATGAAGGAGTAATTCTGTTAGTAATGCAATTAGTTTTTTGGGAAAGTAACTAGTTACTTTTTTAAAGTAACGTGCCCAACACTGATAATGACATCAACATGATTCAGAGTGCTAGGTGTAGACTTTCAGGGTCATGAATCATATTATGATGGTAACTTTACAACTATTGCTCACAGATGTAACAGCAATATTTGAGCTACCTTGGTTGATGGTTGTGCCCGGGTGCTTTCTAGTTCTTCAGTGGGATTCACCCAAAACATAGAAAAGGTAATAGCACTCGGGCCCTGCCACTCTTCCTTCATGGGTCTAAAGAGGCTGCTCATGAAGGTATAAAGTGCACCCTCAGCATCACACTCTTGCGTCCTTCACTGTCTTAGACATGCTGTAAACATTTCACTGTGACCACTCAGTGGCATCTTCTTGATGTCATGGCTTCCTCTGGAGACCTTCACCCCACTCAACTGGGAATGTCTCAAGGGCCTTGTGAAAGAGCAGGGCTTTTGAGGAGTGCACGTGTGAAAAGGGAGAAAGTTAAAATACTGCAAGTGCTCTCTGAAGAGCATGTAGCAGAACATCATAGAGATTCTAGTTCTGGTTTATATATGTATATACTGTATGTTTATTTGTCTTCATGACTGCTTCCTTTGGTATTTTATGTGATAATGTCAAAATGAAATGGTGAATGATATACACTAATAATATACTGAATTATATTTTAATGATTACACTAAAAAGACAATATATCTAATGTTCAAGCTGATAAACTGTACTCTTTGTTATTATTATTTTTTAAATTCCTTTCATTCTGAATTAATGCCTGCAGTAACACAGTACAGAAAAGCTGGGACAAGAGCTACAAAAATCGGGGAAATAATTGGATAATTGGAAACAGGTGAGTGTCATGATTGGCTGTAACAGGAGCATCCCCCAAAAGCGAATAGTCCAACAGATTTTTCAATGTAAAATTTCAAGGGATTTAGCAGCAAGGCTGAAAACCAACACTGAATGCCTGTGACCTGTGGCCCCTCATTCTGCACTGTTTTGAGCACCAACATCATTCTGTAAATGAGATTACCACATGGGCGCAGGAACACTTCAGAGAACCTTTTTCAAAACTCTACCATGCAAACCCAAAGCCTTGTATCAACAATACCCAGAAGCAGCACCGACTTCTCTGGACCCGAGCTCATCTGAGACGTACTGAGGCAAAGCGGTAAAGTCTGCTGTGGTCTGAGTCCACATTTCAGACTGTTTTTGGACATCATGGACGTAAACCCTCAAAGCTACAGGCAAATGTAGGACTACCCAGACTGTTATCAGAGCAAAGTTCAAGTGTTAGCACCTGTGATGGCTTGAGGGTATGTTTGTGCCCATGGCATGGGTAACCTGCACATCTGGGAAGGCACCGTAAGTGCTGAAAAGTGCAGCAACATATGTGCGGAGACACGTATTGTAGGTGTTCAGTAGGGCTGGGCAATTAATCGAAAAATAATCTTAATCAACATTTAGCCCCTCTAATTGAAGTAATTTTACTCATATCAATTATTTCCCCCTCCATGTAGTCTAGTTCACTTTCTCCAAGAGCGAAGGATGAGCTGCCAACATGTCAGAAGTGCCAATCTGTCAGAGGACCGAGTAGCCAAGAAAAATATCGTCTCCATTATTTGGGCACATTTTGGATTCTGTGCAGAGGACATTGAGCAGAAAGAAGTTAATGTAAACACTGCAGGGAGACCTTTTCGACCACCGTCGGTACTATCACTAATTGGTTTCGACATATCATAAAATAATCGTTCATTAGTCATAATTGAGGCAAGAGATTCAATTAATTGCGATACTGAGATTAGGTTATATCGCCCAGCCCTAGTGTTCAGCAGCGTGGCTTCAGAGTAAAGAGTTCAGGTACAAGACTGGCCTGCTGCAGTCCAGACCTGTCTCCCACTGCAATGTGTGGTGCTTTATGCAGTGCAAAATAGGACAACAAAGGCGCTGGACTGCTCAGCAACTGAAGTCATAATGGGGCAGAAATCCATCTTCAAAAGTTCAACAGTTATTGTCCTCAGTTCTCGAATGCTTAATGAGTGTTGTTAAAAGCATAGGTGATGTAAGATAGTGGGAACAGGCTTCTGTACCAGCTTTTTTGGAACATGCATTCAGAATCAGTGAAAATTAAACAGTGAGGTTTATCAGTTTGAACATTAAATATCTTTTTTTGTGGTGTGTCTAATTAAATATAGGTCAAAAAGTACTTGCACACCATTGTTCTCTATATTTATATACGTTTTACATAACATTCAAACTTCATTGTGGTTTGTATATTTGGTGGAGTGATAAGGTTTCTTGGATGATTTTGTTATGTTTGTGCATATTTTCTGCAGAGGTGTGAAAAAATATTGATACAGCAATATATCACGATATTTTGATTTCCTATATAATATCGATTTTTCAAATCTGTATATAGATTTTTTTTGTAAAAATAAAAACTCATATTTTACCAGAGTTGGAAATAAAATACAACTTATAAATATGCATGAACAGGCTTTTTTCATGCAGTCTATTCAGTTCAGACACTGACAAGAGAAATAAGTATTTTTTTTTTTTATTTACTGTTGTGCTGTCAGTAACTCAAAACACTTTGTTCCTCATGTGTTCAATTACAGTTTGAGCCACACTGCAGATTAGGATGCTTTCTATACTTTGTAAAAGGGAAAACAAGAATAATTTCTTTGCAACATTAGTTTAAGTGACTTGATGCACTCTATATTTCAAGTTAAGTGTATAGGGGTGTAACGAAATGGTCAACTCACGAAACGATACGAAGTACAAAACAGGGCTCACGATACGAAATAAAGATTAAGGAAAATCTCCAACGGTAGGAAGTTGTTTCAAAATCTCATTTTCTTTAATTTCTTCCTAATGCAGACATACAAAAATGTTGCTGCATCCGTGCAAAATAAATGTTCTTTGAAAAAAACAAAAAAAATTTAAGTTTTTCCCCTTGTTTAGACTACAGTGCAAATACAAACATCAAATCTCAATAAAAAGTGCTTTGTTGTTGTAACAATCAGGATAAGTACATTCTTGACTGAAAAGGAAAACAAATAGCAGTCCTCAGAGCTGCAGTTTAGACCTATAAATGTCTGAACTGTGAACTATAATATTTACCCTATAACAGTGCATATACTTCTGATCTTCAAGTATGATCAAATTCTGTCAACTCAACAGTAGATGCAAAAATCAAATATTGTTTTTTATGCAGACTTACACAAACATACAGTAGCAGTTCTACTGTTTGTTATGTGATCAATGTGGATTTTAATGTTTCCTATAAATTGACGGTCAGTGAAGGGGCCAGGTAGGCGGGTCGAGCGGGTCAGAGTTCAGAGGAGAGAGTTAGTGTGTGTTAGCAAGGAGGGAGAGAGCCCTTAGCAGGAGGTTAAGAGATTACTACTCACTGTTTTGTTCGTGAATTAAAATTGTAGTTGGCGTGGGCACTGCCCACCGTGACTGTTAATTAAAAGCAGGTATTCGCGAGTCGGAGTCACCTTATTTAACGTCCGACGGACGTCACAATACAGCCGCTGCCTGTCAGCAGTTCAGTTCTAGTTGTACTCGCCGCCGTGTACGGCGAACTGTAGCGGCATATTTTGCACACGGTTGTTGTTTTGTCCACAATCTTCTCACTGTTCTCTCGTCTTTTACATGAGAAGCCAAAATAGGTCCACACAACTGATTTATTTGATGAAGGAGCGCCGCTAAGTCCTCCTCCGTATTGCAGCGAGTGCTTTGCTACGGGAGGCGAGGGGGGTTTATTTCGTCCTTTTATTTCGAGCGTCTCTGAATTTTATTTCGTCATTTTTTATTTCGCCCCATAAGTGTATGAATGTAACACTGCATTTGACATTTAAAATAACCAAAAAATAATGGAAAAGTGGTTTTCAGTCAAATAGTTGATTTATACTTTCAGTTTTGAGTAATATTGTGTGATTTACATATTCACCATCTCTGTTTTTTTCTTAGTTAACTGTAGAATATCCCAATATACCACAATCCTGTGATATCGTGATACGTATCGTATAGTGAGGTTCTTGCCAATACTCACCCCTAATTTTCTGTGAACTTTCCGATATTGTCTCCATAAAAAAGAGTAGTTGATAGAAGTCCGGTGTCTGGAACGAGACTTTCACCCTCATTAGTTTATTTATTATGTTTGTATTGTGGACAGCACAGTTCGCTCTGACACAGCTTTTAATTCTGTATAGAGCAGGTCCACTGTGAACTCAGTGGGAAGGTCGCTGTCATGCTACATCCCTGACGGTGGCGTTATCATGTGCGTGACTCTCTGCTCTGACAGACGCCTGACTTCATCTGTGACACCTCAGCTGATGGCGTGAAGCGTAGATAGTGTGTGAGGTCGGGTTACTCGAGGGTTGTGAGGGTCCAGCACTCATTCAAACGCTCACACACACTCAAACAGAAAGTGTCTGTTCCTTCAGAGGCCGTCATTCATAAAGGGTTGGATATGTGAGGGTGACATCATGGCTGGAGCTCGTGCTGGGACAGGCCCGGACCAGGCTGCTCATAGAGCATGGGTGTGACGTAACACTGTGCCTGTGTGCGGGATGTCAGGCTGAGCAGGGAGTTATCTAACTCTTCAGGCTCCAGCCCCCAAAAACAGAGAGTGGGGGGGCCCTGCAGAATACAAGTGGACTCCATGTAAGGACTGTAGCACTGAGTGGATGCACCAAATTTAGATAAGCACGGTCTGTGTGCATCTTTTTGAAGCATCAGTCCTCTGCTGTATTTGATGACATGAAAACTACATGTCAGAGATATTCTTATATAAACTTAAATGACAAAAGCATCAGCACTCACAATGAAGTCAACAAAACGAAAGTCTTTCCGCCCGAGGCTTTCATCAGTGTTTGTAACACTTGTGTTTGACCATATAACATAATTAACACCAATGACCGGCCAAGTAAATAATCAACTAAGAAACAGAGAGAAAACACGTCCAAAACAAGGGAGATTATTGTGAAGAATAATGTTGAATTAAAAAAAAACAACTAAATATACATGCTAAAATAAGTATCATCCCTCTTCCACTAGCACCCCTTGACCCTACTCTACTTGGTCCTACTCGACCGAGTAGAGTAGGACCGAGTAGTAGAGCTACTTTGCAGCGTGTTTCCACTAGCCTGGTACCTCCTAAAACAAGCTAGTTTTAGTACCTACTCCACTCTGGTTCCAAGTGAGCAGAGTCGATACTAAAAGATGACGTCACCGACTGCTGGCTACTGATTGGTCAGACAAGGTCATCAACGATGAGTCATGAGTGCGACGACCTAGCATGCTAGTGGTAGCTACCATTAGCTTGCCCTCATATGTCCTCTTTGCAGCTGGATTGCTCTCGTCCTCGGCTTCATTCTGTTGTATAGCTTCCAAAACTCTCCTGTGCTTCTCAAGGGGTATTTCTTCTTACCACCTGCAGCCTTCTCCTGCTTTCCTTTTTTTAAAAAGCCGCAGATTGTTGTGTCTCGCTCAAAATGACGTCACCGCAGTGCTGCTCAGCTGTTTACAGCAACACTGCACCCCGTTGGGCAGCCGATTGGAGCTATTGGAAAAGCAGCACAAGGCGAGTAGAGTAGGGCCGGGTAGAGTCGAGTAGAGTAGAGTAGGGCTAATGGAAAAGGGCCACATGAGTCCAGCTTTCTGCTCTTGAGAGACCTCTATGGTCGTTGATTGTAATTGCACTTAATTTTAGTCATATGTTTTGCTGATAAATCAACATTTATTATTTCAAAAATAACAAATGAAACATGTGCATCACCTGTTAAAATGGCCTAATTTTGCTAAACTTTGACCTGCATGGTGTCAAAATTTCCACAGTTGCACTGAACTGGTTCAGTTCGGCTTGCTGTACACAGTTACAAGCTTTACAGGAAATGAGGGCAAAAAGTTCCTAAATAACTGATCCATACTAAACGGACCCTACTGGGCAGTTTGATGTACAGGAAGTTAAGTGTAAAAAAACATCCTGGGCCATGTTGACCCATGGATCAGAGTTTCTGTTCTTTCGTTGTAAAGTTTGTCTGAATGTAACAATGCTGCGTGGAGCACTTCAGAGGTGCTTGTCTAAATTGCCATTAGAGAGGAGGAAGTGCAAGGGGAGCTGGGTGCATCTTATTTACCGACCCACATCCCCGCCCCCAGGTGAGGGTATAGCTGTCAGTGGAAATACAAGCAAGATCCAGGCTTACCTCTTCAAACCAAACCGAAACAGAGACCCAGCTTCAGCAGGGACAATACTGCCAAGCTCTACCAACACTATGTGTTTGTGTTAAAGCATTTAGTACCTCTGTCAAGTAGACTCTGCTTGAACTGGGGTTTGTCAGTTTACCTGTTTTTGGGCAAGATCACACAAAAATCCTCTGCAGGTTTTGATGGAATTTTCTGGGAATGATGATCAAGGACAAGCTGATGCTGGTGGCGATGCCAAACTGGATCCAGGTCCAGGAATTTGTTCAAGGTTTTATTAAAATAGTAGTGTATCTTTGCTGATAACTCTGTTAATTATAAGTAATGTTTAATGCCGTTGTATGTTAGTTGGGCCCATGCAAAAACACAGTTATGTGGTTTGGTCCAGAAGCACATGTGGATTCAGTCAGACCTCCCTAAGCACCTCTGGTTTAGCGTCCCATGTGTACATCCAGGTTTCAGTGCATTTATGCTGTATGGCAGAAGCCATTAAATAACGCTACAGTGATAGCCTCTGTGCCATGTTATAGTCAAGACAGAGCATCTGACAAGAAACATAGATCTATGGTTTAAAAAGAGTTTAACCCACTCTTTAATATGAGGCTGCATCACCATTTTGCATAGAGAGCCCAAATTTTGTCTTAACTCTGGTTTTAACTTCATTTTGTTGACTGCTGTAGTATTTCCACACTCATGTTCAACAAAACCTTCCAGTTTCTCACACAGAGTTGTCCTGATCCTGCCGTATTCTCTCTTTGTCTGAAAGGCTCTGTTGCAGGGTTCTCTTTCATATGTGGGCCCAGTCCACTCTGATTGGTTGACAGGTCAACTCTGTGGTAACTGGTCAGTCCAGAACTACACAGTGCCATGTTGTCAACAGCTCTGCATTCATTGTATCTGCTCTGCACTTTACTTTGTTACTGTGGGGTTAAACTGCTAAAGAAGCAATAGTAGGGTGTCTAGGAATTGATTGATTTAATTTTGCTGATGTCAGTGTCATTAACAGTTTCTTTACCGATTCCTGCTGATTTTCTGTGTGAATTGAACGTAGGGCTTACACAGGTTTTAATTGGTAATGATGTTAAACACGACATCCCTGATTTTCAATAGTTTACACTGATGAATGCTTGTGCAAGCTGATAATAATTCCGTATACTGAAAGGTTAGCAGTAAACATCTTTTTGTTGAAAACTAAGCCATAATTTTGACATTGACTGCCTGCTGCACGGCTCCAGACTAACTTTTTGCATTGGTTGCAATGGTGTACCTAAAAAATTTTTTTATGGTGCACCAGCACAAAAATTAGGTGCACCCAACTTTTTCATAGGTCACCTTTAACACCATAAGGTCACCATTTTATCACTCTCCATAACTTTTATATAATGTAAATGATTTTTAAACAAGATGTTACATAAGAGTTACCACTCCGTGCTAAAACCTGACACCACAGTCAGGCTCCGTCTGGGCTTATTTGCATACAAACAGCTGATTGGATCATTACTGATACTGATGTGTGTGTGTGTTTGGGCAGGCCCACAGCCTGTAGCCTGTTAAGATGCAATGCAGAGACAGAGAAAAGAAAGGAAGCAAGTGCTGTGGCTTGTCTGTTTTATCAGCAGATTTTTCCTGCTACCTCAGTTACTTTTGTCAACTTAAATTTGTAAGAATGTGCCTAACATTTTTTCTTGGTGCACCAGTTTGCCAAAGAAAAAATGTCAGGTGAACTCTCTCAAATTTTGGTGCTATTGGGGGAGGAATCATTTTAGGCAGCTACTTGTTACCTTGTTCATTAACGTATTATCACTTGGAGGAGACACATTAACCACACTGACGGTTATATTACAAAAACAAGCATTATGTAGACTCTAACATTACAGAGATGTGATATCTGCTTCATATAACCAAGCCAGAGCATGACGGGATTAAACATAAACTCAGAAACTACTGAAGCTCATTATGAACACGTGCTGGATCTCTCGTGGTCTCTCGCTCATTCCCAGACAGCTCCGAGCTCTGTAAATCTATTCCTGGTGAGTATCTGTCAGTCTGAGCGTCACAGTCTGTGTACATATTCTTTTACATAAGGCCCGGCCTCATATAGACTCGGCCTCGTGTTCTCACGCCGCACCAAAAGCACCTGCTCTTCCCGCCGGGACTCTGGGATGTTGGAGCAGGGCGACGGCTATTTTAGGGAGGAGGAAGGAGAATGTGATCTGAGTGGAGCAGGGGCTCTGCAGCAGCTCTGCTCTGTTGTGGGACCGCTCCTCTTATTTATTCAGGTTGACTGATGCAGGGAGACTCTCTGACGGACGGATCAATGACATGCCTCATCCCAAAACAAACTGTGCAGGAGAAGAGAGGGCCCAGCTGTCCTCTGGCTCACACTCTGACTGTGTTTGATATATCTGGAACATCCCCCCAAGCTTTTTAAAGATTTCTCACTCACTGTTGAAGCTGCTTCACTCTGCAGCGGGGCTCGCTGAGAAGACAGGCACAAAGTCTTGGCAGTGGATCTTAATCAAACTAATGAACATTTTTGATTAGGCAAACGGTAAATCATTTTAGCTAGTTTATTTCATCGACAGGTGTGAAGCACAAGTATATTAACAGCAAGTCAGTTCAGTGTTGGCAGCTTGAAAGCTGGAGTCTAAATCTAACAGCTGACAGGTTAGCGAGTGTAAACACGTACCATTTAACATCAAATGGAGACGTGTATGGACAAATCTGACAGCTCTGTAGGTTTTTATCTATAATCTTTTTGTACACTCACAGACCACTCCCAGTGAAAGTGTCCAGCAGTTCATTTAATTTACACCTTTAAGGGATGGGTAACTTTGACTACCAAGAGGGCCAAATAAAAAATGTCGAATGCCTTAGAGCCGCTCTGTTATACATTGTCGCTCTGGATGAGAAAAACAATTTATAAACTAGAAAAGCACTCGGAGAGCGCAGACCTCCGCCAGCACCATGAAAACATACCATTACCAATTGGATTCATAATGATATCTATTTTAGTTCAGTAGTTATTCACAAAAATCACATTTTTCATCATGGTGGCCAGACGCTGATCCGGATCAACACCAAAATCGAATCAGTTCTTCCCTTTCCCAAGCTGAACATGTCCTGAAAATTTCATCCAAATCCATCAATTACTTTTTGAGTTATTTGGTCACAGACAGACAGACAGACAGACGGACAGACGGACGGATGGACGGACAGACAGACAGACAAACAAACTCTCCCAAAAACATAACCTCCTTGGTGGAGGTAATAAAAAGATAGCGAATATAAAGCTTCAGAATATCATCATACCAACATTAATGTATTTTAACTCTAATACATTTAAAAGTTAACGATTTAATGACACATAACTAAAGCCAATTTAAGCTTCTGTAGCTTATGTAGGACTGGGCGATATGACCAAAAACTAAAATCCCCAATATTTATCAACAACACTTTAGTTATAATTTTAATTATTTTTTTCCTCCAAGAAACAAAACAAAACAAAAAACAAACAAACAAGGGACACAGAAATGAATCACGTTAGCTTTTTTGTTACCAAACATAATTTCTCTCTTACAATTAAAGTACATGTCATAAAATTTTGACCTTGTGTTTTTGACCAGTGTTTCCATAAACACTGAGAGCTGAGCTACTTTTTCAGCATATAAACATGGCTCTCTGATCAATATTTAATCTAATTTAAGAAACAAATACAAGCCAAAACACGTGGTTGCTCAAATCCTGTCAGAGTCTACGATCATAAAAACTGTACATTTTCAGTGTTCTTACTTGAAACAGTGCAACAACTTGGGATTGGAGTAAGTCAAGAAAAAATCACAATTTTAAGTGTTTGAATCTTAAAAACTTAACTGTTACATTGCCAAACCCTACTGATATATTTCCTTGACCACTGTTTTCAAATAATTTGTTAGTAACACACTTCATTTAATATTTGAATGCCTCATAAAAGATATTTACCTCCGCCAAGGAGGTTATGTTTTTGGGAGAGTTTGTATGTCCGTCTGTCTGTCTGTCCGTCTGTGAACAAAATAACTCAAAAAGTTATGGATGGATTTGGATGAAATTTTCAGGAAACGTTCAGCATGGGAAAAGGAAGAACTGATTCAATTTTGGTGTTGATCCGGATCAGCGTCTGGCCGCCATGGCGAAAAATGTGATTTCTGTGAATAACTACTGAACTAAAATAGATATCATTATGAATCCAGTTGCTAATGGTATGTTTTCATGGTCAAGGAATCTAAATATTGACATGAAATAAAGGCAGGAGTAATATTTATGGTCAAAATGACAATATGGCTGAGGATTGTGGCGTTGGTGGAGGTCTGCGCTCTCCAAGTGCTTTCTAGTTAGGGATACAATCACAGCAAAGTCAGTACTTTATTGACAGTCCATCCCCATCCTTATTTGAGCTTTATGTAAGACTGGTAACCCATGATTTAACAGCTGTTAATTCTTCTTCATAGTTACAATTTGTTTTTTGTTTTTTTGTGTTTGGCTGGGGGAGGGGATCGATTGGCCATGTTGAGTGAGGTCAAGGTCTGCATGTGGCCCCCAGCTCACCAGTTGCGTTAACCAGGTCTGTATTGAGGCAGTTTTGAAGCCTGTGAGTTTTTGTTATTGCGGTCTTGCCTGATCCTGATATTACAGTCATATGTGCCACAATCACTTTGTAATCCTATTAGGAGTTACGCCACAATCTCTGTCCCCTACGGCAGAGTTCATCATCAACAAAGCCTCGAGATTACTGCAGATCTTATTCAGAGTTGTGTAATATCAAATATCAGCCCCTCCTCTTGGCGTACAAATGTGTAATGGTCTCAAAGTGCAGCAAAGCTCCACATAAAATGACACACTTTATTTTTGGACTTGGTCTCTGAGGGAACATGATCTCTGGGGAGTTGTTGTAGTCACTGGATCTCCTGCAGGATGTGTGCACAGGGTCATGTTGTCATCACCCTCAGCTCTGCAGAGGCCGGTCGGGTTACCAGGCTGGATATCCTGAGAGGTGGTGTTGGTTAGCAGAGCAATCAGTGTAGACTGTGTGTTGTGGTTTTGGATGATGAGAGGGAGTAGAAGCCCTGTGGTGGTATTTACTCCTCTCACCGACGGAGTATGCACGCCTGGAAGAAGATCCAGTCATAATATGAGCACAGTGGCTGCACTTGGTGGTTATGATAGTCAGGTGAGTAATAATGTGGGTAGTGACGGACTTGGAGGTTTTGTCTGATGAAATGGGAGTGTGTTTGTGTGGTTTTGTGGGCGTATTTTTATGTTCCTAATCGAGTGATCTGGGAAAACAGGAGCAAAGTATGTTTCTGGCAGTCTACAGAGAATCTAGACCTTTAGAAAGAACTGAACTTGTGAAAACAGCGCACAAAGCTGGGTAACATGAGCCATCGGGTGAGCTGATGTGAGAAAGCAGCAGGAAAATAAAGAAGAAAATCACCAGCAGCTGAGAGAGGATGGTGACATTTACATACTGCAGTCTGCCTGATCGGACTGCATCAGAGCTGAACATACCGTCTTCCTCTCTGTTCTGATATGTGCTCGTATGTGAGGGTCACATTGCAGAGTCAGTCATGTGACTCTGAGAACATCATGCTGCCTCTTATAAGCTCTTTAGTATTAGGGATGGGCTGTATTGTCAGAAATTCACATCTCAATGTTTTTTTTTTAGCCGGATAGCAATAATAAAAAAATGTACATTTAATGGAATTAAAGGTGCTATGAGGAGAATCTATTACCGGCGATATTAGGACTCTGCTACCCATGAGCACGTGCCGATCTACCAGGCTATTGTTAGCTGTTGTAAGCTCGGGAGTGGCGAGGTTTCACCGAGTTCCCAGTAGGAAATTCTGACTTCGGGGGGCGATCCAGTTGAAGTTTCCTACCCGGAACTCTGATATTCCAACTTCTGACTACAACTGGATGCATCAACAGACCCAAGCCAGAGCATGCGTTTGTTGTGATGCTAATGAATGCAGCTCAGACTTTCCTCAGAACTCTGCATTGCTTTACAACTTCATTTTTCAACAACTTACAGGATGCAAAGCAACGAGGTAATGTATCTCTTTCTAGTTAAGTTGCGGTAGTTTTTGATGTGTGACAACAAGTAATTTTTGGAAAACTTAGTATCGTAGTTTTGTAGCCGGCTATATGTGGCTGCTTACAGCCCGGTGCTCTAAGACGTGTCTGAATAATATAAATTTGCTCTAGTTTTAATTGTCTTGTTCCCGCAGTTGAGTATCCAGGCCAGTCCAGTCCTGTCCGACCCCACCGCGAAGCTAAGGAATAGCATTTATAGATAACCTATTTTGATGCTATAAAACTCATCTTAAAGTGTGTATTTTGATCAGGCATATATCTAAAAGTGAGACTTTTTTGTAATTACTCAGAAACTCCTCACAGTCCCTTTAAATAAATAAAAGAGTAAATCTGATGTGAAAATATAGAAGCAATCATGAAGGGATACACAAACATATCTTTTTTTTTAATGTCTTGCCTCACTCCCCAGTCCATGACAAGCAGATAGACACCATTCTTTTTACTGTGCGTGCAGTAACAAATAAAGACAGAGCTAGCCCACCGTAAATTAGCTTAGCTTTAACACTGGAAGTCAGTGAGTAGTATTAGCCTGCTTCTGCCTACAGTCATCAGATAAACTTTTCAGCAACTGTAAACAGTCCTGCATGCTCTGGTATAGGGGTGGGCGATATGGCAAAAATATCATATCTCGATTATTTAAAAATAAAATCCCCATCACGATTTTATCACAATTCTTTTTTACGTTGATTTTTCTAGAGTAATTTTGCATGTTTGACCATTTTTTCCGTATATTTCACATAAAAAACATGTAAAACCCTAAAAGAAAAAAAAAATGACAATTTAAGCCAAAGAAACTTTCTGAACAGGTTTCAATTTAAATAGCACGGCAGAACGATTTTAGGAAAAGATTGAATTGCGATTTTTCTGGCAGATACTGCGATTGCAATTTGATTCACTATTTTCTTCTAATCAAGCTTTGGGATATTCACATGTAGGGCTGAACGATTTTAGGAAAAGATCTAATTTCAATTTTTCTGGTAGATATTGCAATTCACAATTTTTTTTTCAAATCAAACTTAAGTGCAAAATTCACTTTGTTTACAGTACAGACAACAGTAAGGAAATAAATGATGAAAAACACTTAACACATTATTCACCTTCAATAGTGATGATGAATAATCTGTTTTCATTAACTTCTACTCCTAAACAGAGGCTTTGTGTTGTTGACCTGCTTACCAGCACCTTTTACATATAGATTGTCTACAAATTTGTAAAACAGTATGTGTATAATACTTGACACAACAGATCCTGAGTCAGTCAGGAGCGCTGCAAAAAATTGCTGCTTTGGCGATCACAAAATTGCATTGTCTAAAATTGCGATTTCGATCTGAAAACGGTAAATTGTTCAGCCCTCTTAAATAGTGCAGTTTTTATAAAAATGTGCAATAAATGTAAACATAAAAGGTAATGAACAGCAATAAAGTGCACTTTTGTGACATAAAAACTAAACACACTAAATAGCTTATTGAAAAGGGTTGAATATAAATGCAAACTTAAGTAACTGATTATCTCTTAAAGTGCAACAATTTAGAACAAATGTTATCTAACTGCAATGTCTATAATCTGAGTGAATAATACAGCTGCTTTAGAACAGATTTTTGTTCAGACATCTTTAAGCTTTTATCTCCTTTTCTCTTTCCACCATGGCTTCACGCTACATAACCAAACAGGAGATCCCACCATGCACTGTGTGTGCTAAGATTGGCTAGTCGGTTTCGCGTCAAGGTCTCTGCGCCCACACAGACAATTCGACGATCTTTCTACCTTATGAGATCATCCCCATGTTATAATCCTTAACGATTTAATATCGTCATATCGCACACCAATATTTTGGTATGACTCCTATATTTACCATGTTATGTTATGTTATCTGCTTTTGGACTAAGATTAGCACTTCATGTAATTTTGAAAAGAAATACATACAAAACTAAACCGCAGACATGCTTTGTTTGGTTGATCTAATTACAAGCATGTCCGAGGTAGTGTGTGCATGCACACAGGACCGTTTAGAGTTGCTGAAGAGTTTGTGGTGACTGTAGGCAGATGCAGGCTAATGCCACCCATTGACTCCCAGTGTTTAAGCTAAGCTTATTACGGTGGGTAAGCGCCCAGTTAATTTTTTTGATAATGGACACACAGTTGAAAGAATGCTGTGTATCTGCTTGTTATGGACTTACAAGTGAGACAAGACACACAAATAAAAAACAAAAATGTTGGCATGTCCCTTTAAACAATAATATATCACTACATAACTACAAAAGTCACTGTTTATGAATAATCTTTGATTATTGAAATGTATTGATATTAATAAGAGATAGAAAAAATCAGCTTAAATTTTAAAACATTTTAAGAAACTTCATCAAACCATTTGTCAAAACCAGATATGTAACAGTCAAGTTAAGGTAAAAAAACAACTCATTCATATTGTGTTTATTGTGTTGAAAATGCCATTTTAGTCAAGTCCCAATATTGTTGCTGTGAATTCTGATTTAAGCTGTATTTATTCCTTTGAATAATCTCTTTTTCTTTGGCAGTGTGATATCATTTATGTGGCCCTCACAGTGACCTAAAGTTTCCCTTCCCTCTGCTTCATGAATAATGTAAATGTTCAACTTGTCAATCTAAACTCAGAGAAGCCCCTGTTTTCATAAAGGATATTGATGATATAATTAACAGATGAATTTCTGTTTTGTGATTGTAAAGTGTTGATTTACTGAGTCTGCAGAGGCTTCTAAACATTGCGACCTGGTCACTGTATATGACTCTTGAAACAACATGAAGGAAATAACCATCTCTGTGCAGTTTCTTAATTTTCTCGTCCAATAAAATGAGCAGAACTGTGAAGTAGGGGTGTGTGATATGACCATATTAAATCGTTAAGGATCATAACGTGGGGATGATCTCATAAAGCAGAAAGATCGTCAGATCGTCTATGTGGGCGCAGAGACTTTGACACGCACCCGACTAACCAATCATTATGTAGCGTGAAGCCATGGCAGAAAGAGAAAAGGAGATAAAAGCTTGAAGATGTCTGAACAAAAATCTGTTCTAAAGCAGCTGCATTATTCACTAAGATTATAGACATTGCAGTTAGATAACATTTGTTTTGAATAGTTGCACTTTAAGAGATAATGTTGATATTGTTGTTCATTACCTTTTATGTTTACATGTATTGCACATTTTTATAAAAACTGCACTATTTAAATTAAAACCTGTTCAGAAAGTTTCTTTGGCTTTAATTGTCATTTTTTTTCTTTTAGAGTTTTACATGTTTTATATGTTAAACATTGGGAAAAATGGTCAAACATGAAAATTAGTCTAGAAAAATCAAAGTAAAAAAGAATTGTAATAAAATCGTGATCGTGATTTTATTTTTAAAAAATCGTGATGTGGTATTTTTGCCATATCGCCCACCCCTACTGTGAAGCTTAATTTCATAACTCAACTAAATGCACTGGAACAAATGTATGTGACTAAAAGGAATTTATAATTTTGTTAAAATATCTGCTTGGCCGGTGATTTTTTTAATCTACCTGCCAACCTGCATGGACTGTCACTGAAGTAAATTTCAAAATGGATTGCATGAAATAGATTTTGGCATAAACATACTTGTGAAATTCACTTTTCAGTAGCTGTTGCTCCAATGTAACAAATTTTCTCTGTACTCAACAATTCAAAGGACAGAAATATATATATGTTTTATCATTTGATGGCTTTAGTAAAGGAGATTGTCTTTTTCAAGAGATGCAGAGGTATCCTCCAGCATTTCCTCAGCTCTGTAACGTGACAAAAGTCCTTTCTTTTTCTTTTATTGAACAGCAGTCAGCAAACAGCTTCCCGGTTTGCTGGAGCTCTCTGATGGTGATCAGTGGCAGAGTGACTTCACCCCAACAATCTGCCTCTGTGTTGCTCTTTGCTGATGGTGTGTAATGGGGCGTAAATATGCTGCCTTGGCGGGGCAATTTGTAGGTGCCAAATGCTTTGCTTTGCACTCTGAAAGCAGAAATGTCCTCCAGTGTGCACCTTAAAAAGCAAAACCTGCAGACTGACTGTTGTTTAGATCTGTGCTCTGTCTTTCTATGAGTCATCTGTATTGAGAAAAACTCAAAGTGGAAAATGTAAAAGGAGATCCACACACCAAAAAGTAGCTCCCTTGAAGTTTTTACTAATTATCAAACAGTGGCTTTTCGAGCGTAACCGCTCTTCCTCAGACACTTTGAAAGCAGAAATGTCCTCCAGTGTGCACCTTAAAAAGCAAAACTAAGTCTGAGGAAGAGCGGTTACGCTCGAAACGTCACTGTTTGATAATTAATAAAAACTTCAAGGGAGCTACTTTTTGGTGTGCGGATCTCCTTTTACATTTTTCATGTTTTGAATATTTTGCATCCAGCACCCTACATAGGATGTGCGTGCCCACCCCGTTTATTTCTCAAAAACTCAAAGTGGAGCATTTTGTTCAGAATCGGTTTCACAGCTTTTGCACCACTTTGAATTTTCCCTTTCGAGGCCTGTCGGGATAATCAATAAATCAGTTAACCAAATGATAAATAAAAACGTCCTCGGTAAGTTTGCCGGCCTCGATGAATCCATGTGCATGCGTGTTTGTTTCCCTCCTCTCGTTCTGGCAAACAGGCTGGATGAGAAGATGGCTCACTATGTCCATCTTTCTCAACACCTATGCACATTGGTTCTATAGCAGAATGAGCTGGGTTAGGGTTAGTGATGCATCTGTCTTTCATTTAATCTTTGGCATGGGGGGGAGGCGGGGCTGCTCGCGCGTACACACACAGAGAGCTGAAGTGAGCGTCATGCGTAATAAGGAAACAAACACTAACATGAATGATAGCACAAAAAGCGATGGTTCCTAACCCTGCTGCCACAGCCCCAGTGTGGGAATATTTTGGTTTTAAACAGAATGAACAAGGTGTGAGCTCATATACACCGACAAGCTGATGTGTCGAATTTGTTTGAAAGTAGTGGCGACAAAGATGTGGAGGTGCAGTGGAGCCTTCGTCCCAACAGTTGACGCTTACTGAGGTGTTTTCTCTGCAAAGTAAATGAATAAATAAAACAGCGCAAAATGGTGTGCACTCACAGACAGTGTTGTTTGCTACATTTCAAAAGAAATGCAGCCCTTCAATATGGTTGAAAAGCCAGAAACGTTACAAACATTTGACAGACAGTACATATTGACTGTGAGAAAGTACATGTCACAAACAATTCAGGAACTGAATAAACTACATTTTATTTATTGATTTTATTGTTGTGTGTGTTTTTATTGGAGTTTGTTTTGTTTACATTACAGAGACAGGGGCTATTTTTTTTCATTATTTTTAATTTTCTAATGACTTTTTTTTTTACTTGCAGTTTTTCCCAAAAGAGAGTCCATGTCATTTTCATTTTATTTTTCCTCTTAACCTTCCAATTACATTTAAATACACTTAAAAAATTATATATAATTGCTTTTGACATGGTGTACTCACTTTATCATGACATAAAATTACATTAATGAAAAAAAGTTGTTTCAAAATCGGCAATAATTTTTGGGATAATTATCGTCCAGCAAAGTTTGTTACCGTGACAGGCCTACCCTTTGGCTTTCCTGAAATGTAGCCTTCCATCTAAAACTGAGAATTTCTTGTTTCTTCCTCCTCCAGGTTGCAGTACATGTTGTCAGACATGAGGAGCCCTCCAGTCCTGGGTCACTGAGCTGCTGAGGTCAGAGGTCAAGCGCTTGTTCCGGCAGTCATGGCTGACAGAGAGGGGCTGCCCGTCGCCCCGGGACAGGTTTACATCGAGGTGGAGTATGACTACGAGTACAAAGCCAAAGACAAGATGGTGACCATACGCCAGGGAGAGTGGTACCTGCTGGTGAAGAAGACCAACGAGGACTGGTGGCAGGTGAGGAAGGAGGAGGGGACGAAGGCTTTTTATGTTCCTGCGCAGTACGTCAGGGAGGTACGCCGCGCCCTCATGCCCCCGCAGAAGCCCGCTCTCAGGGCCAAGCCCACTGTTCTGGATATCTGTCGTGCATCCAATGAAAACCTCAACAGACCCCAGCCGGAAATGACCAGCTTTGGGCGTCCGTCACCCTCCTCCACCCCGTCACCATCCTCCGATCGGGTCACTCCGCCGGCTCTGCCGAAGGACTCGAACCAGAACCTGGGGAGTCCTCTTCACTGCAAGGTGGTGGCTGAGCTGGTACTTCTTCACAACAACAACAACCATCACCTCAACTCTACACTGCCAAGGACACGGGCAGACTCGCCTCCGCTCAAAGTGGGGAACAACCACAGCAAAAGTCCAGACAGTGACAAGATGTCGTCTCCGACTGAGCTGCAGGGAGACGGGCTGAACAAAATCCACAATGACTCTGAGTCTGGGGACGAGCTCAGCAGCAGCTCGACAGAGCAGATGCAGGTAAGAGGCTGTTTTATTCTGTCTACAAAGGGGGTGGATTCTGATTTATTAGACTTGTAGTTATTCTGTAGTCATATCAGTGAAGTGTTAAGTCCTGAACGCGTGAGTGAGTTAAAATATCCACGCTTCCTGCTCCATTGTCCAAAAGTTTGAGGGATTCTGACATGAGTCGCCAGGTAGATGCTCTAAAGGTGCCCCATCTGTTCATGTTGAAGCGTTTTCTTGTGTTACAAAAGGGACTTCTCAACAAGCAGCTAATAACCTCTCTAGAACATTCATGATCGGGCTTGTATTTCCACTGCCAGCTGAACCCACACCTGAAGGCAGGGATGCAACTCAGAAGGAGAGGGTCATGCTAGCTAGCCTGCGTAGCGCTTAGGCTTTGCAACACTTGTTATGCTCTGCTTTTGGAAGCAGAGCATGACAAAGAGCAACAATGAAGGACCTTCAGTACTCTAATATGTTTTGTGAATGTTGTGTAATACAGCTGCCCATCACTATGACCTGGAAATGCACAACCATTTTTGAATAATAGCATTGAGGCAGCTTGGTAGTACTTTGAGAGATAAAATAGAGTTGTATTGAGGCTGCTTATATAAAATAACACATTTATCTTATTCTGTATGGACTTGTAGATTAAAGAGAAGCAGAGACCAGCAGTGCTAGCAATGCTAACAATAGCTACAACCTGTTTGATGTGATAGCTCACCAGCTGTTGTCGTATTTGGCCACATCCAGGCCTAAACTCAATGAATGCCTTTTGGTTTTCGTCACACCCACAACGACAAAACCCTGACTGCTTGGAAAAGAACTGAGACCCACTGTCTGCAGCTAGACCAGAGTTGATTCGCACTAGAGTGCATGAGAGATTTTGCACCAGCCAGAAATCAAAGAGCTTTCCAAAAAAAGCTAACCAGAGTTTGTTTAATTCAGACTAAACCTTTGAGTTGTAATGCCAAGGTTAGACCAATGATTTATACAGTATTATGATCCAACAGATGTAGGGCTTTGGGACACATCAGCCACCATGTGTAACAATTATGGATGTAAATAGGTGGAAGTTGTTGCCTTTAGAGCTACAAGAAAGATGGACTCAAGAAAAAGTTTTTTTCTGTTGTAATTTTTTGCAAATTTGTTTTTTAGTATTTTATGCAAATTTAACCCCGAGACTGCATAAAGCAATGAAATATAATCACTTACTCTTCAGGTGGTCCTCACATGTATCCTCATGGGTCCGATCAACAGTTTGTTGATAAAATTTGCAGGACATTGATCGACTGACACATAATAATCGTTGGTTAACTGCTCTGCCCTGTTCTTTGGAGTCAGCAGGGAGTTTTGTAGCTTCTGTCTCAAGTGGCCCTTTCATCATGTTTGCTATGTTAATGTGAGGAGAAGGAAGGGGAGGGAAAGTGAAGCATTGTCCCCAGCCTTAGAGACCCCCTTTGAGCATTTTCCAGAGAGATACGTTCCTTTTTACAGAAAAAAAACTTTTACATCTCTGACATTTCTGTGATATTCTGCGTTTATATTTAATTCTGCTTTTAATGTCCAATTCTGTGATTCCGTCTGCAATTTTATGATTGCAGATTTTATAGGGCCTTACTAGTGTCCGTGATATACTGATATACTATGTTGTAGAGGAGCTTCCACCAGACTGCAAAGGAGAAATAAATAGCATAGGCACCTAAAACCTTGGCGAGTTACGGATGGCATTTGTTCATTTGTTGTCTTCAGTGTTGCTCCTATTCCGGCATCATCATTACATCAGTTGCTTCTTGCAATCTGAGTTAATCCTGTTGTCTGTGATGCTAGCCAGGCTAGATAGCATGATTTTATGGCTCTGTGGTCCTCTAATCTGACAGTGTTCTTTCTAACTGCCTAAAATTTGCATAGTCTGATCTTGACGTTGAAGCGTTCTTACTCCAATGAACCATCTCAAGCATCATCAAATCATCCCAAACTTCTTTTCTGACCACCAAGATTATGTTCACAATAATCCAGAGCTCATGGAACCTTTTGGCTCTTTGTTGGTGGAGCCCACAGGTTGCTCCCTCCAGGTTTGCCCATGAAAATATGTCGTCCCCATAGCAGTCTGTACTGAAATTCATAAAGGTACCATAGCTCCATCTCTGCTGCTATGTAAACAGGAAATTTAAAATACTGACCCCATCAGAGGCCTCGGTTTTGTCCTTCTAACTTCTGCCTTCAGTTCTCTTCCACTCTCCTCCTTTTATTTCCCTCCCTGTGTTCATTTTGTTCTCCGGGCCCTGCTGCAGATAACCACCCTTGTCTCCATCAGATTTTGAGATATTGGCCGTTCAGAGATTGTATGTTCGTCATTCTCCGTCTCTCGCCGAGCCACATTCATCCATCAGCCCCAATGCCGCTCCACCTCGAACAATTTTGTGGCTCATTTAGCAGATTTGAAGAAAGCTGCAACAGTTGCAGGTGCTTATTAAATCTTCTGCTGTTGCCCTGCGAGCATAATTTGTCTGGATTGTACAGATGTGCTTTTTTTGGGTGTCGGCTGCTGCAGTCGGGTCATTAAAGGCTAAATGGTACGTTCACAGCTCACTGTTTAATAGACGGTTCTGTAATTGAAAGCCATTAGCAACATTTAGTAGCAGTAACTGCCAAACACAACGGGTGACTGTGTGCTTTACCCGGCTGCTGACACTTTTGCTTTTTAAACTTGATGATGACCTTGTACTACAAGTTTGTTTTGGTGCTGAAACCAAGAGTCTGGCCTTATTGAAGATAAGAAGGAGCCTTTCCTTCCAACTCAAACATTGTACAAGTTCTCCAGCACTCACAGATCTAACATTTCATCTGTTACTGTTTTCAGTAAATGCAATTCCCATGAAGTGGAGTGGGTTTTAACTGAGTAACTAATGTCCCCTTATTCAAACTAAAGAGGGGATTTGATAAGACTTTTTTGATGGCAGTGCCATTATCAATTCTGCTTTTTATTTCTGATTCTTTAACAATTGCCTAATCAATTCCTTTTGCTTTTCTGTATGAAAAGACTCCTATTATTTAATGCCCTGCTGTAGGGCTGAATGATTTTATGAAAAGATCCAACTGTGATTTTTCTGGCATATATCGCAATTTCAATTTGATTTAGTATTTTCTTCTAATCAAGCTTCATTTTCACTACGTTTACTGTACAGACAACAGTAAGGAAGTCAGTAATCAAAAGCACATCACACATTATTCATCACCTATTATTGAGAATAAATATACTGTTGTAGTTATTGAATGGACACTGCTACTTCTACTCCTAAACATAGGCTTTGTGTTGTGTTGTGTCATTTTAAATCATTTAAATCAATTTCTTTTAACCCAGCACTAATAAATTGAAGCTCTCTTACTGCTCACTCAGACAGAAGAGGCATCATAAAACACAGAATCTAACTCTGCAAAAGCAGCAAGTGTAGACTGCAAGGACATCAAATCGTGTTTATCATGTTGAGCGAACAGCTGCAAGTCAAGGCTGCTTCAGCTGATGGGACCTGACGAGTCAGAGAAGAACTTTGTGACCATCCAAAGAATCAAGTCAACATCAGTGTCCTGTGTTGTTTTCAGAAGTCCTGCTGTTTCTGTAAAACTAGGTCAGACGTACCTTTAACTTTAACACCATCCAAGAGATTTAAAAATACTAATTAGGGTGGAAGTTTGGCCTCATCACAGCAGTTTTCGCTGGCTCTAAATCAAACCATTGTAGTGATGGAGCCTCGCCCTGTCCTGATAGCTCAGGCCTCCTCCCACCTCCACCGTGTCTGTCTCATCACCACGAGCCAGGAGAACAGGAGAGCGAGAGGAAGGCAGCAGGAACTGGGACGCATCCTCCCTCGTCTGCAGCGGAGGCAGATCAAAGCTGAGAAAAGGAGGAGATTTCCAGACAGTGGGAGTCCGAGCCGCACCGATCTTCTGAGCCTTTTTGGGGGTGGCTGTATCCAGGCAGGGTCAACCCGTTTGAAGGCTCCTGGTGCTGCTGTGTTCTTTGTTCCACAGGCTGCAGCAGCCTTCTCCACCGTGGAGCCAAACAAAGAGAGACGGGCCTGAATGGAAAGTAGGTCATATCGGCCGAGGATCAGTCTGTTGCCCCCAGTCACCCCGCCGTGGGGAGCTCGCTGTGAGGGAGCGTGAATGCCATGTGTGATGCGCCATGTGAGGGAGAGGGAAAGTGAGAATGGAGGCATGTTAACACAGTTACAACTTCAGAGCCTCACGGACTCAACGGGTAAATGGTCTGAAAGTGCCATGTGGGGTTGGATTATCAAATAATTTCTTGATAAACAGCAATACACTATAAAAACTAATTTAAAAAAAAGAGAAAGTGGAAAAATATTTGATAGTTGTTGGGCTGAATGATTTCAGGAAAGACCTGAGTGCAATTTTTTTGGCAGATTTTGTGATTCACAATTTTCTGCAGATCAAGCTCCAGTGCAAATTTCTCTGTTTACAGTATAGACAACAGTGAGGAAATCAGTGATCAAAAGCACATAACACATTAAACATCATATAAAATTGAGGATAAATAATCTGTTTACATCATTTAAGAGATACCCCAACTTCTACTCCTAAACAGAGGCTTTCTGTTGTTAAACAGTTTCTGTGATGAAGATGTGACGTCCATGGAAGAGTCGGCTCTTTTGAACAGCTTTTTTATGTGAACTATGAGAACCAATTTGCAGTTGTGAATAAGCTGTTCATTTGCTTGCCATTATTAAATGGCATTTATCTAAAAAATTGTAAAATAGAATGTGTAAAATAGTTGGCACAGCAGATCCTGGGTCAGTCAGGACCACTTAAAAAAATTGCCAACAGCATTGCCCAGTTGTTGGCAATGTTTGTATAACTAACATTTAGAAAATCTCTTAGTCATGGATAAAACATACAAATATCAAACATTTCCTTTTATTGGACCTGTAAACTTTTTGATACTGTTTAGATATCACATGTCAAAGTAATGTTTGTTATTTACTTTTAATGGACAGTGGCATCAGTCCAACTTCATAATCTTCAGTTTAGTTTTCATGAAAATAGAGATGACACTCTCCATATTGCACAACATCATCGGCCACAACTGAAAGTTGCATGAAGCTGATAGGGAGCAAGTTTTTTTTCACCAATTCAGCAAACTATTCCACGTGTCACCATCAAACTTGTGCAATTTAGACGAAGTGTAGGAGCTCTGCAATTTCCTTTATTAAAACAAAGGATTATCCAGTTTGTCACATTAGCTTGTGCTGGCTAGCTTGTTGTTTTTGTCTGTTTTTTGATAATGATGTTGGATAATGCTGAACCCTTTGAACGTGTGAGGTCAACCTCTGTAAAGGACAAGTAGTTAAAGTTAATAAAGTTACTTAAGGGTAAAGTCAACTCTGATGAATCTGGGCAGAATCGATTGATTTCAGCCTTGAACCATGACTATTATTGATTAAATTCCAAGAAAGCAACAAAATGTTCATATTTCTTACATCTGTGCTGCCTGCAAGCCTGTGGTGGGTATTCATGTTGCCTCCAGCTTTGCTGTGTTTTACCTCTAACTGATATAGTTACATTAAGGGGTCTATAATTACTGTATTCATCCTTATTACCTTAACCATATTACCTTATCCTTATTACCTTATTATAACAGTCATATCTCAAAGTATTCCTTGGTTTTATAATATAAATCAGTCTATTTTACATAGTTCTCACCAATGACCAACCAAAGTCAGAAGAAATTAATTTAAGGCACTGAAGCTATATTGTTATAAATCATGCAGTCCAAGCCTTGATGCCATTTATAAATATTCTATAATACCATAAAATGTTGACGTGTTGTCCAGCCCTACTTTGTGGGACATGACAAACCTCAAAAGCAGCATCAAGGCGAGAAAGAAGGCTTGTTTTCTGTGTCAGCGCCTGCCTTCACCAACCTTTTTGAATTCATTTCACGCTTGTCAAAGCACACGAGCCAAAATAAACACACATTTCACTCGCAGCCATTTACATTTGCATGGGCCGCTCTCCGCAGGGTTCTGTGTCGGCCTACAGTGAGCTGGAGGGGCGGATAAGAATCAGACAGCAGACGGGATTCTGGGAAAAGTCCCGGTGAAGTTTGTGGTCGCTGGGGCAGGTGGACACCCCGCTCCCTCGCTCTCCGTGTGCCTTTGTGGTGTTGTTTTAGTATGTCCTGTTTGGCATGGGGCCGAGCAAATGAATGACCCTGCTAAAAAATACCAATTCTTTCAACTCCTGCACTTCCACTGCTTCCTGTCAGAGCTGGGCCGCTGACAGCCTGGACCTGCATCAGAGAAAACAAGAGGACCACGTTGTTGTGCACAGATTGATTTCTTATAATCATTAGCTCCTCTGTTCTTTCTGCCATTAGAGGTATGTGACTACAGATACAGGGGCTAATATAAACTTTAGAATCGCATTAATAAGTTGATATTTGGGACTTTATAAAGTAAACATTTATAAGACTAATAATCATCTTTATTGAAAAGGAAATGTTCTGAATCCCTGACTAAAAGGAGAGCAGAATGAAACAACAGAGAGGCATGATGTCCATGTGCAGCCCTGTCTCTGACTGACACAACAATGCTCTCCACTCTGCTCTAACATGAGCTGGTCGTGACATCAGCTGAAGTCATTCTTTAACAGACAGGGCCAGGCAGGATCATCATAAACTTCTGTTTCGACCAGATTTCCTGGGCAAAATGCTCTGGTTACATGCATATGGTTGTCATGATACCAGACTTGTAACTTCAGAATAATACAAATAAAAATAAAATGAAAAAATACCAACTCATTTGAAACCTTAACAACAGAAAAAGACAGATAAGGAACCCAATTTATTTTTGTTTTCCTGTTTTTACAACTTTAGATGACACTGTCATTTGCTCTCTACAACAGCCGTAGAAATATATTTTACAAATTTATTAGACACTACAAGGATTAAAGAAATGTTAACATTTACTAAATGTTGAAATGAAAGGAACTTGAGGCTCTCTTGAATTCACATGGCTGCTTTGTGTAGAAGAATCTGGAGGATCTGTGGAGCAAAGCGTCAAACTTCAACTGTTCTGTCATGCTAAAAACTGCTTCCTATGCCAAGGAGGTTATGTGTTGACTGCCATTCGTTGGATAAAAAGTTCATTTGCTTATTGGTTGATTGTCTGTTGGTTAGTTTTGTTGGTTTGTTAGTCTGTTTGTTGGTTTCATTAGTTTGTTGCTTTGTCAGTTGGTTTGTTTGATGGTTTCTTTGTCGATTTCTGGTTTCCTTAGTTTTTCTGTTACTTTGTTGGTTTGATGGCTTGTTTGTATGTTTGTCAGTTTGATACTTTTTTTGTCTGTTGGTTTGTGAGTTTGTTGGTTGGTTTGTTGTTTGTTGCTTTTTTGTTCAGTTTCTTTGATGGATTCTTTGTCTGTGTCTTAGTTTGTAAGTTTGTCAGTTTGTTGCCATGTTTGTTACTTTACTCTGTTTCTTTGTTAGTTTTTTGGTCTGTTGCCTGTTCTTGTCTGTTTTTCTTTTTGTAAGTTTGTGTCTTGGCGATTTATTTTTTTATCGTTTGCTGCTTCCTTTATCAGTTTGTTGGTTTGTAAGTTTGTTGGCCTGTTAAGTTTTTTTTGTTAGGCTGTGTTTACACAGCGCTGAAAACGGTCAAATATGCTAAGTTTTTGTTGCGTTTTGGCTTAAAGTTTAGATGGAAACATGTTGCATTTCGTCTGAAAATGGAAACTTTTGAAAATGGGCTCCAGAGTGGAAAGTTTTGAATATGCTCTCCATTGAGCTCCATGTAAACCTGAATCAAAGCGTTTCAAGGTGAAATGCTGACGTCACCGCATGCGCAGTACATGAAGGCTGCACGCGCATACCAGGAACAACAACAGCTTTGGCCGTCTGCCGAGTTACGTGTGTGAGCCTCTTACCGTGCTCAGTTTATTATCCAGACAAAACTATCCAGACAGATTTGTTGTCCGAACTGATTTGTTGTCCAGAAAAGAAACTCCTGCGTCTCTGTGCATCTATTCGCCATTGTTGTTTGTGAAAAGTTTTTCTTCTTCGTTCATGTGTTGTAGCAGCGCTGCCTCTCTGCAGACCTACATCGCCATCTACTTAACCAGCATGCACACTACAGTAGATTCAATCGTCTCCAGCGTCGTCATCTGAACGCTGAAGAATTCTAAAACGCAAAGGAAGAATCTTTGTGTCTTTAAGTCAGGAGTGTCCGTGTAAATACAGCCTTGGTTGTTTTGATTCTCTGTTTGTCTGTGAGAAGATACCTTCACGCCCAGATTTAATGGAATTTTGAGGGAATGTTGGTCACGGCACAGGTAAGTGATCAGACTTTGGTGGTAAGTCTGATTCAAATGAAGATCCAAGAATTTTGTAAAGGATTTGTTAACATGGAGAATCTGGGCAGTTTTCACATTTTTTAATATAATTCTAAAAGTTTTCAATCGATTTCTGTGGATGTTGGCCACTGCACAAGAGAGGAGATATTCGATTTCGGTTATGATCTGAATCTGGATGCAGATCCAGGAAGTCATAAAGTGATAAAGTTTTCTGAGTTTAAGCCTCGATACTGAAGTAATCAAAGCTCTGAAAAGATTAACAAGCTCAGCAGGATGTCCTGTGAGTTATATTAGAAATAAATATTTCAAGTCACTCTAGATATGCTCTGTTATTAATTATTGTTTAAACTGAGACAGTTCAACCAGAAATCAAGATCTGTGCAGCATTTATTTTATGTTTGGTTGACTTGGACATTCATAATATTAAAGGATAACTTCGGTTCCTGCAGCTTTTACATTGTTTATAGAATGAAGAACAACAATATACTCACCCAGAAGGCTTTCCTGATGCAAACGGTGCTTCGGGAGATATTTAGATCCAAAATCGAGCAGCGGACACCGATATAATGGTAGCCCGTAGGGCATAGATCGCCGCTCCTAAAAACTGCATTAATCGTCCAAAAACTCATGTTTTTCACCAATATTCCATCATGATTCGCGCCGAATGGACGGCCATTGCAGCCTGTGTCTCTCCACACAGCGCTGTGTGGCTGAACCAACGAGTTTGTTTACATGCTCTTCAAGCATGAAAAGTGCGGCTCATTGTTTCAGGGCAGCTACAAATCGACTTTCTTCTTCCAGTTTTGTGCAAAATGGACGAATATCTATGGGATGAAGATGTTGTGGAGGAGGACTTTGAATATGATGGACGTCCTTACAGTTTGGAGCCAGATTATACAGATAAGGAGCTGATAGAAATGAGGAAGCGATCTCAACGCTCCAGAGAGTACTGCGCATGCGCGAAGGGCATGCCAACAGACTCGTCTGTTTAGAGGTTAGTTCAGCCACACAGCGCTGTGTGGAGAGACACAGGCTACAATGGCCGTCCATTCGGCGCGAATCATGATGGAATATTGGTGAAAAACATGAGTTTTGGACGATTAATGCAGTTTTTAGGAGCGCAGTCTATGCCCTACAGGCTACATTATATCGGTGTCCGCTGCTCGATTTTTGGATCTAAATATCTCCCGAAGCACCGTGTGCATCAGGAAAGCCTTCTGGGTGAGTAGGTTGTTGTTCTTCATTCTATAAACAATGTAAAAGCTGCAGGAACCGAAGTTATCCTTTAAATCTGTCCTGATTTCTGTGACCAACAATCCAAACGTGCCATGGGTACGTGCGTCAGATAAAATCTCGGTGATGTTTCTTGAGCTCCTCCTTTACCAAGACAGTCCCCCCTCCACAAACACAGACCCTTCCTTCCCTGCTCCCACATTCAGTCTGTGCAGGATCTGCAGGATGAATGGACAGACAGCAGGATTGATGGATTTGTCGCTGTCATGCCTCGGCTCGGCTGCCAGCTGGCCACCTCTAATTGATTAGATTTGATCTCTGGCTGACGATTAACGCCTCGGTGTGTCTGCATGCTTTCCATATGTAATTTGCTTATCTCCAGGACTGAGGCAGCAGCAGATCTGAGCGGCCCACTCCCCTCCTCTCCTCTCCAGCACCATGCAGGGTTACCGGGGCTTGTTGACTCCCCTCCTCTTTAGAATCACAGCTCCTATGCTCTTAAGGGATTGGCAAAATAAACCTCTTTTCCACACTTCTCAGGAGGCTGGCAGTGGGACAGAGTGTTTATTTTCTGAGAAGAATGTGGAGAGGCATATGATTCAGAGCCTGTTTTTCACATAAACATATTGGGTTTATTTATGCCTATTCTCTTTATGAAGATGTTTGCCCTCTTTTAAATCCAGCACACTTCAAACACAAGCCCACACGAAGACTCAATCCTCATGAAGATGTTATTTTGAACAGCCATTGTTACAAACTCATTTACAGCAGCCAGGCTATAAATCAAGTTTTTTAGACGTCTTAAAATGTCCAATTAGTGGGGTTAGTCATTTACAGATAAAGCTTAGTCTATGTTGATTAAAGTGAGTAGATGTCTGTTTTTATTTTTATCAAGATGACTGTAAGATTGGCCAACAGTAGGCCTGTCACGATAATCAATAAATCAATTAACCGCACAATAAATAAAATGTCCTCGATAAATTGACACGTGCAGGCTGGATGAGAAGATGGCTCACTCTGTACATTTTTCTTAATGCCTTTAGCAGAGCGAGCCATCTGTCAGTCATTCAATCTTTGTGTGGGGAAGCTGGGCCACTCATGTGTACACACGGAGCTGCAAGTGAGCGCCATGAGGAGTAACAAGGACATAAACACTAATATGTTTGAAGGCATGAAACTGACGGTTCCTAAGCCGGCTGCCACAGTACAAGTCTGGGAATATTTTGGTTTTAAAAAGAATGAACCAGGTGTGAGCCCATGAACACCGACAAGCCAAATATGTCATATTTGAAAGTAGTGGCATCGAAGAAGGGAAGGTGCAGCGGAGCCTTTGTCCTTGACAGTCAGCACTTACTGAGGCGTTTGGTCGGCAATGGAAATATAAAATTAAACAGAACAAAATGGCACGCTCACAGACAGTGTCGTTCACTACACTGCAGAAGAAATGCAACTCTTAAATACGGTTGAAAAGCCAGAAATGTAACAAACGTTTGACAGACAGTATGTATTGACTGGGAGAAAGTACATGTCCCAAACAATTCCTGAACTGTTTAAACTCCATTATATTTATTGTTTTTTTTTTTGTTTTTATTGGAGTTATGTTTTTTTCATTACAGAGACAGGGTCTTTTTTTTTATTGTTTTGATTAGTTTAATTTTATTTACATGCAAATTTGCCCAAAAGAGAGTCAATTTCATATTCATTGTTGTCTTTTCTTGTTTGTTTGTTTAATTTATTATATTGGTTGTGTATTTAATTTATTTTATTTAAAAGCTCTTGACCTTCCAATTACAGTTAAATACTATTAAGAAATCAAAGTTTATTGCTTTTGATATGGCATACTCACTTTATTATGACATCTTTTATAATTTAATAAATGGAAAAATGATGTTTCAAAATAATATTGACAATAACGTCGTTTATCAGCAATAACTGTTTTGACAATTATCGTCCAGCAAAATTTGTTATTGTGACAGGCCTAGCCAACAGTAATAATGACGCAACATATGCTCAGTTGAATTCACTACATAGACAAGATATTGATGCTCAAACAGAGAAACTGTGTTTTTTTTTCTTTAATATTCTGTCATTTTGAATTTGATGTCAGTAACACGTCCCAAAAAAGCTGGGACAGGGGCACTTTTAGCACTCTCTTAAATCACAGCTCCTTTTAACAACACTCACTAAGTGTTTGAGAGCTGAGGAGAGTTGTTGACATATTGTAGGTGAAATACTTTTTCATTTTGCTCAACAATCCCGGGGGTCTGGGAGTCTTTGTTGCCTTCCTCCAGGCTTTATTATGCACCACACAATAGTTTTCTGAAGTGTTCCTGAGCCCATATTAAGGACCATAGATGGTCAAATCCTTATATTATTTTAATTTAACAATGAGAAACATTGTTTTTTAAAATGTTGGACTATTTTGTCATGGAGTTTTTCACAAACCTTATGGTGAACCTCGCCCAAATCTTGCTAATGAACAGCTGAGCCTTCCATATTCAACAGAATATAGGTCAAAAAGGATCTGCAGACCATTGTGTTCTGTTTTATTTACATTCTATGCAATGCCCCAACTTCATTGGTTCATTGAGGTTTTTCAGTGTTATTTTTAATTTGGAAAAAAAACACAATTTTAGTATATTATTGGAAATAAAAAAAAACCTAATCACCAAAAACTGAGTATTTTTTCACCCAAATTCTCAAAAGATTTGGGGCAAACCAAACATCAGGATTGCAAGAAAGCAGTAAACCAACAGACAAATGTTTGTGAGACTGTTTTGGTTGTTTATTTTTCAGCTTTAAGATAGATCTTCTAGAAACACAAGATACTAATGATTAAGGTAAAGTTTGAGATTCTTAATATACAGAAATGTTGTCAATATTTTGTCCAGTTTAGACGGTGTAAATGAGTTTGTAAGTTTTGATCATTAAAGAAATATATTTCCCAGCAGTCAGACTACAGTGTACAATTCTGATGTTGTGATTATATATTTGTTTTATCTCTACAGAAAAAAAAACATGAGGGGATCAATTAGAAATAAAAAAAGACAGGTTTTGATTCCTGTATCTTCAGCCCTTCTGTTTACTAGCATCCACTCACGGTGGGGAAAGTCTTTTGAAACGTCTCCTTTTCTTTTCTAAACACAGAGACTTAATGAGCAGCTCCTCTTCAGGGTTGTTGTTTTCTTCTGCAGAGAAGTGTCATGGTGGCTGAGGATGTGGTGGCCCCTGGATGTGTTTGTGTCTGTGGCTTTGCACCGTGGAGCCGTGCGGGTTAGCCTGAGCTCACTCACTGTCTGATTAGAGCGACCTTGAGAGGCCCCCGCGTCCCTGCTTTTATACCACACACTCCAAACAAGGCATCCTTCACTGGAGGGCCCTGCCTTCATTTCACAGCTCTGTCACATCAGGCTGCAGAGACACTCCCAGAACGTGCCGCCTCACATGTGAGAGCTCGACCATACGACCCTCTCTTATCTCTGTTTGTCCTCATCAGCTGAACGGTCCGACACAATACTGATCTCAGTATTTTTATGAAGAAGAGATGACTGTCACTATTACTGAAATGTAAGAGATTTGATGTGATTAAATATACAACATCAAAACAGCAGATGTTTCTGGACAGATCATCAGAGGGTAAACAGTGTGTAGTCAGTCTGCAGGAGTGTGGCTAATGTTAGCTGCTAACACCACAAATCTTTGTTCTAGTTTTAGATTAACATTTATATTTTTGGATTAATGTGGTCACCTGCTGCTTTGGTTGAGCAGTTATATGTAGGGGTGGGAATTTATACAAATTTATGGATACAATTCCATGATCAGTTCTGATTATTGAACTGGTTATTTATCCATTTCTGTGGATTTTCTGAGTGGACAACAAAACATGGCCTTTGGTTTTCAGTGGCAACAATGTCAGACAAACAGTACTCCTGATATTTAATACTTTCCACCCTCTTGACGTTAGGTGGTAAGCATCTCATTGTTGAAAAATAAACCACAATTTCAACCATCTCTGTCACCTTTCTGCCACGATTACATCTTGACTTCTTTGTTACCATTTCTGCCAACTTCGTTATCTGACTTTTGAGGCATGCAGAGCAAAGTGGAAGGAACTGATAAGGGAATTTGTTGAGCAAAAAGACAATGATATCAAAAGCTGTTATGGATAATGAACTGGAACTGGTTTTTGATTCCCAGCCTTAGTTACATGTGAGACTTATCTGACAGAGCCTCCATTCAACTCGATCGCCATATTTCAGACTAGAAGTGCCCGAAGACCATAACCCTCTGTCTAAGGTATTCAATCAAACTTTATTTATGTAGCACTGTTCATACAACATGTGTTGCTCAAAGTGCTTGCAGTATTTTTGACACAAGCTGTCAGTGAAAAATGTGGAAAAACTGCTTTGTCTTGCAATGTTAACAGTAGGGATGTATATCGTTATGATTTTATCGATACTGATACAGATACCAATACTCCTTATCGGTATCGATACTTATCGATACTGTTATCGATACTTCAACACGTAATTTTGTGTAAAAATACAGACTTTACAAGATATCAAAAGATTCAACCTTTTTTTATTGCCACAAGTTTATAATAAAGCTTCAACAGAATAAAAGTAATGCATTACAAATGCTTCTCAGAGGCAAAAAGAAAGCTAAGGAGATGGCAAAACCCCTTCATGCCGCCCAACAGACTGCATGTACAGACCGACCCGTATAACAGTGGGGCTAAAATCAATGCTGTAATGATGACTACAAGGGCTGTCACTTTATATTCAATATTTGAATAACCGTTCGAATATGGGGATAAATATTCGGAACCGAATAGTAAATAAATATTCAAATGTAAAATATTGAGTGTAGCAGCACATCAGGGCACCTTGAGCAGTGGACCGTTTCATCCAACAGAGGGCGCTGTGAGCGCAGCTTGACCGTCAGTCACATCCGGTGTTCTCTTGACCTCAATAACCAAAGAGTTTCAACATCGAATCATCTGAGGAGAGTTGTGTGAAAGTATTTCTGGTTCTAATACGGCTGAGTGCAGCGGCGCTCCGTCAAGTGTTTAACCCCGTGTGACTTTGTTGTTTTCAGCAGGGTCTTTACTGAAGGGGAGGATAATAGAGTCTCTGTCTCTGTCGGTGCTGCAGTCTTTAGTGTTAGCCGGGCTGCTAACTCTACTCGTGTTGCTATAGCAATCAAACAGCCTGCACTCCTTTAGCTTTACTGTGCGCGCTCTCCAAGTGTTTGGTGATGTTGCTAGTATTTCACCCCTTGGACGCAACTTCTCTCTGACAAAGATTGCATGGGGCCGAGTTTTCATTAACTTTGCTAAAGTTAGTCCAAACCTTTGAGCGCTTAGCCCTCACCGACATGCTTGAGCCGGACGGCGGTAGTGTCATAACTACATGACAGTTGAAGAGACGTTTTAAGTACAGATAACGGTACCGTCCAGATTCTTAACGGTATTCGGGTACTGACCCAATTAGGGACCAGTACATGAAAGTACCGGTCCACGGTATACATCCCTAGTTAACGGTCTTTAAAAAATAGGAAAAAAAACAGTTTTCATCTGTGTGTGGACAGGACCTAAGGGTATGTATTAGTCTTATCCCACATCTTCTTTGAGAAAGTATTAGTATGTCTTTAAAACAGGACACATTTCTCAGCCCTACTGCATATTGATGTTAAAGCCAGTAATTCCCGGGACTACAGTCCTAAAATAAGATGCTGTTCACAACAACGTGTTATATTTCGGAGAATCCTCCTGCACTCTAAGGATGCCTGTTGTCTCAGTGACATAACCGTTTTGTAAATGAATCCTCACAGAATCTCAAAGGGCCTCAAAACAAAAGGAAACAGCTGAGCCGAGGCCACAGTGTGTCCGACCCTGCTGTGTGGTCTTCCTGCCCACAGGAGCAGAGAGAGGCTGGCAGAGGGAGGGAGTGTAGGCAAAGGGACTTGAGGACAAAGTGCGAGAGCCCAGGGCCCAAACAGAGCGACTGTGGGACGACAGAGGCCCCGGGACAGAAGGCCAGACAGATATGTTTTCATGTTTGGGTGAAGGTGGAGATTAACTGAAGCCTGTGAGCCGTAAACCTCTGAACGACTGCGAGCCTGAGATGAATGACTCCAAGGAGCAACACTACAAGGTCACCATTAAAGATGGAGGAGAGCATTAAAAGTGGATGTGGTGGATGTCTGAGCGTGTGTTTGCATGAACATGGGTGCAGATAGATCGTGATTGTGTGAACTGTTGTTCCTCCAACATGGTTTGACTCTGCTTGGTTGTATGTTTGCTGACTTGTGCAACAGAGCAAAGGCTGAGTGTGTGTCAGGGCTCAGCGGTGCGGGGAAATAGACGAGATGTGGGGGTGGATGGGACTCCTAAGAGCACTTTGAAATGTTCACTCCTAGAAAGGTTTGATCTTTTACTTCTACTCTTTTAGTGCGGTGAAGTGGATATTTATTATAGAGCCAAGTGAGTTTTCATCAAAACCCAACAGAGCAGCAATTTTTAAAACAGACATCTGCATGAGATCAGTGTTGACCTAAGAGCAGGCTGCTAGAGTGAACTTATGAGCTTTATAATTGTAAATTGTCTCCAAGATACTCTGGTTTGGCCAGTTAAGGTTCTTGGAAGCCCTTATTTAAACAAATACCAGTCAACATTGGGGTGCAGCTATCATACTTTGTTGTGATGCAATGCTGAACTTGCAACAGCAATCACCTGCAGCCTTAAAACTGACATCTTATGCTGTGTTCACACTGCAAGTGACTCAGCTACCAAAGTCGCGTCGCCCACTGACGTAGCGTCACGCGTCAATAAATATCTCATTTTGGTAAGCGCTGCCGTCGGCCGTCGCTCAGTGATGTCACGTCCACTCGAGTTTCACTGCGATCATTTCATATATCATATAATAGGATGTATAAGCAGACATTATTCCAGCTGTATCCTTTTCACTCACTTATCAAACACAAAACACTGCAGCTGATGCCCTGCAGCAGCATTATCTGTGAGTTTCCGGCGGAACTAATGTACTCACTGACATTAGTTCCGCCTTGACGGAACTCATCCGCCCTGTAGTCCGGATGAATAACTGTCTGTCTAGGGTACCATCACACGTACAAACACCGCTGATTGGCTGATGCTGCACAGCCACACACGAAATTGCCTGAATAGATCAACTTTTTTTTAAGTTTGACATTGTGCGACAAGTGAAGTGATCTTCTTGTACGCGGCTGTCGCATGGCGGGAGGGTTAGCCCCGCCCCATCGCGGCTGTACATTGACTTTGAATGGAGAGTGATCGCCGAGGTAGTTCAAGTAGCGTCTGGTGTGAACGCACCTTTAGGGTCTTAACAATGTCATCAACAGGGATAAAATATATGACATACAATCACTGTCTATACTCTATGTCACCCCTATTCAATTAGCGACCCAAGGGCCACATGCAGCCCAAAAGCAACCACCAAGTGGCCCGAAATCAACGTGATTGGGACTTAGGTCTGGTAAGAAAAACAGGAAAACAAACACAGACAAAGTCTTACAAAAATACCAAAGTTATTACAGACATTGAATGCAACATGTTAAGCAAGTTACTTTTAATGCACTTTCAAATGTGACCAAAAGATGGTGTTTTAATCTGCACTTTATGTTCATACGCACTGTAATATGTGTTTATATTTACCTGTCAATATACGTGTTGAAGTTATCTGTTTGACATGTTAAATTTAAAGAAACAGTATTTCAGCAGAAGTTTAGTTGAAGTACTGCTTTTTAATGAGTTTATGCCGTCTTGGATATGGCAATAAATTGGTAAACATTCAGTGTGCTTGTTATCTATTTGTTTCTTTACATGTCCTAAGTCTGAATATCTGGACCGATGGAATTTCTGATTGAATAGCCCTGCTCTATGCAGCACCCTTGGATTGCAAAACATACTCTGCCATCCTCCTAAAGAATCTGTGGTAGAGTCCCCAAAACCCTCTTTTCTTTCCTGTTAGTTAAAAATATGAATCCACTAGGGCTGAACAATTAATTGCAAATTAGATTAAATCGCACTATGGTTTGTTGCAATTTTCAAATCGCAGAAGGTTCAATATTTTTAGCCCAAAATGTGTTGAACATTTTGGCATTGTGATGCAGTTTTTTGCAATTTCATGCCTATTTCTTTTTTTTTTTTTTTTTTTACCTCTATTCATACCCTTTTTCCCCCACTTTTGGACCATTTTTACCTTTTTTTAACCCTGTTTTTGCAACGCTATGCCAATTTTGCCCCATTCATCTTTTTTTGGCCACTGTAGGAACCCTTTTTGGAATTTTCACATGGTTTTTGAAATTTAATTTCAAATTTAATTCCCAATTTTGCTGCCATAATCAATTTTCCTGAGCCACTTTGGGATTTTTTTTGCCAATTTTCCCCATTTTTTTTGCAATTTCATACTTATTTTGCACCTATTTACTCACTTTTTTCCGCTTTCATACCATTTTTACCCAGTTTTAGCAATTTCATACCTACACACATGGACAAAATTGTTGGTACCCTTCAATTAATGAAAGAAAACAAAGGAATAATAAATAAAAATTTATTGAAAATCGGCTAATGAAAATCAGACATTGATTTTAGATTTAGGTGCAGCAGAAATATATTAAAAAACAAAATAATGAGACTGGCTTGGACAAAAATGATGGTACCCTTAACTTAATATTTAGTTGCACAACCTTTTGAGGCAATCACTGCAATCAAACGACTCCTGTAGCTCTCAGTGACACTTCTGCACCTGTTCACAGGTATGTTGGCCCACTCCTCATGAGCAAACTGCTCCAGCTGTCTCAGGTTTGAAGGCTGTCTTCTCCAGACTGCATGTTTCAGCTCCTTCCACAAATGTTCAACAGGATTTAAATCAGGGATCATAGAAGGCCACTTCAGGATAGTCCAGTGTTTTGTTCTGATCCATTCTTGGGTGTTTTTAGCTGTGTGTTTTGGCTCATTATCCTGTTGGAGGACCCATGGCCTGTGACTGAGACCAAGCTTTCTGACACTGGGCAGCACATTTCACTCCAGAATGTCTTGATGGTCTTGAGATTTCATTGTACCTGCACAGATTCAAGACACCCTGTGTCAGATGCAGCAAAGTAGCCCCAGAACATAACCGAGCCTCCTCCATGTTTCACAGTAGGTACAGTGTTCTTTTCTTTGTATGCTTCATTTTTGTGTCTGTGAACATAGAGCTGATGTGACTCACCAAAAAACTCCAGTTTTGTCTCATCTGTCCAAAGGACATTCGCCCAGAAGCTTTGTGACTTGTCAATATGCATTTTGGCAAATTCCAGTCTCACTTTTCTATGATTTGCTTTCAACAGTGATGTCCTCCATTCAGTCCACTTTGGCTCAAACAGTGATGGATGGTGTGATCTGACTCTGATGTACCTTGACCTTGGAGTTCTCCTCTAATCTCTTTGAAGTTGTTCTGGGCTCTTTGGTTTCCATTCGTATTCTCCGTCTCTTCAGTTTGTCATCAGTTTTCCTCCTGCAGCCACGTCCAGGGAGGTTGGCTACAGTCCTGTGGACCTTAAACTTCTGAATAATCTGTGCAGCTGTAGTCACAGGAACATCAAGCTGCTTGGAGATGGTCTTATAGCCTTTACCTTTGACATGCTTGTCTATAATTTTATTTCTAATCTCCTGAGACAGCTCTCTCCTTAGCTTTCTGTGGTCCATGTTCAGTGTGGTACACACCATGATACCAAACAGCACAGTGACCACTTTTCAGCCTTTAAATAGGCAGACTGACTGATTACAAGCTTGAAGACACCTGTGATGATAATTACAGGACACACCTCAGTTTAACATGTCCCTATTGATCACACCATTTTCAATCAATTTTGTAGGGGTACCATCATTTTCGTCCAAGCCAGTTTCATTATTTTGTTTTTTAATATGTTTCCGCTGAACCAAAATTTAAAATCAATGCCTGATTTTCATTAGCTGATTTTCAGTATATTTTTATTTATTATTACTTTTGTTATTTTCAAGTTATTTCAGTAACCATGTGGGTTTTTCTTTCATTAAATGAAGGGTACCAACAATTTTGTCCACCTGTGTATTTTGCTTCTGTTCTTCACTTCTCCACTTTTTCTCAAATCTTTTATCCTTAGATTAATTTAATGTCATATTGGTTTTACAATAAAAAGATCTACTCCTTATGTTTGTTTAAGAATACATAAGATGAGGAACATTAAAACAATTGCAGAGTAAATCGCAATATTGGGGAAAAAAATCGCAATGAGATTATTTTCTCAAATCGTTCAGCCCTAGAATCCACGGTCAAATCGGTTGAAGAAGCTTTTTAGATGAGAAGAAAAAAGTAAACACGGTTCAGTTGTCTTGTTTTGAATCTTTAAGATGTCTATCCTTGTTTGTTCTTACTTGTTTGCACACATGTGAACACCTGAGTCTGTTTTTGTTAAGTCTGTGGCTGACTGATGTCTCTGTGTTTGGCTGTCTGGCTTTGCATTTCTCCCACATGGAGAAGAATGAGTGCATTGTTTAAATAAAATGATTACTGAGCCTTTCTGTCTCACACCAGAGGATCCTGGGAAGATCTTCACTTTACTGTACAGAAAAGACCTGTTCCCAAACCCCTACGCCACAATAACCAGCTAATTACACGTCGCTCTGACTGACTCTTTGCCTGCAGAGTCTAAAATCCATCACAGAGCTTTCTTTACGACCAATCTTCATAATCAACTGAAATCTCCTGAAGTAACTACTAGCGAGTACGTGCTTTTATTACATAACGATCCGGTGAATACCACCATATCCTAGCTCAAGCAGAGCTGTAAAGTGTACGAGTCTCCTGTCGCTTGTGCCTGGTAATCTGGAGCTCTGCCGAGAGTCTTACTCCCGGAGTGGCTGAAAAGGAGGCCCCTGCTTGTTTTCCAGTGCATGCCTCACATTCCTGCCTCAGTCCCTACACACACGGTCACACACTGGGACAAGCTAAGTCAATGAAGGTCTGATCTGCGTTCAAAAGGAAAGCTCCGGACCGCTGAATGATTTAATATTAAACCTGAGTCAATAGTGCGTCCTCTGTGCTCATGTGAGAGTCTGACAGCGTCGTCTTCTCCTTCCTGTGTCTGGTCTCTCAGTTTCTCTTCTACTTTTCTCGCTCAGTGTGTCTCACTCGCTTCCTCCTCTGCCGTCAGCATCCATGGTTTTATCATTAGGCAAAGGTAGGCGAAGGCCTGAGGCCTCATGCTGCAAGGGGCCCTAAGATAGAACAACAGAGTCTAGATTGCATCAAGATGTTGGCAGTGTTTGGCCAAGTGGATGAAACTGGTGAGACACTTTCGTCTTAGACAAACAGAGCCAACGAGGTAGTGAGTCAGACAGAGACAAAGAAAGGTCTTGCAGTAGGGGTGCACTGTATTGGGCTTTTCTGATATCTGACATGCCGATATTTCAACATTTATTTTGGCTGCTTTCTATGCCAATATATAGAATTGACTTAAAGCAGTTTATTTATAGATCTCACCACAATCATTTGTTAAATATGTTTGACAGTAACTCATAAAATCAAGTTTCATCTTTCCTTTTTAAAACTAAAACCTTGATTAACTCTCCAGCTGAGAGAAAGCCTGCGCTACTTTGGGACCTTAAAGGGACTGTGAGGAGTTTCGAAGTAATTACAAAAAAGACTCACTTTTAGATATATGCCTTATGGAAATACACACTTTAAGATGAGTTTTATATCATCAAAATAGGTTATCTATAAATGCTATTCCTTAGCTAAGTGGTCAGGTCGAACAGCCGGCTGCAAAACTACGACACTAAGTTTTCCAAAAATTGCTTGTTGTCACATCAGAAACTACCGCTACGTAACTAGAAAGAGATACATTACCTCGTCGCTTTGCATCCTGTAAGTTGGTTGAAAAAGAAGTTGTAAAGCAATGCAGAGTTCTGAGGAAGGTCTGAGCTGCATTCATTAGCATCACAACAAAGACATGCTTTGGCTTGGGTCATGTCTTTTGGTGCATTCCAGTTGTAGTCAGAAGTAGGAATTTCTGAGTTCCGAGTAGGAAACTGCAGCTGGAACGTCCCCCGAACTCGGAATTTCCTACTGGGAACTCGGTGAAACCTCGCCACCCCGAGTTGACAATGGAAGGTGGATGCCCCCAGTGTGAACAGTTATTTAGCTCCTGTAATAATCAATTTATTTGCACTTCTGACTGAGGTGTGTCGCTCTAGATCAGCTGTATACATAGTATTGTTAGACTTATATTTACAAAAATGCTGCCATAGTGATAATCACATTCTTCATGTGATATTTGTGAACTACAACGCAGGGCGTGCTAACAACAGCTAACAACAGCCTGGTAGATCGGCATGTTTTTACCGACTTCAACTGGAACGCCGATAAGTTGGAGATGATGTCACTCCCAGTTCCGAGGTTACTGGAACGCAGCATTACGACAGTCGCCGCGCGTGCTCATGGGTAGCAGAGTCTTGATGTCACAGGTAATAGATTCTCCTCAAAGCACCTTTAAACTCGCAAAATATTAAATTTTACACTTGAATTACTATTTTATTTGTATCTCATGCACAGGATTTGCTGTTCATGCAGTGATCTGTATCTCACATGCACGTTGTCATCACCTCCATCGTTCACAGGATCAAGCTGTGAAGTTTTAATGTGGCATCTTCCTTTCCTGCTATAAGTCCATGTCCCAGACATTTCCATACATCCACCATGGTGTTTCTAAATTCTCTTAACTGTTTATTAATAAAATAAACAACATCCTGCACGTCTGAATGTCGCTGACGGCAAAGTGGCTGCGTTTGTGGATCCTAATCAGGTTTGTCCTACTCAAAATAATACCATATGTGGCTCGGCTAAACAGCATCTCTGTGAGTCATACCTAAATGAAGGAAAATATTAATAAGACCGTCTCAGTCCATGTTGGTCTTCTCCTCTCACAGATGAGCCTGGTGGGTTTAAGATGGTTTTTGGCAAAGTAAACATGAAGCAATTTAGTTTCTCACAAGTATGAAATACAAAAAGGATGCGAGTATGACTTTTTAACTTGTGTGCAGAATACAACTAAAATGCAACTATGTCTTACGGATGTGCAAGAAGCTGAACTGTGCACAGGTTTTACAAAAATTAAAACACGTTCAGGTAGGTCAGACTGATTTAAGGAAAAGATCTTATTGTGAGTTTTCTTGCAGATATCGCGATTTCAATTCATTCACGATTTTCTTCAAATCCAGCTTCAGTGCAATATTCACTATGTTTACAGTATAGACAACAGTAAGGAAATCAGTGATCAAGAGCACATAAAACATTATTCATTATCTAATAAAGATGATAAATCTTTTATCATTATTGAAGGATACTCCAACTTCTACTCCTAAACAGAGGCTTTGTGTTTTTGACCTTCTTACCAGCACTTCTGCAGTGGAGATGTGACGTTTAGGGACGAGTGGACTCTTTTGAACGGCTCTTCTAAGTGAGCAATGAGAACTGATTCACAGTTGTGAGTAAGCTGTTCCTTTGCAAGCCATTCTTTAATGCAGATTGCATGCAAATTAAAAAAAAAGTTTATCACATGATTGCGATGTCTGGAATTGTGATTTTGATCTGAAAATGACAAATCTTTCTTGTAATTGATACCAAAAGAGCACTCATGAAAGTATTGATACTTTCATCCCTCGTCCAAACTACAGGATTGATATGAAAATCAATAATAAACTGGCAGGATCACTGAAATTGTCTCCACTTGTCCAAACTGTGCTAACACATTAGTGCAGTTCAGACAGCTCTCTCTTATGGTTGAAATCAGTTTCTGTTAGCTAACACTGTGACTCCTCTTAGCTTAAAAGGATAGATGTCTACATCGCTCTTCCCCGTGGCCTCTGGATCACAGTAACCAGCCCTGACTGCTGGCCCTGGATTCCCCTCAGCTCACCTGTCTCTCCCTTCAGCCTTTACACTGAGCTGTGCTGTCACATGAGGATGCTCTGAGCCCCCAGTCTGCACTCTAACCTGTGACCACCTTTTCTCCTCCCCCCACATCCCTCCTGATCCGTGCTCCGGTGATATAACAAGAGGATTAAACCCACAAGCCCCCAGGGTCTGAGCCTTCAAGACCACCACAAGAGCCAGGCCTGACATCAGGCCCGGGGTTTAACACAAATGTGTCTGTTGTGTAAGGTGAAGGATTACACCTCCGTAAATCTTCCCAAAGTGGTGAAGAACGGTTAGAGCGGGACGTAGTCGAGAAAATGTTATGTTTAGTTTTAGATAGGGCGGCAAATGTGAACTGAAAATCACCTTCATATTTGTTAGCTTGGTGGTGATGCAGGGTATATATATATGTATGTATATATATATATATATATATATATATATATATATATATATATATATATATACATATATATATATATATATATATGAATAAATGTTTGAGTTATTTTTTTACAGACAGACAGACAAACAAACTCTCCCAAAAACATAACCTCCTTGGCGGAGTTAAATATGGCATAAACTTTACCATCTTCTGCATTGCAAGGTCAGATTGTAAAAGTCATTTTTAAGACCTATCAAGCTGTTTTTTTTTCAAACCATTTTATTTCCTTTAAACCTTTTCAATAATTAAGCATAGCTTTGCCTAAACTGAATCGCTATTACTAACCCCATACACTAAAGCTACTTTAGATCAATGTGGCCAAGTCAACCTCACATACACACATTTGGACACCCCTAGTATCACTTTTTCTCATATTGGCTAGTTGTAAATCTTAAAAACTGGGAATGCTCGACAGCTCTTTGTTTAAGGTTAACATTTCCAGGACCTCCAACTTTGATTTGGAGCAGTCAGTGATGCTTTCAGAATGTGATGAAATATTCAGTGCTCACCTCAGATTTATTTTGGGATACAGAGGAAACCCTTTTGTAACAGATCATCATTTATTTCTCCCTTTAGGGCTGTCGTGACTCATCCGTGTCATTTATTATAGAAACACTTCTCTTGGCATAATGTGCGTCACACCATCGTAATAGATTTGACTCCTCAAAATGGGCTTCCCCCCCTTAGACCGAGCAGTGCTAAAAATAATCACCTGTGATTGACTTTTATGTAATTCAGAGAAGACTTTAACAGTGCTGTGTCACTGAAACTCTGTAAAGTGTTGATATCTGCTCATAGGAGCACCAAAGCTGTTGTTACACACGAGTTATTTCATTTCATGTGCTCATCATCTATCAGCTTATCCCAGGCCAGGGTGCCAGGATTGGGTTTGAGGGCTGAGCCTGTCTTGACCGTCATTGGGAAAGGGCCAAGGTACACCCTGAAGGCAGAACTAAAGGGATAGTTTGGGATTTTTGGAGTGAAGTTGTATGAGGTAGATGGGATAAGCCACAGTCACAAAGCTCAGTTCTCTACCTGTTCAGAAATCGCTGGCAAACAGGCTAATATATTGCTGTACATTGTGCCTCCGATTCCGAGTATTTGAAATAATTTTGAGTGAAACCATGCTGGAAACTGCGTAGCCATCACATGCTATAAACAAATTTATACGGCCAAGCCGCTTTGTCGAGGCACTACTACATGACATTTTACCGCAGAGTCAGAAACTCTCTGTTTTTATGATCTATGTGGCTCTCTTCTGCAGAACAATGTTCCTCCAAATGTTGGGGTAAGGTATGATGAGTTGTAATTATTGCTCTAAGTTAGGAAAAGAGACTGTCAATATAGAGAACCCTGTGAAAAAGTTTGTGTATTTACGTCTGTTCTTGAGACAAAAAGGGAGAGGAGATGGTCTGTACGGCTGATAAATCCAGAGAGAAGAGATAAGGAGATATTAATAACTGTGAGGACTTTTACTAAGATAAATGAAGAATAGTGGGATTTATTGAAGAGTGACTCCTCAACATCTGCCACCTTGTTGTCTTTATCCACATCAGCCAGCGTGACCATACGCTTTTAGACACACCATCTATGCATCGGTCCGGTGTGGTGGATTTTCACCTGCTGTACACATCTCAAACTCCTGTCCAAAAGAAACATATTGCACAACTACAGGAAGGCAAAACCTTAGCAACTTGCAGAAGCTTATACGTATATCCCATGAAGTTGGTAGGGACGTGTGTAAAACCAAACTCAAAACAGAATACAGTAATTTGCAAATCCTGTCTAACCCATATTCACTTCAAGAGACTGTGAGGAGTTTTTAAGTAATTACAAAAAAGTCTCACTTTTAGGTGTATGCCTGATCGAAATACACACTTATCGATGAGTTTTATAGCATCTAAATAGGTTATCTTTAAATGCTATTCTTTAGCCTCCTGGTCGGGTCGTACACGGCTGGACTGGCCTGGATACTCAACTTCAGGAACAAGACAATTAAAACTAGAGCAAATTTATATTATTTTATTATTGATATTACACGTCTGAGAGCGCCGGGCTGCAAGTAGCGATATATAGCCGGCTACAACTACGATAATAACTTTTCCCCGCATTGCTTGTCGTCACACCTCAAAAACTACGTAACTAGAAAGAGATACATTACCTCGTGGCTTTGCATCCTGTAAGTTGTTGAAAAAGAACTTGTAAAGCAACGCAGAGTTCCGACATGCTGCATTTACCACAACAAACAAACACATTTGGCTTCACGTCTCCGGTGCGTTCAAGTTGTAGTCAGAAGTAGGAATTTTGAGCTCCGAGTGGGAAACTAAAACTGGAACGTCCCCCGAAGTCTGAATTTCCTACTGGGAACTCTGTGAAACCTCGCCACCCCCAAGTTGACAATGGAAGATGGATGCCCCCAGTGTGAACAGTTATTTAGCTCCTGTAATAATCCATTTATTTGCACTTCTGACTGGGGTGTGTCGCTCTAGATCAGCTGTATACATAGTATTGTTAGACTTATATTTGCAAAAATGCTGCCATAGTGATAATCACATTCTTCATACAACAACGCAGGGCGTGCTAACAACAGCTAACAATAGCCTGGTAGTTAGGCATGTTTTTTTCTGACTTCAACTGGAACGCCAATAAGTCGGAGATGATGTCACTCCCAGTTCCGAGGTTACTGGAACGCAGCATTACACCGGCGATAAATTCTCCTCATAGCACCTTTAAGTACACTACAAAGGCCGTATGTGTAGTGTTCAAACTGATAAACTTTGTTGTTTATTCGCTCATTTTGAATTTGATGTCTGCAACACTTTCACAAAACACTGGGACAGGGGCATGTTTACACTGTGTTACATTATCTCCTAGGGCTGGGACTATGCGCTTTTTTTCCCGATTAGTTTTTTTATCATTTTTTTTAGGTGCTGATACAATTCAAATTGCGATTCTACAATATTGCCAATTTTTGCAATCTTTAGTTAGCATTTTTAACACCAGTGAAAAAGATGAGCAATAATGATGCCCACAGACTATATCAGGAAAAATACACATCACATGTGAGTCTGTTTTTAGGATTTATTCAGCAATATATTTTAACCAGCTGTTTACACTCTCTCTTCAAAAGCCTGGATTGCATTTAAAATTGGCTTATTAACACAGACTAAAATGAAGCATTTAAATTTGAAAAAAAAATCAATTTTTGAAAAAAAAAAAGGTAAAAAAAAGCGTCATACAAAAAATTCTGATACTTATGTGAATCGATTTTTTATCCCATCCCTGTTATCTTCCCTTTTAAAAACAGTCACTAAACGTTTGTGAACTGAGGAGACAAATATTTAAAGCTTTGTAGGTGAAATTATTTCAGGATTGCAGTTGTTGTGCTTTCTGCTACATAATGCATCAAATATTTTTAGCAGGAGACAGGTGACTACAAGCAAACCAGTTTATCAAGTTTAAGTCTCAATTTCAATTACTGCTTTCCACAACTATGAAAACAGAGTAACTGAGAATAAACGATTGTTGTGCTACATCATATGTTGTACTTTTTTATCATTTCCATTATAAATATTTGAGGTGTTTCACTTTTTACAAGTATGTTTCAACTCTTTTTATGTTAAACTGATTATGTTAAAAAAATAACTAAAACCATAAAAAGACGTTAAAGCACTCCCCAAATGTTTCCTTTGCAGCTAACGTCACAGCTAACTACCCCGCTAACAGTGGAGTAACTTTGTGATTTAGGGCCTCCTCCCTTGTCTTTCCGCTCCAGCAGCATCCATAAAGCTGCTCTGCCTGTCAGCCTGTGACGCTGCGTGGCTGATGACGGGGAGCATCACCTATTTAATTTGCTCGCCCTCTCTCTCTCCCTCTTCTCCTCGTCACTCCATCGCTCAGTGTTTTATTCAGTCCCTCCCCTGTCGCTCAGCGTCCCTCTCTGGGCCCGGCTCTCTGCTGTAGCTCGGTTTGACTGGGACGGCATGTACCCAGAAAAGGTAAGAACACCTAAGCCGGCCTGCGTTAACTCTCCTGCTGCTTCCCTCTCTGGTGGAGCCAAAACCATCTCTGGATCTCTCCGGCTGTTTTTGGTTCCTCTGAGACTTCCCTGAGCCCTGTGACATTTCCTCTTCAGACTGACAGAGCCAACTGTTGTGTGAACTATTATGAGTTTGATATGGTGTCGGGGCACGTGTGGGTGTACTTGTGTGGGATTTATTTAGCTAGTAACTTGACCAGCACCCCCACCCCCCTCACTCTGTTATCCTCAGAGGTCTGTGTTTGCTCACAGTGATGGAGGCACTGGGCTCTCAGTGCACCGTTACATAACTGATGCCGGCTACATCCAGAACCTTTTTAACAGCTGCTAGTCATTTTTCCCCGCAGCGTCCGGCTGTGGATGAGCAGACAGGTCAGACCGCGCTCACACGCAACCCTCTGAGGACGGAGACCGGTCTGAGGAGCCATTTTCTATCTCCCTGTCGTGGTGGATGTATGTGGCTGTAAGCACCGTGATGTGAAGTGAAGCCTTTTAGATATCGCTTAAGTGTGTGAAAGATTTTGGCCTCTGCAGTGTCATGTAGGGCTGGGAAATTAATCAAGTTTTTGGATGTAGGAGTGTGTTGCCAAACAAGATATAGAGGAAGATGTTTGCATCAGTATGGTTATTGTTCATATAAATGTGAGATGCCAGGCCTTGTGCTTTTTTGAAGGAATAAGAATCAATCACTTATTGGCTGCTGAAAAATGGTTTAACTTAAAGGATAAGTTCGGTTTCTACAGCTTTCACATCGTTTATAGAATGAAGTAGAACAATATACTCACCCAGAAGGCTTTCCTGATCCAAACAGTGCTTCAGGAGATATTTAGATCCAAAATCGAGCGGTGGACATCCGTATAATGGTAGCACACGGGGCATGTATAGCGCCGCTCCTAAAATTGCATTAATCGTCCAAAAACTCATTAGTTTCACCAATATTTCATCATGGTCCGCTCGGGCTACTCCTCCACGACAGTCCGGTGTCGCTCCAGACATGTTTTTGTGACTATGCTGACCTCTAAACTGAAGACTGCTCTCTGGCCAGCTGTTCTTCTCTTTGCCTCTGCGTCCTCCTTTCGATGAGCTCCTCATCTGTAAACTCTGGCTCAAAACTGTGAGGACACCCATCATATTCAAAGTTCTCCACAACATCTTCATCTGATAGATATTCATCCATTTTGCACAAAACTAGAAGAAGAAAGTTGTTGAGTAGCCAGAGGTCGCCGTTGAAACAATGAGCCGTACTGCTCATGCGCGGCAGCTGTAAAGAAAGTTTCCAGTTCAGAGGTCAGCACGGTCACAATGGGTGGAGCAACACTGGACCTTCGTGGAGGAGTAGTGCATTAAAATGAACCCTGTCTAGTAAAACAAAACTGTCCAAGGAAACACCAAATATTGGCTTATTCCTTGTTAATTATCAGAAATTACAGGCATTATCCTTCACACTAGGAGTGTAACTATATGAAAATTTTGTATCACGGTTAGTGTGACCAAAATTAACACAGTTATCATTATTATCACGGTGTTGTTGCAGTGTGTTCATAATGTTCAAAAAGTACTTTTACGCACAAATGAAATCATTTAACCCCTTTAATATTGTAATCATAACGGTTCTTTTTTGTCTTTTTTGTCAATACATGTGCCTTCTTTCATGAGAAATAAAAGTAAACAATTCTAGCAAGTATATGTCATTATTATGTATAAATGCTTAAACAGTGTGTAATTACAAGAAAAGAAAAAAAAAACTGATTTGAACTTTAAACAGGTTATTTTTCATAAACAATTGTAAATGAACATTGTCAAAGTTTTGAGACGACCAAAAAATAAACTTAACCTATTTTCCATACACTCACACATTTCAGTTTGCCTGCAGCATTAGTGTCCGTGTTACAGCTCGTTATATTAGACCCTGACCAGGCCTTTTTTTTTTTTTTTACTGACGATAGTCCTGAAGCAGTTAGCCCCCTTCATGACTCTCCTGGTCTCCCCTTTACATGGTAGATCTCCTCGACATCTCCTTCTTTAGTATTTCCAAATAACGATCGATGAAATCCATAAAACACGAACTATGACGGAAAAAGACGATCTATTTTAAAATACAGCGAATACATGGCAAAAGAACGTCAGAAACACACTCCAGAATGATACTAATGCTGTTAATTACAAGATTTTTGCATTATTTAGACAGAAAATGCTACCAGTAATTCTCTTAGTTATGGCTCACTGAATCTTCCATCTCTCTCGCCCTTTATCTCTTCGGCTCAGTCAGCTCATTTTCTCGCGGGGTTGCCTCCTGCGAGGCTGCTTCATTGAGTAACAGACTCAGTTCAGGCTTTTCCAGTCAATGAGCAGCATCACCGTGCGTTACTGATGCAGTGTGATAATCAAACACAGTTTAAAGATAATTTTAATCGGGCATGGTAATGATTACTGTGGGAAATTTTTACCGTGGTTTACCATTTTACCGGTAACTGTTACATCCCTACTTTACACTATGTGAAGCATCTTTCAAAGTGCACGAGGATGTGATATTTTTTCTAAAATCACAGTGTGATACAGCTTTAAAGAAGGAGGAGAGCGAGCAACAGTGCACGTTTCAAAGACACAAAAAGCAGCTGCACTCTCACAGAGCTACACTCCCCCACCGGTCTGTGTGCTCCCCTCTCACCAACATCACACCTCTGATATGTGCTTTGGACTTTTCAATTGAGAGTCAACTGGGCCCCTATTCTGGTGCAAATATCAGCAGAGATGATGTGGTGCACGTGCTAGGACAGTTGTAGGCGTCACCAGTTGGCTACAAGATACTGTGGTTGGATCCTCGGTTTTTGTTTCCCAGCCCTAGCGTTATGCAGTACCGTGCCCCACTTCCGATTTTCTCCTATTACCTCTGAATCCACCTTTGGGGATCAGCGTCAGCAGAGCGCTAAAGTGGAGCAGTGTCGCTCCCTGCTGTGCTCTGCTTTGTGTTTATAACCCTCTCCATTTCCACCCACGCTGCTGCTCCTGCTGCTGAGGATCTGACAGAAATTTGAATGTTTCATGGATTTAAAGATGGAGATTTGTAAAGAAGTGGTCCTATTCTTTGATTCTCCCCTGTTTCAGATATTCCCTTTATAAAACGTAGAATTCAAAGCAGGTAATGTTATTAGTAATCAGTTAGATTAGATTAGATTAGATTAGAGGATAGTGTGTGTATGAGAGCGGTCTTTCTATGAAATGAGTCTTTGTGGAATAAATTTGATTATAAATGAATTCATCATTGGGGAAAATGTGATCTTCTGTTTAGTACAAATCAACTTATTTTTATTACTTTATTGTTTTTATTCCTTCACGTCTTTAGTATTAAACTTTAGTGTAACAGCTAGCGGTGCTCATCAAGTTTTTTTTGCCTTCTTTATAATGTTGGTGTAGCAGTTGGTCTGTGTGTAGCTTTGTGTTGTTCTGTAACCTTCTTTGCGTTGAAGCATAACCTGATTAAAGGACCTCAAAGTCCTCTGTGTTCACGAGACAACATGCTTTTACTTAGTTCAACAAGTGTCTTAGGGGTGACTGAACTACACAATGTAAGGATTCAGTATTTACATATTTCAGTCTATGCCAATTAAAGCAAGAAAATGTAAAAACCTTATTACCATTGCCCAATTTAATACACAAAAACAAGCAAGGAAGTCCCTGAAAAATATGTCGCTTAGATGGCAGTATGTTACTCAAAACCTGCTCATACCTGTAATACCTTTACAGATGGACAAGTTACCCATGCCATGGGTATGCCTTTTTGCTCTGATAACAGTCTGGAAAGTCCTTTTCTTCCTCGTCCATGATGTCCAAAAACAGTCTGAAATGTGGACTTTCATGGTAGAGTTTTAGCTTGGACTTGTTGATGTTGCGAGAATCTGTTTTCTTTAGTGTTCCTGCGCCCACATAGATATATTTTCTGAATAATTATTTTGGTTTGTAAGACAGTACTGCCTGAGGGATTGAAGGTAACATGCATTCATTGTTGTTGTTTTTTTTGTCCTCGCCAGTTATGTGTAGAGATTCCTCTTGATCTTTTGCATTCCATTGCATCCATATGTATTTATTTATTCTTGCAATTGGACGTTGAGAAACAAAGTTAAACTGTTTAATTGTTTGCTCATGGAAAGTTCAAAAAGTGGTGAACCTTGCCCCATCCTAGCTTGTGAATGACTGAGCCTTTCTGTGGTACCGAATCATGATGCACACCTGTGTCCTATTAACCTGTTCACTGGGAATGTTTGGAATGTTCCAGACAGTATTTTGAGGTGTCCTCAATTTTTCCAGTCTTTTGTTGCCCCGTCTAAGCTTTTTTGAAACATGTTGCAGGCATCAAATAGAATTTTTGAACCCCCCCCCAAAACCTACCTTTTTAGTCTAGCATGTACCCGAATTACCTTTTAGAGTTTTAATTTATTCTAATTACAGCCCTTTTTTAATTATTTTATGTTATTTTATTTTTTTATCTTTTCTGTCTTTCCTTATTTTATTTTCTAGTTTTTCTATTTTTTTCTTTAACTTCATTTCATTTTATTATTTTTTAAATAATTTTGCTTGTTTTATTTTATAATATATTTAATATCACTCTTTAACCTAACCTCCAGTGTTTTCTCTTTTTCAAACTTTTAAAATGTCGTTTCCTCAGTGCGTACTGGGTACAGCTGTGTGCTTTATTATTGTCTTTTATTTATGATGCTTTTTATCAACACTGTGTATAGATTGTGGAGTGGGTTTGGGTCATAAATCCTTCATTTAATTCATCTGTCTGTTTGTAAAGCACTTTGTGCTACATTTTTTAATGAAAAGTGCTATATAAATAAAGTTTGATTTGATTTGATCAGTTTGAACCTGAACTTTCTCTTTTTTCTAGTGTATTCATTTGAATATAGGTCTAGGTTAACCAATCGTTGTATTTTGCTTTCATTTGCCATTTTCCACAACGTCCCAACTTCCTTGGGGTTTAGGTTTTTAAATATTTCCCCTTAAGGTGGTAGTTTCAGAATTTGTCTTTTGACAGAAGGACTCAATCAAGAGAATTAAATCCATCCTGCTCCATTGCAGCACCCTGTTTGCCTGATTATAGCACTATGTAAGTTTTGCTGGGAGCAGCATTCATTTAGTACACTGCTTTACATAATGAGTAGTTTGATGGTCCCACCACTGTGGTCTGTGCTGAGTGGGGTAAAAAATTAGATGAAAGATGACGGATGAGTTGTCTTTTTTAGTGAGTGGGAGTTTTATTTCTGATTCGTCAATAATATAACTGTGACAAACTTTGGCTGTTGGTGATTGGGTACCAGTAAATCTGGGCATCTACTATAGAACAAAGCACGTCATTTAGATTCCTGACAGTGTTCATCCATATATCCCTCTCCTCAGTGTAAGCACAGCTGCTGTTGGCTGTCAGTGTGTGAGGAGGAGCGGTGAAAGCATCAGTGCGTAGGCGTCTCTGAATATCAAGGGCCATGTATTGTCTCTGTCATACGCCATTGCCGTCACTAATTACTTGGTGTGGCAGCCAGGAGACAAAAGATGAGCTGTGAAACTATGAGCTCTGGAAAACTTCCACTAATGGCTGTCAGCAGAGGTCACAGACTGTTGGAAGGAGATAAGAGTTGATATGTATCTGCAGAAAGAGTTCAGGGCTGTACAAAGATGGAGGAGTTACTCAGATGTGTTTTTAACTTCTACGTTCCTGTAATGACCCCTCGCTGCTCAACATCTTCATTCATTTATCAGAGGAGATTATTTTGCCTCTGAATATTCAGTGTTATATTCAGAGATGAAGAATGTGACCAGTTTTTATCCAAGCTCAGAAATGCCAGGTTCACTCTTTTACCTGCAAATACACTTAAACCCTGCTCAGTTTTCTCCTACCATAAGGGACTGTACCTGGTACTAGGCCTGTGCTCAAAATATCGCCATGCACTTCTTGGGGATACGTGTATCGATACGGATTCTACAGAATTGATACGGCCTCAATGTTTGAACAGTTGTTGTAAATACACTTTGGGTAATGTTAAAAATGGCACAGTTCAAAGTAGAAGCCAAGCTACATGATAAAACACATGTTCTTTATTTAAACTTAAGTGTCTACCATCTTTGGGGACCTGAATTTTAGTTCTCAAGTTAAATAATTATTTAAAATTCATGCTTGTTCTTTTTCTTCCTGTAATAAAAACAAAAGTTGCTGGGAATTCTGTTAAAAGAGTCAATGTTCACAATTTATGTGTATCGGGATACATATCGTATCTTGACCTCAGTATCGAGATACGTATCGTATCGTGGGGTTGCACCTTGTACTTATATCCCTCAGGTGAGGTCCAGGAAAGCTCAGCTGATACTAAACTGTGGTGTTAAGACTGTCTACGTCTGAATGGACAGACGGTGTCATCACCAGGAGGGTCGGATGTCAAATATGAAGATAAAACCTGTAGTTGCCTCCACCCTGATGTTTGAAAACGAAGACTCTCCTGTGCTTGTAACAGTATTTTGTCTCACCTCTTATAACTCCCCAGTCTCCTAACCTTGCAGTGCAGCTGGATCCACCTGACTCATTGTTTGTAATCAGGCAGATCCATTGGCTCATTATATCAGTAATATGATACAATGATGCTGTGAGTGTGGCAACAGTGTCACGCTGTCGTTTGGACAAAGATTAGCATAGATGCTACCTCTGTAGCAGTTTGTCAAATCTGGAAGGCACCATTGGCTCAGGTTTTGTGCTTCTTGTACCACAGCTGTAGTTGTACCAGCCAACTTCAACAATTGTCCCTTAATAGAAATGATTGACAGCTCAATATCCCGGTCACCTTGTCGATGGTTCTGGTGCTCTCAGTCACTGTCTATGGGCTGTTTCTCTGTTAGACTGCTGGAATATATTCTTTACAGTATATATTGACCTGTCTACTGGTTTATAAGGGTACTAGTTTGCTAGATGTGAATTAAAGGTAATTGGCAGCGCTTTTATTTAGCTAACTGTATCCTAGAAACCTACTGAGCACCAGCATTTGAGACAAATCAAGACAGTTTTACAACAATGCAGCTGTGGAAGCTTGAACCGAGCTGCCTTGCTGTCCTGTGATTGAGGTTGTCCATCATTAGTGTGCTTATCAAGTGTTATTTCTCACCTGACTCCAAGGTGTGCAGCATTATCATCAGCTGTGAAAATCCTCTGCTGTAGTTAATAGTCCTATTTGTGCAAAAATTTCAAGTAGGTTTGCAAAGGGGTGGAAAGTTCCTGGTGAATTTCTGGAAACTTTCCATGTTAAGCTAGGGAGAAATATTCCAATTTGGAATCTTTACATGGGAATTATGGGAATTAATGGGAATTAACTGCAAATTAACAAACTATTTCATATCCAAACTCAAATTTCAGCATGTGGTTTTGTCACAGGCAGACATTGATGCAAAAATACAATCAAAACAGATTACTTTTCAAACAGATTTATTTGTTAGTAGAACTTTATTTATGGGACAGCATTATTTTTATTATTATTATTATTATAAGTTGCAATTCAGAATAGTGTAGATATTCTCAGGAATACTAAAGAAAGAAAGAAATCTGGTGCAAAATACATTTTCTCCAACTGTATTTAAATCCCTGTTTAGGGCTGGTCTTCACTTCAGTAAATTCCTGTTTTTGCTCATTTATTCCCATAAATTCAAGTTTGTTCTCTTTAATTCATGTTATTCCCATCAAATGTTTCCAACTTTGAAAATTCCTGAAAATTTGCAGCCCTAGGTTTGTGCTTAATTATTACATTAATCATTGTGAGAGATCATATCAACCAACAATAAAAGTGCAATTAGTTTGGTTTGGTTTAGTTTAGACAACTTTATTTATCCCAATGGGCAATTCTGATTTTGCAGTCTACCTAGGCTACACATACATCTACACACAGCAAAAAGAGACAACAATGAACAAAGTATAAATAAAATAAAAGTCAGTACATGACACAGAGCTCATCAATACACAGCAGACCCTTCCAGTAACCAGGGTCAGGCAGATTACAATACACAATACAATACACAGCACAATATACAATAATATTAATTAAGACATGTGTCATAGTCCCCTTAAGCAGCTGTACAAAACCCTCTCAATATATGATTTAATGTCATCTGCTTTGACCCTCTCTTTACTTGAAACAGTACTTGTTGAGAAAGCAGCTGTAAGGCTATGATACATTAAGTTGTGGTTAATAAATATAACCATAAAAAAGACTTAGGCACACTCTAGCATCTGTTTTGTCCATCTTTATTAAAGTGAATCAGCCAAAATTGGCTGAGATGGACTTTATTATGTAACAGTATGGATTATGATGTAAAACTTTTCATGGGTAGTGAAACTCTGAGATGAAATGAGCGTGTAGCAGGTAAGGATGCGTTGCCCCTACAGCTCAGTGACAGCTGTGTGACTTGTGCCCCTGGATTAACTTTCCAGAACCTCTGTTTTTGTCCGGAGAACTTTCCACCAGCTGCTGCGAGAGCACAGAGATACTAGAGCGGAAACAAAGAGGATACAGAGAGAGGGAGCACACAACACCACTGTGGACGAGTCTGGATCCTTCTGTACCCAAACACTCACTTCAACAGCAAATCCAATTTTAACACGGCACCAACACACATCCTGTAATTGCAGCCTGATGGGATTTGAGCTCAGCGGGGAGTCTGCCAACCAGCTCTGCCTTTTGGGTGCATCGTACACGTCTGTGCGTTTCCTCAGAGCTGGTCAGGAATAGCTGGGAGATAAAACAGAAGGAGGAGGCTGATCAGTGTTCACTCCACCACGCGGAGGAGTCTCTCCAAGGCCGGCAGCCTCCCCGTGCCCTTGTTTGTGATTGGCAGAGAGACACTCCCACTGTCCATTAATGAAATGGATATGCCAGAGGTAGCGGATGTCTCGGCATTCCCTTCATGCTCTGCTGGCTCTGCAGCACCATTGGCTGGTCTGATCACCTCATTGTACTGCTGATTGACAGGTTGTTGATTGTTCTGTCATGGAGGGATTACAAAGTTTGAGACATAAGCGTGAGGAGCAGCTTGTATTTACTGCAGGGAGGATTTTGCTCTAAAACCTCCGACTTGCTGTTTGAAATATAACCTTCAAACTCATGAGCCTCCTGTTTCTCATATTCCTCCACAGGGGCGGGCAATATGCACCAAAAATGACATCCTTATATATAGTAATAGCTGAATGGTGGTACACTATTCAAACTAGGGCTGAACGATTTGAGAAAATAATCTAATTGTGATATTTTTCCCCAATATTGCAGTTGCGATTTACTCTGCAATTGTTTTAATGTTCCTCATCTTATGTATTCTTAAACAAACATAAGCAGTAGATCTTTTTTATAGTAAAACCAATATGACATTAAATCAATCTAAGGATAAAAGATTTGAGAAAAAGTGGAGAAGTGAAGAACAGAAGCCAAACAGGTATGAAATTGTAAAAACTGGGTAAAAAAAAATGGTACGAAAGTGGAAAAAAAGTTAATAGGTGCAAAATAGGTATGACATTGCATTTCTTTCTTTTTTTCTTTCTTTCTTTCTTTCTTTTTGTCAGTAAACCTTAAAAAGCATCCTGGATCCACATCCAGATTCAGATCACCATCAAACTTTAATGTGATTCCTCTTGTGCCATCACCAACAATATCTGAAAATAGTTTTTGCATTATTATAGAAAATATGGAAAACTGCCCAATCTCACAATGTTAACAAATTCATCAAAAAAGTAATAATATTGTTTGATTTCACATTATTTTAACTGTATTGCCCTACAGGTAATTTTTTTTTCAAAATAAACAGACTTGTCATAAAAGCTGAGACCATTTCCTGACCCTCTGCTCCACATTCCTGTGCTCTCTCACCTTGAACATTGGTCGTGTCAGTGTTATCTATGTGGGCTGAACAGAAGGAAAACAAACAAACCTCTCCTTTTGCTCACTAAAGTATTCTTATTAACCTAGTTTGTAGCACCAGCACTTAAATTTGTACATTTTCAACCAATTCTATCTTAAAAGTTTTCAGTTTTGTAAGTACAGTATTTTCTAATGCAAGCCAAACATGTTTATCCTGCTCTGGAAGAGTAAATAAACTGCTTAAAATAATGTGACCCCTCTCTGATAATATGGACAGACAGAACTTCTAACACATTACAGCGATTTACTGACATGAATGTTGTTTTATTGTCGCAGGTCTGCTCCACTTTTCCTGGAATTTCTCTGTTTTGTCTGTGTGTGAGCAGCCAGTGATTGTTTACCTCTAATGGAGGTTACATAGACTAAATCCACTGGGCTAATGTTTGCAGAGAGCAGGGACAGCAGATCGCTGAGCTCATTTGACCCCAGGCCTGCTAACCATCTGCTTGGACAGACATACCCTAATTAATGCTTGTTTACATCTTTTCACTTCATTTCTCCGTTATGAGAGCACAAATGTTTCTCTCAGTAGGTGCAGTCTGACCAGTGTGTTTGGACATGAGCTCATTCCCATGGCAACCATTCAGACTGGTTTAGTGTGGGAATCACAACCACTGAGTAAAGATTTATTTAATCTTTTTTAAGTTGATACAAGTAGCTGCTGGGACATCAGGATCTGAAAATCCCTGATCACGGTTTCTGAGCAGCCTCAGCTGATTTGATGTTTTATTGACCTCTGCACCTAGCTAGAACTGCATGCCTGCGCGTGAGGTACAGATGAACATAAACAGGCGCTCTCAAAGCCTCATCTCAACCAATCACAGCGCATCAGTGGGACTGGTTGCCGGGCAACATACACTGACAGAACAGCGAGCGACATTTTAAACTATTTTAGAAGAAAGACCAAACGAGCAATAATAAAATAACTATGAAGCCTATCAGTTATTATTTCAGAAGATCAACAAAACCAGAACATGTGGACTCTGAATTGAGGCAAGAGGATGAAATGGAGCGAGGAGGCTAAATAGACGGCGAGGAAGAGTTAGTGTTAGCTTCAGACGCTGTGTCTCAAGATGCCGGAGAGACAGTTAATGACGCTGCTGCCGTTCCCAGTTGTAAGAGGTACAAGTTAAATGCTGACTGGCAGAAAGCATTCCCATGGCTCCTTTACGAAAACACATTGATGTAATGTCAGTACTGCATGACGCATAAGAAAACAGCTGGAAAGTCTGTTTTTGTCACGGGCAAGCCAAACCTTAAACGAGATACTGTAGCGAAACACAGTAAATCAAATAGTCATGTCGCGTTCAGAGAAGTGTTCATTTGTATTAAATAAAAACACACTACTTGGTAATTTTTCATTGTGCTACTAAAAATATTTTTGTGCTACTAGATTTTTCAGCTCGGTAGCACCCGTGCTACTTGGGAAAATGCTAAGGGTCAAGCCCTGCACGTGCTGTGTTCTGATATAGCACGTATTCCAGCAGTTTCTCAGTCTACTAAGCTGGAATGGAAACTCAATATGCTTTTACTAACTTACTGCAGGGCAGTACAAGAACTTCCAATGAGCAATGCAGCAGATACCCTACATTAAAAACACTGAGCTATATGTGTCATGATTGATTTATTATTTATTAATGTGAACTATTAACAGATTCATCAGACTGTAAACAAGTTTACTTCTATTCAAAAGGCTAAACAATGCAAATATTTAATTAAATTTAAGGTAATAATAATAAGTAGGGATGGGAATTGATAAGATTTTATCAATACCAATGCTGTTAACGATCCTGCTAATCTATCCAATTCTTTAACGATTCCCTCATCGATTCCAGCAAATTTTGCATGTGGGCAAATGGTCTCATTTTCAGTGGCAACAATGCCAAACATACATCACAGTATAGATAACTGCTTCTGCAAGTTGCTGGTGTTTCCACTCACTTAAGGTTGTGCAGTAGGTGTAATTAAAACTAAGCCACAATTCTGACGCTTCTGAACCCTGTCAATTGAATGGAATTGATAAGGGAATTGATAAGCAAAAAGATTAATGATATCGATTCTTTGATGGAGCTGTTAACGATTCGCAACTGGAATTGGTTTTCGATTCCCATCCCTAATAATAAGAAAAACCTTAGCTCAGTGACACCGAAAAACATTCCTTTTTTTCGATTTGGATCGATACATTGATTGGTTAAACAATGATGAAGGAAACTCAAAACATCGATCAACATCGTCATCTTTAGTATACGCCTGTATTTTGAAATCTGGACCAGAATTACATGTCACAGTTTCCGCCCAACTGCGGGTCGTTCTGAAGTTTCCTTTCAAGTCTCACGCACTCAGTGTAAGAGACACATTTGAACCTTTTCACTCCCTCACACACCACACCTGGTATTTCTCCTGTTTTAAAATGTGTTTTGTAGCACCCGCCGAGTAATACCCCTATATGCAAACGTGTGTGCAAGACGCTATTAGCATCACAAAGCTAAACGGGAGCCAGACATATCAGCCAATCAGAAAATAGCTCTGCTGTATCCGGGTAAGAAACTGTCGACCTGACTGCAAAGGATGCTGCATGCAAGTGCAGTGAGTTATCTCATCATTTGATTTTATCGCGCACTGATTAATGAAATTTCATAAAATTAGAAAGTAAAACAGCAAGAGCTTAGTGTCATTCCTCCTCCACACCGACCATTAAACAGAGAAACAAGGTCTGATCACACTGACAGACAAACTGTGGTTACCAGGCATCACATTTTAACAAAATCAGCAATGGCGAGTTAGTTAAATTAATAGTTCTAATTCTGAACATGAGAAATGTTTTGATTTAATTAAAATCAAAACTACACATTTTTGGTTTGACAGAGCATGGTCAAATGTTGGAGGTCAATAACAATAAAATTATAATAATAGTTCAATAATTTGTATTTATAATGTTGCATCATTACTTGATATAATATACAAACATTACAATGTAACTATCAGACTGTGGAGGCAATAAAGCACCTTACCTGAATTAAACCAATTTTAATTTAAAAGATGATTAGATCATACAGCTGGCTATAATCCTTTATAAATTATCAGACCCAAAGGTCAGCACATCGTTTCACATTTCAGTAATAAAACTATCAAAACTGTTTTGTGTTTCTGTTTTGCTTCAGGTGAAATGTTGCTGATTGTGTTCAGTGAGTACATGATATCGTCTTAAATCAATCGAAGGTTCCTGAAGCGTATTGAAATCGAATCGTAGCAGACTTTGTGATATCAGCAAATATCGTATTGTTGTCAAAAGAATCGATATTGTATCGTATTGTCATGAAACTGGTGATTTACACCCCTAGTACTTCCAAGTGTTTTAGGACAACGTTGATTGACTCAGTCCTGGAATTAGACATCTATGCCTGTTATTCAGATGTTTGAGTTTGTACCTCTTGGCTGAAGTGACTGACCCTATGCCACTCTGACATTGTTCTATATGGATTAAAGCCCAGAAAATCAGACCAGAGCAGAGTGCCATAATCATCTAAAAAGTGTGGTTGGCTCCTCTGTGGGAGCTTAACAGCAACTGTGGGACAGAGGGGCTTACAGGTCGGCCGTGCCTGGACAGACAGCCCCCACCTCTGCACACATACTAGAATGCAATCTTCTTACATATCTGGATTAAGGGGTTGTGTACGGTACATTCCAGGGTTAAACCTCCCTCCGTCCTCCCCCCAAACTCCTGTTCATCCAGCATGAACATGCTCCAGTAGTTCTCATCTTGTTGAACAATGTTCCTTACTGTGTTGTGCTTTTCTGACCCTGATTTTAATGGTTGAAAACAAAACTGTTGTTTTACTGCAGCAAGTGTGCCGTCTTCTGATCCCTTAGATTATGGGGGGTAAACAGGAGGGGCTGTTTGCTGCTTGGCTTCATGTCGTCTTTGTGCTTTAACTCACAAACTGGCTGTCCTTGCCTTGAAGCCCCTGTTGCTAATTGAAAAGCGAGTAATCAGTCTTTCTAAGGGTTGGAGGGTTACGTGGCTGCTCTGTGGCCCTGGCCAGGACCCCCACCCTGCAGCCGATAGAGAGGTTTGTTGTTGATCTGCCAGCCAATCCCTGGGCTCTTGAGCCCTTATTGATCTGGAATGAGAGGGTGTTTGCAGCCATGGTTACGTATTTAAATGAGACCTCAGCCACTCCAGAGCCAGTTGGAGATGAGGTGCTTTAGATGTGTTCAGCGTGTTCAGTTTTAGATGATGTTTGAGGATCACTTTGACGAGGGAGGGGGCTCTTGACACAAAGATCCTTAATTAAAGAACACATGAAAAAGGGTGAAAGGGGAGCCATTATTCCTCATCAATACTAAATCCCCTTAGAAGGATCTACATGAAAATAGATTTATTTAAGAGCTTTTAAAAACACGATGAAGGTCACCTGCTTCGCAGAAGAAGATCAGACAAATGCGTGCATACGTACACTTTGTTTTGATTTTCATTATTTATCAAACTTGGTGAGCTACTAATTTAAGAAGCATTGTCTCTAACATATATCAAAACTGTTAGAGTTTAAAGAATTGTATTATTAAGTGTCAGGAAGACTATATTTTTGTCAGCAGCTGTTTGTATTATTTTGCATGAATGTCTACTTGAGACAAATCTAAATGTTCATGTTTATGTTTGGATATGATGCAGTTGATGTTAATTACCCCAAACTTAAAGATAATTCTGATAATTCCCATAACTCCCATCAAAAGTTTCCAGTTTGTAAAGTTTCCAAAATTCCCCAGCTCCCAATGGAAAGTTTCCGGCAACATTCTGGAAATTTCTAAGCTTACTTTATTTTCCCTTATCTGTAGTGTAGTGCATTATGGCAGCTTGGCAGTGGCCATTAAATGGAGTATTGGTATCTGCAGTAGGGCTTGGTATTTCCAGTAACCTAACAATACGATACGAATCCCGATACTAAGGCCACGATACGATACATATCTCCATACACATAAATTGTGAACATTGACTATGCTTTAAACAAAAGTCTTGAAAAGTTTAGCTTATCTAATAAGAAGAAAAAGAACAAGGATGAGTTTTAAGTGGTTCTACAACTTGAGAGACATAAATTCAGATCCTCAAAGATGGTAGACCAAAGTTCAAATTTAGAACATATGCGTCATTATGTAGCTCATCTTCTACCTTGAACTGTGCCGCTGTTAACATTAGCCAAAGTGTATTGACAACAACTGTCAAAATATTTATGCCGTATCGATTCTGTAGAATCTGTATTGATACACGTATCCTGAAGGAGTGCGTGACGATATTTTGCCGTATTGATATTTTGAGCACAGGCCTAATCTGCAGATAGAATAAGTACCTGATAATATATAATGTAAGTATGTTGGTTTTCCATAATAACAGTGCCACCTCCGACATCTTTAGGTAGTAGGGCTGGGACGATACGCTTTTCTCCCAATTTGATTTTTTTAGGTGCCGATTTGATTTAAATTGCGAGTATACGATATTGCCGATTTTTGCGGTTTTTAGTTAGCTTTTTTAACACCAGTGAAAAAGATAGACAATGATGATGCCAACAGACTATCAGGAAAATTATTTATGATATTTTAACCAGCTGTTTATACTCTCTCTTCAAAAGGCTAGATTGCATTTGAAAGTGGCTTATTAACTCAGACAAAAATGAAACATTTAAATTAGGAAAAAAATGATTTTCGAACAACAAAAAAATCAATTTAAAAATCGTCAAATAAAAAATCCAGATTCGTATGTGAAATGTTTTTTTCTTCCACCCCTACTAGGTATTAGGGCTGGGTTAAAAAAATCAATTTAATGGATTTAAATCGATTTTCCTTTAACTGGTTCATAATTGATCCATAACATCCAAAGATGGATATTTTAACTTGGGTAGTTTTTTCTTCTTGGATGTGCAGAGAAGCAGCCTGTGGTATCAACCCTGCTCGTCTGGTGTGATCAGCGTTTAGCGTTGCTTTCTACTGAACAAGATCTCATGAGATGTTACTGCAAACAAACATGGTGGAAGCACTATATGGGCACCACTGGCAAGTTTAAAAGCTGATGTTTGGATGTACAGTATTTTAGATTTAACAAGTACAAAGGAAAATACGAGTTGGACAAAAAACAAGTAATATGCAGAATATGCATTCAAGTATGATTAATGTAACTGCTTTGGGTTTAGTTCTTCATGTTAAAACAATTTTAATGATGTATCAGGTCAAAAGGTCACTTTTTAAATTTACAGCACTATTTTAACTAAGATATCCCAGACTGAATAAATATCGAATTGAATTGTGAATCGAATCGATTTGAGACCTGGTAATATCAAATCTAATCGATCCAGAAAATCTGAATTGATACCAGCCCTACTAGGTATGCATGTATTTGTTTACTTTGTTCTTTTTGAACAGAATCTGCTACTCTGTTGTGTAGATGTGGACAAGTCCAGGTCTTAACTTCCCCGCCATCTGTTTATAGACCCTACCCTTTTTTATCCTACTCATATGAATTGTTAGTTTTATGGTGTACAACAATTTCAGTTTGGTTAAATCTGGAAAAACATATTGTTTGTGTTAAAACCATTTGTTATTGATGACATTGGACCAACGTGTGAACCACTTTGTTCGTTGCTTGGTCAGAGAGTGTACTTACTTCTCCTCCTGATGGTTAGGTCTTAGAACAAATAATCTTATCCAATCAAAGCCCAGTATGACATGCAAATCACAGCTCACTACACTGGGCTTTAAATGGAGAAGAAAAAAGCATCAGAGCTATTTGACCGACACCAAAGGTTAATCTGAATGTCACTGAATGATTGTATCTGTGTTCCAGATAATTCAGTAGTCATACTTCATTTTGACATGACGGCAGCTCTGATTTTTGTAATGCTCTTGAGCCTCTGTGGCCATTGTGACAGGACAGCACAAAGTCAGAGGCTTAAGACAAAGCTGTGGACACAGTTGCCAAATCCATTCAGACTTCACCCAGAATCTAAGCTTGAGTTGATTGAAGCCGCAGACTGTCTCATCTGTCCTTTTAAAAGCACAGTGATGAGGTTCTGCTCATTGTTAGCGGTACATAAAAAGGATAATGGGACGTGCCAGTCATTTTTATTTATAAAGCCTAAAATCAAGCATTCACTTTTGCCTTCAGACAACACCGTCTGAACAGCATGTATTACTCACCGTCCCACACCGTTAACTTCAGTTTTATTTTAACAGTCTCTTGTCAAGATCCAGATATTCTTCAAGGGTGTTTTTACTCCCACGGATGTTCGCTCTGTTCAAATGACGAAATGACACTTTGTTGTATTTTCCTGGTTTGTTTCTTGTTCATGCTGCAATGTTACAGAGAAAGTTAAGGCTCTGTTAGCTTAAAGGTCAAATTTAGGTTTATGTATTGTACCAGCAGTCCCCAAACTTAGGAAAACTGTGCCCCACTTTGAGACCTGGACTTAAAGGCCCACCAAAACCCTCATTTTACCATGCTAAAAGAAGATGGAGTCTATAAGAATCTACCGCCCTTTTTTTCATAGGTAGATTTGACTATGAATTTTAATTTTTGCTTTTGGTACTCTGTTTTAAACATATTATGTGACTCCCAAACTGTTATCAGTACCTTGTACAACTGAAACAACAGAATGATCCTAGAAACTTGTGACCACGATGCATCGTGACATTTCTAATACGAAGTTCCAGTTAAGTTGTCAAGTCTGGTTATCAGGCAGTAAAAATAATAGAACATTAACAAGTGAGTTACATTTTTGGCATTCTTTTGTAGCTCCAGGACTTTGTTTATTTGTGATTATTGAAAAACTGGTTTGAATAAGGCTTATGGTTTTGTAAAAGGCCTCTTGTAGCCCATTACCCTTGCAGTCCATTAGTGGGCAGAAGTCTGTGTGCAATACATAAATATCTTATAAAGATACTTAGTAGGGATGCACCAAATATTCGTTGACCGAATATATTTGGTCTAATACAGCAAAAAAAGCCATATTCAGCCTTCGGTGGAGTGAGGTAATAGCAAGGCCGAATAGTACCATGTGACGCAATGATGAAATCAAATACGTCATTGCGTGTGACTGTGGCTAAGCAGACTTATGTCCAAAGGACAATAATTCATTTGTTGTGGGTTTATCCACTTCAGTGCACTTTAGTTTTTTTTAATGCATGTTTTGTTTTGTTTGAGGGCCGAATATGAATGAAAACTTTGTTGTGCTTTTTTTGAAAAGCAAAGGCTACTGGAATATTATAAAATGTCATAATATTTAATAAACAATTACTTTCCTTTAAAACATGTCTAAAATTGTATTCTAAGCTATTTATGCACAATTAAAAAATATAGTGAACTACTCAGCCTCCGCATTGGATATTTGGTATTCGACCAAGCATTCATATTTTATTTGGCTTCGGCCACAAATTTTCATTTCGGGGCATCCCTAATACATAGCATCACATTCACAGAGATAACAGGATAACTGCATACTTTCCTCAAAAGTCTTCTGCAAACATGTGTATGTAATAACCTCTTAATGAACTTTAACAATCAATACAGTTCAAATTCATGTCAGCTTTAGACAGGACTATATTGCTGTTTTGTGTGGGTCACTGAGGGTCGACTCCTCTAAGGTACCACTGTTTTTAGCTTTTTAGAAAAAGTTTTGGAACCTTTGAACCAAAGCAAAGTAAGAAGTTGTGATTGTATACATAAACTGAGTGCATGAACAAGATGAGCTTTAACACTTTTCATTGTCGGTGTGTGTTAAAACAAAGGCAACCACAGATACAAGTGGCTAAGGGTCATCAGTTAACATGGTAACTATTTACTACATAACACTAGCAGCAGCAGTATGGAAAATGCCTTGGGCAAAATGTCCTGCCCAACGACACAACAAACTGTGACAGCCGGGGCTTGGCTTGAACCTCTACCTCCTAACTGATGGTAGAGCCAGCTAACAGACTGTGGCTGAATTCGAGTTGTACTCCTTAGCCCTTCCCCTTCATCTTACCCTCAAAACAAAGGACCAAGGGGAAGGGATGAAAACACACTCCTGAGAAACAAAACGCAGCTGGAAAAGCTAGCTCATTATAATGGCAAATTTTAAATACAACCAAAAATTCAGAAGATGATTAATATTTACTTGATGATTGAATTGTTGCTAAAAGTCCTGATTTGTCTTTGTTTCCAGTGCTGTGTAACCCTTCCCCTTAGCCCTACAAGGAATTGGGACACCCCTTCACTCGACGTGAAGTTGTAAAACCAAGGGGTAAAGGTTAAGAGGAAGGCTAATGCCTAAGTCACACATTCCCGTTTCTTGTGGCGATTGTGCACGACTGCACACGATTGATGACGCTGGTCTGATCGCTATGATACGGGATGAAATGACTGTCTCACCCCTGGACACACCCCATAAATACACAATCAGTAGCGTTTCTACAGTGCTTCGATGGCGTTTGTCCCGCTCCAGCTAGGTTAATACAGTGATATGACGAGTATTCCTTGAATTTTCATCCCGCTGACACGGCGTCAGCCCCGCTCGAGCTCAGTTCGCGTCACGTGAGCCCCGACTGAGCCCCGTTGCTTGCACCATCTTGAACGGGACACAGTCGGGGCACAAACGGATACATCCTTGTCAGTCGTCCTCATAAAACTTTCAGGATTGAGCCACGATCAGCCCAACTGAGCTCCGTACATGCCACACTAATATTGTTCACATTAGGACTGCATTAGGCTTCCATCCAGCTAAACTGAGAGCGGCGATTCTCCTCGACACGTTTGAACAGTTCAAACTGTCGGGACCCTTCCACGTTCCCCGCCGTTCATCCACGACTATACAAGGCTGATCCAGACCAAGTACTGCATGCGCTACGACCAAAGCACATTTCATCAGGATTATGACAATCGTGCACAATCGCTATGAAAAACAGGAATGTATGACTGGGGCTTTAGGGGTAGAATTGGGATGGACTCCAAGCCACCAGTGCCCCAAGTGCATCCCTAATTGTGTTTCCCATATCCCAGAACATTCAGTAATTTTGAGGAAATATGACACAACAGTATTTTTCAGCCAAACAGGCAGAGCCAAAATGGATTACTCCCTAATCTCTGAAACAATTTCTCCAAACAGTCCAGGAGTGACAGCACCCTGAGTCTGTAAATGTCTTTTTTAATGACCCTCATGTTCCTGTTTTTATCCCAGCTGTAAAAGTGTCCTCCCTTCAGTGTGCCATCGTACTACAGTAAACGCTCTTGACAGAAAGCTCTCCCCCTACGGTTGTATTTTTCAGCGTTATCTCGAGTAGGTAGGAGCCAAAGCTCGTAAACTTTCCTCCTGGCTCCTCTGAACCGTCTCTTTGCCCATCAGGCTCTGATCCAGTGTCCTTTTGTTACCCTAAAACAAACCCACTGACCCGTTTGTTACTGTCCTCGAGCTCAGAGGCACCATCACTCCAGATTGCTGTCAGCATTACTCAGCAGGAGAGGACCACCTCGTGGTTCAAGGTTTCCAGCGCCCCAGTTCCTGCCCTGCCTGGTGCCCATTCTGTCAATGGACCGGGGACAATTTGGCGAATCGAGCCGCTTTTACGTGCCACTGCCGGTCCAACAAAACAATGGCACCATTCTTGTTAATGTGGCAAGTCATGCCCGGTGGAAATTGAATTGCTCTCTGCACAAGCAGCCCTGTGACGATCAATTACCCAACCGGGACCTTTTATAGGTCACTCAGAGGACGATGTGGAACAAGGCCGAGATATAAGAGCCTGGGAAAGTGTGGAGAAGTGCCATTATACACCTAGAGTGTTTATAGCTAAAATTAAGGGGCCTTTTTTGTACCATCAGTCAGTTATTTTCTTTTAACCCTTTCATGCACGGGGTTCGCTACAGTAGACAGATATTTGGAATAAATTGTATAACCTTTGGGTCGCAGTACCATGTCCAAGTAACGCGTGGGGAATTCCAAAACCTGAGTCTCAAATTTCATAAAATTATCATCTTTGCATATTGTTTCCATCTTGATATATTGTATCATAAATCTAAAACAGCCAAAGAAGGGGAAATTGTGTATCATGCCAGTATTCAGATTTCAAATAATTTTGTCATTTTTATTTTACATTTTAAATAGTTTGATTACAGCAAAAATATATATACTTCAGATTTTGTTTTTTCTTATTTACTCTTGATAAATGTTTGTCAAAGATGCATTTGTGTATCCTCATCAAATTTCACTAAATTACTACTGTAATGGACAGATGTATAACCCCCACAAAAAACAGCATTAAAAAAATAACATTATTTTTAACTAGTTGAAAGTAAAGACAAATATTTCAAAAACATATACGGTGTCTTTAAGATTTAATAATTTATTCATGAAAGGGTTAATACAATAACAAAAGGCACCAAAAGTCATCATAGTACATACAGTTTATGGTATATTTCAGCTTTTTCTGTTATGAAAATGACAGACCAAACTCTTTTTAACTAATTGGCAAACTTTAATTAACTGTTGATAGAAACTTAGAGATAGAAACTGAAAGGAAAGGAGACATAGATCAAAAGAAAACAAACGTAAAACTTTTCCAGAGTTAAACCAACCCCTCTACAGAAGTTTGATATATCCAGGAACCAATAATAAAGATAGTAAAGTATGACTGTTCATAAATATTGTTGTGTTCTATTACAAATCATGAGGTCTTATTTCTTGGTCCAAACATGCAGCAATTTTTCTTTCCTCTTGTGTCTTTCTACTGGACTCTAGGCCTGAGCAATATTGAAAAAAATAATATAATGTAATCATATTTTATGTTGCAATTTAAATGGCAGTTACAGAGTTACACAGTTAATACTAGAAATTAAAAAACAGTCTTTCATATTTTCAGTTAACCCTGCAGTGCTGGTAAACTGTTAAACATAAACAGTAACTCGGCTCCCTGTCACTAGCTAAGGACTGTAGCTCCTACAGAATACTACTAATCATACTATAGAGCTGCTCTACTCAGATGTAAGCAAACATGCTCATTTATTAAATCTCTGCTTTACAAGCAGCTGTCATCATGCGGATATAGATGATTTTGAAAACAGCAGATACAATTTTTGATGATATTTACAGCCAATACTTTGACCATTTAAAATAGATCATGGGCATCCTATAAATTGGCTGCAATATTGGCAAAACAATTGCACTATGATGGTTTACCTCATCATTCCTACATATCGTCTTTAATTAACCAAATGTAATATATTAACAGAATGGTATTTTTCTTGCTTCACATCTATTTCTAGCACAAATGGAATGTAACATAGAAAAAAATGGCAATTTTAGTTTCCAATATCATACATCCCTTGTGGAAACTCAGCTCTAGTAAACCTAACAATTAAATCAAAATTAACTTTTTACTGGGCTTATGTTGGTCAAACTTTGAGCTGTCTTCATAGTCAAGTCAAATGTATGGAGTGTTGGAGTCCTACATGGTAAGAGGTAGTGAAACAACACTGGCATTCAGTTGACTGTTTCAATTATAAGTCGATTTTTAACACAAGTAGGCCTGTCACAATAACAAATTTTGCTGGACGATAACTGTCAAAAAATTATAGTCAATAAACAATATTATTGCCAATATTCATTAATGTATCTATAATGTATCTCATAATGAAGTGAGAAGACCGTATCAAAAGCAATAAATTTTAATTTCTTTAAAGTATTTAACTGTAATTTGAAGGTCAAGAGCTTTTAAATAAAATAAATGTAAATATAAATGAATATAAACAATACAATACATTTAACAAACAACAAAAAAAGAAAAAAAAAAAACAAAAAAAATTGAAAAATTACCTGTAACTAAAAATCAGTATATTAATCAAAAACAATAAAAAATAGACCCTGTCCCTGTAAAGAAAAACAAAAGAAAACTCCAATAAACTCACACACAACAATAAAAACAATATATAATATGGAGTTTATACAGTTCAGGAACTGTTTGTGACATGTACGTTCTCCAAGTCAATTCCAAGTCAAAAAAAGATTGAATGAATGACAGATGCTCACTCCGCTCACTAAATTGGCTAAATCCGCTAAAACCAACGCACCCTGGTGTTGAGACAGTTGCACAGAGTGACCCATCTTCTCACCCAGCCTGTTTGGTGGAAAGAGAGGAGGAAAACAAACACGCATGCACTTGTCAACTTATCAAGGCAGTTTTTGTTTATCGTGCGGTTAATTGATTTGTTGATTATTGTGACAGGCCTAAACACAAGTGTCATTAACAGCTCTGTTTCTGCATCGGTGCACCCCTACCAGAGCCTAGTCCCCCAGTCTGTATTGCAGTTTGCTCTGAAGCAGCTCTTGTTGGGGATGCCCCTGCTGTGGAGTTGAGCATGTGGTCATGTTTTCAGTCTGACATGCAGACCGGTGGCCAGCTGATGATGCAGTTCATATTTGTAAAGAGCCGGTGTGTATAGATGACGGGGCAGCCCGCTCTCTGCTGGGACAGTGCACAACAATGGCTTTACAGTGGCAGCTCTGATACTGGAACTTTTCTGTGGACGGGTACAGAGAGGGGTGGGGGGTACGGAGAGGGGACATGGCTGGATTGGCAGTCTCTGGGTAGTGGGCTGAACGACCCCTGACCCACGAGCACAATGGATCTTTCTGTCAGTGGGACTCATCCACTGACGCACACACACACACACTGGGACTGCCTGAGTCATGCTATGTGGGCCAGTGGGCTGATTTAGCACCATGTTTAATTCAGCTTTTTAATTTTGTGCAGCCCTGTAGCCTGATTTCCATATTCCTCTTCTTCCTCTTCTCCTCTTCACTTCACAAGAACAAGGTCATAATTATTAATTAATCTACAAAGACTGATCAATAACTGGAGCTGAAAGCATTTCCACAGGAAAACAAGGCTATTCTCGGTTTTAGAGGCTCTTCCTAATAGATTTTCTCTATTTCTGCTTGACACAAGACTAATTTGTTATTCATTTTCTGTCAAACACTAGTCAATATATTGACTGACAGTTAATCACCAGCAAGGTCAGAGAGTTTGACCAATGATGTTAGATTAGAGTGCATTATGCAGAGGCATGCAGCCCTGAGCAGCTTATTGTCACCGAAAAAGAAAATATCTCTTTTGCCTCATCATTTGCAACTGCAAGTGTCTTTTTAAGTTTGCAGTTTTGTGGTGTTGCTAATTAATAGTCAGAGTTAAAAGGTTTTTTTTTTTTGCATCATTGGAAACAGATATTACATTTTCAAGCAGTTTTTGGTCTGAGTCTCATGAAAATATTTAAGATGACCAAAAGTTAACCTCTCTTTGTTTTATTGTTTTTATCTTTCTCAGTTAAGATTAGAGCTTAACGATTTGAGAAAATAATCCAATTGCGATTTTTTTCCCCAATATTGCGATTTTCTCTGCGATTGTTTTAATGTTCCTCATCTTATGTATTCTTAAACAAACATGAGCAGTAGATCTTTTTATAGTAAAACCAATATGACATTAAATTAATCTAAGGATAAAAGATTTGAGAGAAAGTGGAGAAGTGAAGAACAGAAGCAAAATAGGTATGAAATTGTAAAAAAAAAAAAAAAAGGGGGGGGGGGTAAAATTGGCAAAAAAAAAACAAAAGTGGCTTAGGAAAATTGATTATGGCAGCAAAATTTGAAATTAAATTTGAAATTAAATTTCAAAAACCATGTAAAAATTCCAAAAATTGTTCTGACAGTGGCCACAAAGAGATGAATGGGGGCAAAATAGGCATAAGTTATAAAAACGAGGTTAAAAAAGGTAAAACTGGTCCAAAAGTGGGAAAAAAGTGTATGAATAGAGGTAAAAAAAAAATAGGCATGAAATTGCAAAAAACTACATCACAATGCCAAAATGTTCAACACATTTTGGGCTAAAAATATTGAACCTTCTGCGATTTGAAAATTGCAACAAGCCATATTGCGATTTAATCTAATTTGCAATTAATTGTTCAGCCCTACTTAAGATTGTCGAAATACTTAAAGAAGGGATGCACCATGTTGAAAATTTGGCAATATCCTTCATGTAACTACTTTGAGGCTAATTTTCTTTTTGTGTCAGAAACGGTTTTGAAGCAAGAACAAACATTTTATTCTTTATCAAATAATACTCTAGATTTTTGAAAGGGATATTTAGTGCTACCTTTTTTTGTCTGGCTTTTAATTTCATCCCCTTAATAAGTTTATATGAATTTCTTGCTTTGTTTAAGTTTCTGTATTATTGTTTTGTGTTTATGACCTCTTTCTATTTATTTTTTATTTTATGATCATTTTAAGCATATTTTACATTAATATTATATTTTATATTAACTTTTACTATCTTGTTACTTCAGTTGTTTAATATCAAATTATGTCATTGGGAGATATTTTTGTTGTAGTTTGTGTCTGTGAGCTGAATATCTCCTTTCACTTATTTATGTAGATGTGATTTGTTTTCTCTGTAAAGCACTTTGTGCTACAATAATGTGTATGAAATGAAGCTTGATGATTTGTTAATTGACAAAGATGTGAACCATCATGATATTTTGTTTATTTGGCCAATATTACAGCCAGTCTATGGATAATTAACGTCAAAATATCAGCTGTATCCATATCCAAATACACGTATATTGTTAATCCCAAAACGTAATGTAACAGCATGCACTTTATATAAACAGAAATATATGCAAATAATCAAAACCAACTTAAATGAATGAAAACAAATTATGAAATAACTGAAAAATGTCGAACAACATGAAGAATAGAGGTGTAGAAAAATATCGATATCGCAATATATATCGATATTTTGACTCCCAATATAATACCGATATCTCAAATCTTAGTATCGATATTTTTTGTAAAATTAAAAACTCATATTTTATCAGAGTTGGGAATAAAATACAACTCATAAAGATGTATGCACGTGTTTGTTTTTCATGCACTATTCAGTTCAGACAGTGACAAGAGAAATATGTGATTTTTTTAACTGACTGTGGTTCTGTCAGTAACTCAAAGCACTTTGTTCCTCATGGGTTTGATTACAGTTTGAGCTGGACTAATGGTTAGGATGATTTCAACAATTTGTTAAAGGGAAAAAAAGAACAATTTCTTTGCAACATTAGTTAGTCTGTGTTAAGTGTATGTATGTAACGCTGCATTTGAAATATTTCAATAACAATAAAATAGAAAAGTTACATATTCACTGTCTCTAGGTTTTTTCCTAGTTTAATGTAGAATATTGCAATATATCGCAAAATTGTGATATCGTGATATATCGTGATACTATCGTATCGTGAGCTGAATATCGTGTATCGTATCGTATCGGAAAATAAGTGTATCGCTACAGCCCTAATGAAGAACAAATTAATTAATTAAAATATTCAATGAAACAGGAGCTAAGGAAACTTCAGGCAAAATTAAAAACACTGAAAATTATGAAATTATGAAATAATAATAAACGACTTAACAAATAATTATGACAACAATTAAACTGTGGAATGTGTATATGATAGACCAAAAACGTTAAAATCTAGACTAAGACATTGAAACTCCAATAGAAAGAACACTGATAACATTTTATGATTGAGTAAATGAATAATTTAGATTTAAAAATAACAGAACTTTCAGAGTAATAACACTTTCACTCTTTATAACACTTAATAATATATCAGTTCATGTGCAGTCAGGTACAGCAGCACCTCATTCTTAATTTTCATCAGCGGGGGATTAAGTAATCAGTCAGATTAATATATGAGAGTGTATACAGGCGCATTGATCCTAAACGCCCTGACCCATTTATCTAACACCGCTGCCTTTCTGTGCCGTCATTTAATTAAGACCTACATTTCATTAACACCATCCCGGATAATTTACCCTGCAAGTCCTTAAGCAGCCATAATTTGTGAGTCAATCTTTTTTATGTGTGCAGAATGAAAATCACTGTTGTAAATATATGAGCTGTTTTCTGAGGCAGAGGAGCTGTTCACACCTCCTGCTGTGCTCTGCTTTATCTCTGTGCTCAGGTAATTCCATTTCCTCTTTGTGGCTGTGCTCTTCCTCTCTGTGGGGGTCCCTGCTGTCGGTCTGTCTCAGCCCAGATGTGCTGTTTACTGTCTGCAGGCCTCCTAAACATCAGCCTCTCATCCATCCGTCATTACCCCTCTTCCTCTCCACCCTGAGGCCTCTCCATCAGTGCTCCTCCTCATGCTTCACTCTCTCCCTGCCTGATGCCACCTTCAGTCTTACTGATAACAAACCCCAGCCTGAATTTAAGACGTACGCTCTTATAGCCGGTGCAGTGCTGGGAAGTTTTAGGTCAGTCAGGAGGACCAAGAGTTGATTCATTCATCAGCTGGTTTGTTCACAAAGGACGATCAGAAATCAGGCCCCAGCTGGATCCTCCTGTGTTCATCACTGACTGCCTTTGTTTTCTTTCTCGGGCTGAATTGAAGATCAGTTTTTTGCAGCTGATGCTGATCAGAGTCAGCCATGAGTGAGATTGTTTTAACTCCAACACAGATCATCTTTAGTGTTTGTTGTAGCATCTAGAGGTGAGTATTGGCAAGGACCTCACGATACGATAATATCATGTTATCACAATGTTGTGATATATTGCAATATTCTACAGTTATGTAACTTTTCCATTGCATTGTTTTTGAAATATGTCAAATGCAGTGTTACATACATACACTTAACTTGAAATCAAAGAGTGCATCAAGTCACTTAAAGCTATGGTCTACGATTTGGAAGCTTGGTACATCTTAATAACACCGTTTATAAGTCTGTTATGGTCCGATCTACGCAATATAAAGACCAAAAAGGATAAAAAAAATCCATTGAGTATATCGGCGGCAAAGCAGCATAATAGTTGACCAATCCGAATCGCCGTTCCCGGCGGTTTGGATTGGTCCGTGAGTCCATCCAATCCCCTGTCTCCCCTGCTCCACACCGTCTCGCCCATGGTCCCGCCTGCTCCCCACTACCTCTCTCATGTACCGGTGATCAGCTAGCAGCACAGCTGCTGAAGCATCATGGAGCTGGGAGGCTGCTTCTGTTACCCTCCACATCGAAGGGAAGGAAACTTAAAAGTTTCGAGGAAAGGGCTGAAGTAAGGAAGAAATACGAGCAATACAGGTCCCAATGGAGACTCAACATTGGAGAATCATACGGTGGAAAAAGCTGCAGAATGATTTGGGATTGTTGAACACTGCGCCGGCCCGCCCGTAGCACTGGGCGCCAGCTGGCGAACAGCCGCAGCACCGGCCGCTGGCCAACCTTCAGCACCGGCAGTTCTGCCCCTGGTTGAACAGGTAATAACTTTGTTTACTGCAGTGGGAGATGTTGCTGCTGAATAACTCTGGTTAGTTTGTGCCTATACTGGCTAATGACTGAACGTTGTTGCTTGGAGCGGGTAGGCTCTGTCAATAGATTTTAGCATAAGTTAGCCACACATCGTTAGCATTGCAAACTGAGCTGGTGAAGACACGCCGAGAAACGTACATCCTCGCCCACAATCGGCTCTGCTCTGATCGGCTAACAGTGGCGACGCCAGACCCGCTTCGCCGCCGGTCCAACTGAAATGGCTACTGCTGTGTGTTACAAGGGGGATGACTGTCGTGTTTGTTACTTTCAGTTGAGCTGAGTTGTTTTTGGTTGTTGCTGCTGATATTTTATGCCAGCCGGCTTGTTGCTGTATCAGAGGGGGCGTGTTGTTAGGAGGCGACACGAGCTGGGGGGGCGGGATCTTGGAATACGGAGGGGAGGGGTGAGTGAAGGGGGGGCAGGCTGCGTTCTCCAAATCTGTCTCAACAGCCAAACTGGTTTTCAGTTTGGCTGTTGAGACAGCTAACATTTTTTCTTGGGCGCACTGGTGCACCAAGAAAAAATGTTAGGTGCACTTTTACAAACTTAATTTGACAAAACTAACCGAGGTAGTGGAAAAATCTACAGAAAAGGACAAGACACAGTAACTGCTTTATTTTGAAAAATGTAATTTAACTTGAGATGTTTGAGTTTGAAATGGTTAATTTCAGTTCATTAAAGCATGTTTAGCCCTTTTATTTGGAAATGTTTTATTCTGCTTCATGTTTTAGTTTGAAATTGTCAATTTTATTCAGTGAAGCACTTTAAACGCCCTTTTTTTTCTTTTAATATATAATTTTGCTTCAAATAAACACTTATTCTTTACATCCTACTCTTGTTTAAAAATCAATTAAGTTATATAAAAGTTATGGAGAAAAAATGGTGACCTTATGACGTTAAGGTGACACTGAAAAATTTGGGTGCACCTAATGTTCGTGCTTGTGCTCCTTAAAAAGTTATTAGGTGCCCCTTTGCAACCAATGCAGAAAGTTAGTCTGGAGCCCTGGATAAGAAAAATAGAGTAAACCAGATCTCTGTGGTAATCCACAGACTCACATTAAGTGTGGTGTCAAATTAATAATAATTTCAATCTGATTTTGCTGTCAGCCTCAGACTCTGTTACACTTTGTCACAGATTCTGGTTACAAATAATCTGCTCAGAGATATTTTACTACACAACAAGCCAAACCACAAACCAAAGAGCAGAAGTGTTTACTTGGGCAGACTTGATCCGTTGGTGTCATGTGCAGATTCATTTTTGGAGCACTCGTCTCTCACCTTCAGCTGACTGCACTTCCTGTGTGCTGTGTTTACAGGCTGATAATGTTTATGTGAGTGTGTTTGTGTGTGTTTTATGAAGGCTCGTTGGTTTGAGGGTTTTGTCTGGGAGGAAGTTTCCATTTCCCCTGCAGCCTGTTGAAGTGGTCCACACACCACACACTCAGTCTGAGCTGTGGAGGGTTTGATCTGAATAATTAAGCCTGTGTTCACATGATGATATGAACTCATGTCCTACACACACCAGAGGGTTACAGGACCTGTCGGAGTGCGAGCTGCAGAGGAGGAGATGGAGCGATGTGTGCAAATATGCCACGAGGGGTGCAACTATCTGGGTCACATTCAGGGAGGAAGATCATTAAATGTGGAGCATCATAAATGAGAGCGCACACACTTTGATACATGTGTGTGACTCCAGCGTGATCACACTGTAACACACTGAAACGCACAACCACAGGCCGCCCCACTGCTGCACCTGAAGCAGAAATGACATTGTGTGATGAAACCCTCCTCGCCGTGTGTTTGATTTTCAATTAACCTGATTCTGCGGGGTTAATACCCTGATGCGCTCAGCGTCTCAGTGGCGATCCTCGGCTCTGAGCAGAAGTGAGTCATCGTCTGTAGGAGACACGCACACACTGAGCTTTGTCTCCGCCGACGGCCTTTGTGGAGAAATTATGCAGAAAGTGACGAACAAAGAAGATAAAACTCCTAAACTTTTATTAAAAGTAGACATAAGCTGTTCCACACATGAAGATTCCGGACATTATCTCACCATTGTGGAAGAAAATCATAATTTCTAATATATCCCCATATGCCTGCCATAAGATTTAACTGTAGACTCAATGTCTTCAGTGACTCATCTACAATAATGGCCCTGATGCATTATTATGTGGCTCTTGTAAACAGCTTGAAGCTTCAATCAGTGATTCATTCTTTATTTTCTTCTGAGCGTCACGCGTGTATCAGCATAGTTGGGAGAGCCTGTTATTGAGTTTCAGTGTTTAGCCAATCATAGATTTCAATTTTCTTTTGTTAGAAGGAACTTCTCTCAAATGGAAAAGGCTGTAGATTTATGGATGTTACTTCTTAGGGCTTTGTGAGTAAATAAATCCCAAATAAGAATATTCATGCCTTCTGATTAGGACTGCTGCAACTCATTATCTTAATTAACTTCCTTTCTGCCGGTTGTTTTCTGTTATGACTTTTTATTTTGTTTTTTTGAAAGCGTTGAAGTATGCAATGATGAAGTTTCCGATGTAAAAATCTAGACTATGTATGAGAAAAGTGTGCAATAACAATGTTCAGTATTCTGATAACCAAGGAAGCATGTTATTATGTGAAAGTGTTGATTACAGTTAGGCCTGGGCGATATGGTCTATAAATACAATTCCCAATTTTTTCCCCAAGAAACTTGATTTCTGATTTTAATTGATGTTTTTCCCTCTCAAAGCAAAAAAACTCCAAGTGACAAAAAATGACATAAATCCAGTTCTGCCTTTATGTTGTCAAAATACATTCCTAAATCAAATAGAGTTACCCTCTCAAAATTAAAGTCTACGTCATAAACTGTTGATTATGTAGTTCTAACACAGGCAGGTTTGCCTACATAAAGACTGTTAACATGTTACTCTCTGATCAATATTTAATCTATTTATAAAAAAAATACAAGCCTGTAAAATTGCTTGTTTAAAACCTGGCAAAGCCATCCCAAAAACTGTAACATTTTAGTATTTATATATTTTTTTGAATCTTTGGAAGAACTTACAATTTCAGTGAATGAATGAAAAAAATCTCGATTTTTTAATTTTCAAATCTTCTGCAGAAAAAAATTTGAATTAATCGATTTAATTGATATATTGCCCAGCCCCAATTACAGTAGATAATTACCTAAAAAGTTGATGATCATTGTTGGTAAATTTGATGTTTTTGCAGATGTATGCAGCTGACACTTTGGCTGTTGATTGGGCATTGATGTCCCATGTGTTGGCTGTAATATTTGCAAACATGTAAAAATGTACCATAATTTTCTACCTTATCATGACTAAATGTCCTCTTTTTAAAGTTTGTAAAGTGGAGTCTCACTGCTCTGGACAAATAATCATTGGAATCAGCAATAAAAGAGTTTGGGAATATATGATATGTGTAAAAATCCAATATTGCTCAACCCTAATGATACTTTGATTTGATTTGCAGTTAAGGTTGCGCAGTAAAGTGGTTATAGTCACGAGGAACTAGAATGCATTGGCCATCTACCAAAGCAGGAAATCAAATGATGTTCATAGGGCTCATTCTATCTGATGTAGCTCTATGCTCCCCCTCGTGCTAATAAAAATGTTTAAAACAGTCTAAAAATATTTCCATGCATGTAGCTTGAGTGACAGCAGCTCTGTCTGCAGCTGACAGGAGTATGTATGGAAGTGTGATTAACGTCACTGGTCCATCTGTTATCTGACTTTATTAAATAAAAATCAACATTTTTATGCTACCAAAATAAGATCATCTCCCCAGCTTATTTCATCATCCTGTTATGGATTTAAAAAAGTATTTTCTTGTCACTGTTAGTCATTGAATTGAAGAAATTTTTTTATTTTTTTTACAGAAAAAGTTACAAATGTACTGTTTGGTGTCTGTTTGGTAGAGAGGAAACAATATTTTAAGGCTGTATGCTTTCATGTAAATGTATTTATGTATTTTAAAATATTAGTGATAAGCACCGAAAAAGATTTAAATGCACAAAAGAGAACACAAAATAAATTTTAGTAGTTATGGGCATTGTATGTCGTTATGCTATGAATGACCAAATTTGTCCAATAAATACATTTGTTCAATAAAACTTTTTAAGTTAACTTGACTGCATTTACTGGCAAGAAAAGAAAAAGGTTGAATTCTTTAAAATAACAAACTTTTCGGAATATTCATGTTTCTTCGGTTTAATTAAAAAACAGGAGGAACACTCGTAGATTGAAGTCCTTGCTTCACCCCTCTATAGCTTTTAGCTCTACTTCTCTGTAGAGCCTCAGTACTGCTGTGTCAGTGAAATAATGCGGAGACAGAAGCACACTCCTGACATGTTTTTTACTCACCCTCCCCTGTGCAGTAAACATCACCTCTGCAGACCTCACCTGTAAATGTCAACAGCACAATCATGTGGTCTTGAGTTTATTTTACCAAAAGCTTTATTTAATTCATGTTGGAAATGAATGCAATTGAATACCTTAAACACTGATACTTGACAGACACTACCATGGTACATTGATTTTTTTTTGCCCCAACAGAAGCATTCATAGCATTTAGTTCACTTTTTGAGTATTTTGTCCATATCAGTGCTGTACATTTTATTACAGAATTTCTTTTTCTTGGTTTACCCTCTTCAGATTGGATAAGGCTGTGGATGGTGTTGGAAACTTTGAACAAAGTGGGAATGACGTGCAGGAAAGGACTTCAAGCTCAAACCACTTTTAGACCATGACCGTATTGAGATAAAAACATTTTCGCTTCTGTTAATAAGACATTGTTTCTAAAAATGTGTCTGTTCACATGAAAACATGAAAAACATTGTAGTGATTATGCCAGGCCTGTAGGTGGTGCTCTAACGCCGCAGCAGGCACACACTGACACCAGAGATACAAACACAGGTGTGTGCTGCTCTCTTTGTCTGTTTGTGGTGATTGTGCGAGAGGAGGAGATTTTTGCTATTAAAGCCATAACAAGCTCGTATTATCCTCAGCATGAGTGCAACACTGTATTCAGACATTATTTATGTTGTTATCGGAGTTTGCACATGCAGTTTAAGGGATGGGCGGGGCTATGAGATTATTGTTTTTGGAAACTTGTGCAAATATTAGGGTTGGGACGATACCCTTTTTTCCCCATTTCGATTTTTTTACAATTTTTTAGGTGCCGATTTGATTTAAATTGTGATTCTATGAAATTGCCGTTTCTGCAATCTTTAGTTAGCTTTTTTAACGCCAGCAAAAAAGATGAACATTGATGATGCCTACAGACTAGGGGTGTAATGGTACACAAATATCATGGTCCGGTACGTACCTCTGTTTTGGGGTCATGGTTGGGTACATTTTCAGTACAGTATGGGAACAGCGCAAAACCATTTGCTTCTTTAGCACGTTTATTAAATCAGAAATTTGTCATCATACAAACTGAAAACTAAAATATATTCCATATGCTACTTGGTAATACTAATACGTTAAATGAAATAAATTAACAACAAATGTATGAAATAAAAAATAATGAGTTTCTTTTTAAATTCCTGGCTTAAATGTGCCGACTGGGTACTTTATACCGGGGCTCAATCACCTTTAGCATGAGTTTAAAACCAGCACTTTCCACAGCTGAATATGGTCTTAGATCTGATGCTATAAAAACGCTGATGGATGCTGTTATCACTTTGGCCCGATCTGAACTGTCAGGGAGAGGCTGCTTGAATGCAGACAGCAGTTGAATTTGCACTACAGTGTTTTTTTTTCCTTAACATGGAAATCTTTACACTTGAGTGGTGCCATTTCAGGTGAGTTAGCATGTTTGATATGCTGTCGGAAAATACCTCAGTTGAACAGTATCGGCACACCGCAGTCGTTTTATCCACCTGTCTTTCACCATAGCAATATTTCACCAGGAAGCCAAAGTGTTCCCAAACAGAAGATTTCAGCGACGGGGGGAGGGTCTCCAAGCTCCAGTTGGTCGCTAGCAGTATCCAGTATGCACAATTCAGACACAAGCTCCTGTGATTATGGAAACTCTTTGATATTCGTCTTCTGATTGGCTCGCCGTGAGACGTAACGTCCACATGATATGTACATGATCACAAGAGCACGAATCACAGACCACTTTCCTCATGAACATTAAAAAGCCTTCCCTAACCACGCCAATCGTAGACGAGTACCCCCGTGAATATTAAAGAACCATGTGCAGCGGCTAACGTAAACTTACTGTACTCATTTGAGTACAGCACTGTACCGAACCGACGTCCACTTCGAGCTGTTCAGCACGGATACATGTACTGTTACACCCCTACTACAGACTATATCAGGAAAAATACACATCACGTGTGAGTCTGTTTTTAAGATTTATTCAGCAATATACTTTAACCAGCTGTTTATACTCTCTCTTCAGAAGCCTGGACTGCACTTAAAAGTGGCTTATTAACACAGACTAAGATGAAGCATTTAAATTTGGAAATAATCGAATTTTGAACAAAAAAATCCTGATACTTAGTGTGAATTGATTTTTTTCTCCCACCCCTACTAAGTATACGTTGTAAACACTGAAACACAAGGCAGTGTTTGGAGATTTGATCGATCTGGGATCAGTTTTTCGGTTCCCAAAATGCCGTATCCACATGGACGAATCGCCCACTGGAATAACGGTTTCTCGATCTCCCTCCCTGTGGATTCATTTTTGCTTTTCTTCCTGTTTTCTATCCCTGCTGTGTCTGAGCTCACTCCTGATTCTGCCCACGTTTAAACCACAGCATGCTCGGCCTCTCTCCAGCTCTCGCTCACCTGGCTCAGCACAATGAAACGGTGACGTTGTGGTGACACTTGGCTCCTCCCTCCAATCTGCTGCTGCACTAACGAGGCCGATAATGGCAGCAGTCTGTCATCATCCTCATCTACTGTGGCTGACCTCTCTGTGACAGAGGGAGGAAGCTCTGGATCAGCTGGGATCACTTTGTTTTCTCACACAGCTGGTGGAAATCTCCACACATCTCCAAAAATCGAATCAGGATAATCTGGTGCCCCACACAGAGCCTTCAGGAGAGGATGATGGGGCCTGTTTGCTGGGTACATTTGGGTTTCTCGTGGCTTCGGCTGAGCTGCTGTGGTTTGTTTGTGTTGCTGTGCAGAGATTAGTCTGTGTTTGGATTATTTTTCTGTAATGTTCAGAGCAGAGTCAGGGCTGTCTTCACTGGAGCGTGTGAACCGCAGACTTTACGACCTCAGGATCACACACTCTGACCTTTGACGGCCTTCTGGGTGAGCTGTGAGTACGGCCACCCGTCAAGAAATCCACTCTGTCTCTTTCTCTTTCACTTCCTTCATCTGCTCCGTCACTCTCTCTCACTTTAACTTAGGACTGAGTGACACATCTTATTCCTCTGTTGATTTATATGAAATAGGTGGTAGTAGGGCTGGGCAATATATCGATTAAATTGATTAATTTGAATTATTTTCTGCATAAGATTTAAAAATTAGAAATCAAGTTTTTTTTCGTTCACTTACCTAAATTGTAAGTAGTTGCATAGTTTAAAAAAATATACTGAAACTTTACAGTAATCATGATGGTGGCCCTGTCAGGTTTTGCACAAACACTTTCATAGGCTTGTATTAATTTTTTTAAATTAGATTTAATATTGATCAGAGAGAAACATGTTAACAAGCTGTCAAACCTGCCTGCGTTAGAACTACATAATCAACATTTTATGACACACACTTTAATTTTAAATGGGTAATTCTGATTGATTTAGAAATATATTTTGACAACATAAAGGCAGTACTTGTTTATTGTCATTTTTGTGCCACTTGGAGTTTTTTTGCTTTGAGAGGGGAAAAAATGATTAAAATTGTAAATCAAGTTTCGTGGGGAAAATGTGGGATTTTATTTTTAGGCCATATCGCACAGCCCTAGGTGGTAGCTCAGATTTTGATGATTTTAAGTGAAGATCTCAGAAAATCAGAGCCTGTTTGATACCAAGTCAACAGAAATAGATCCTGGGTGATATGTTTTTTTTTATACTTAAACATTTCTAAGAAACTCCTGTGCTTTATCCGTAAGGACAAACAACATTAAAAAAAATACAGAAATTGAAATATTTCTGTATTAGATTGTAGAAAGTTGCATATTCCCTTAATCAAACATGCATAAGAATGATAATCTCTATTGTTTTGATAATGTATAATAACTAAAAGGACAGAAACTTAATGATCTTCTAAAAACTTCCCTTTCCAAAAATTTGCAGGACCTGTCATTATATAACAGCGAAAATGTTGGTTATTCATATTTTCAAAATTGCCCACAACTTATATAGTAAGAGTAAATTAAGGGAAAATGCAATCTTTAACTCTTCTGCAAAAATTAACTATAATTATTTTTATTATGCATTGATTAAACCTATTTACCAACCAGACCTGTCAAACAGGAATTAGTATTAAAGAATTGTAAAAACTGGAACAAATGCTTTGTTAAGAAATCCCTGTTTTGGCCAAACATTTTAAATCGATTATCTCATGATCAGCAAGCAAATCACTGTCATGACTTTGTATTTTTCTAATCATCAACAACAAACAACAAAAACATTTTAAGATAAATAATCAAATTATTTTGTCAAGACCTACCCTTTTAATCTGGCTTTTAGCTGTTTGTATTTATTATTATTTAACATTATTTTTCAACTTATTTAACCTTTTATTCTGTTTTATTTCTACATTTCAGTTCAGATTTTTTATTTTGAATTTTCATATTTGTTAAATGCTTTTTGTTTTATTATCCTATTTTAGCTGATTTTATTATGCACCTGATGTTACACTTTCTCATTTTACCTTATTATTTATCTAACTTTATTTTATATTATGTTATTTTATTTATTTATGTATTTACTTATCTTATCCTCTAGTATTTTTCTTGTATTTTTAACTATTATTTTCATTTTAAGCCCTTGTGTTTCCTCATTTTTAATTCAAGATAGCATTTCCTTAGTCCTGTGATTTAGCTTTCTATCAGAATTTCCTTTTTATGTCTTTGTGTGTTTGAGTAAGTGAGTGTGTATATTGAATGTGGATTGGGGTAAGGGGTGCCATTTTATGCAATTATGCATTTTTTTTGCTTTTTATTTCACTTACTGTTATTTCATTTACCTTTCGTCCCATGTTAAGCACTTTGTATTTCAAAGTCCTGTATGAAAAGTGCTAAACAAATAAAGTTTGATTGGTATTGTATTTCTCAGTAAGATATTGAAACTTGAAACCTTGATATATCTTGCCCAGCCCTACTCTCTCGCTCTCTCTCTCTCTCCCTCTCTCTCTCTCCCTCCCTCTCCCGGGTCATTCAGCTAATGAGTAGCTCCTATTTAAGGCATGCACCGGGCCCTAAATAGACCTCCTAAGATCCTTTAATCGGCCGCTGAGGCCTCCTCTGTCCCGGTGACGACACTCTCGGTGTAGATGCAGTGACTCACTCTGACAGTGGCCTCCACCTGCCACACTCTCTTACCTGGGCAGCTCGGGACCCCCTCAGACTGGACTACCCTCTTCTTCTGTGACCATGTTTTCTTACCTGAGGAGCCCACACTATGTTGTGAGTATCCTGTGCTTCTCTGACAGCAGTGAGTGAGTGTGAGCGGAGGTGTCAGGGCTTAGGCTGCTTGGCAGAGGGGAGAAGTGGAGCAGGTGTTAGTGGGTCTTGGTTTGCTCTGTGGGCTCTAAAGTGACTGCAGAGCTGCTCTGACAGCCTGTGTTTCTGCTGTGAAGGTGTGAACTCCTCATGGCTGTGGGCTGCTTGCTTTTAGGAGGGTAAGGTAGAGAGGAGCTCTTGTTTTTGTGGAAGTGCGAGGCTCAGTTTTGGTCCCAGGTTTGTGCAGTATTTGCTGATTAAGCTACTTTATACTTACACATGTTACAGATTTGTCAGGGAAATACTGTGCTGTCAGGGCCTTAGCTTCAGAACTAATCCTAATGGGGCTGAGCAGTGATGTTTTAATGCTGAACTCTCATATTTATAAAATAAAAGGAAGATTTCATGCAACTGTGATACCATTTAATGCTACATCTTTCCCAATATTATTAAAGCACCTGGCTGTATAATGAACTGCAGACAGGAGCTGCAGCTCATCTGTTGGCAAACAGGGATTTCAGTGCTTGGTATAGAAATATCAATACTTTTAGAAGCTCTCTCCTGGTAACAAGTACTTCAATAAAACATTGATACCAGGCAAGTCCTTTGACAACATATATTTGTGTTCTTCTCCAGACTTTTTTCAGTCTGTGTCTGTGTCACATGACTGTGGAGACCAATCAAAGACATTACATTACTCTCTCTGCAGCTGCAAGCACACACAGATATAAAGGCATGGAAATTAAAAACCAATTCCCGTTTGAACTGATACTGACTCTCTCAGGGAGTCAGTCTGTTGCTTATTGGCTCTCTTATTCCACTTTGTTTCCACTTTTCCTTCACTTTGTTCTGCATAGTGAAAGTAGGATTGTGAGTGTCATGTGTTTGTCATTGTTGCCACTGAACACTTGTGTAGAAACCTGTTGGCAAACTTCATTCACAGGAAATCATTAAATAAGTGAACTGAGAAGCATTGGCATTGGTATCAATATAATCTTGTTATTTTTTCATTTAATAACTCAGTTCTGTAAAGAACGGAAATTTGTATGATGGAAATAAAGCAGTTTTATGTGTTGTTACTCTCAATGAAATATATTAGTGTCACTTTTAAGGAGAAGTAATATTGATTTTGTTTGGCTGAAAATATTTACAAATCAGTGCAACATCGTCCAATGTGTGTATTTTGTTGTTTGTATTTGTATTTATGAGTTATTACTATTATTTTGGCAAAAACATTAAATGTAGCTGGGCTGTTTAATGGTAGAATATAGGGCTGGGCGATATGGCCCAGAAATAAAATCTGATTTTTTTCCACAACACTCGATTTACGATTTTAATCGATTTTTCCCTCCCTAAAAGGAAACAAAACTCCCAGTGACAAAAAAATGGCACAAATCAATTTTTGCCTTTATGTTGTCTAAATGTTTCCTTCTTAAAGTCAAAGTCTGGGTCATAAAAGGTTGATGATGTAGCATAAATGTAGGCAGGTTCGTCTACATAAACACTAACAGGCTGAGGTATTTTTACAGTGTTAGCATGAAACTCTCTGATCAATGTTTAATCTACTTAAATAAAAAAATACAAGCCTATGAAAGTGCTTGTGCAAACCCTACAAGGCAGACCATCATGAAAATTGTTTTTTTTTTTTTTTTCAAAAATTGGAACTATTTACAACTGGACTAAGGCAAGAAAAAAAATCTTTTTTTTTTTTTTTTTTTGCCCAGCTCTAGTAGAATACCTCTTAAATTTATTCACTTTGGACTTAAACTAAATTAAGCTCACTTTTAAGATCTGACTGAAAGACCAAGTGTTACCTTTGTGAGCCTCTGGTCATTAAAAAAACTGCAAATGTTTACAGATTTGCATATTTCCATTTTGAGGAGGGTTGAGTCCAGGCTGAGTCCCACACAGCCCAGCCTTTGTTTAAAATATGACTTAGGAAAGATATTTTTTTCCAATACAGCAGAGTATCGATTAATAGACATTGCCTCGTTTAAAAAGACAGGGAATCAGAGAGTATCAAAGAACTAAATCTGACTGAATCCCAGTGGTGATATATCTTGTAAAAGAAGTTATTCAGTCTAACACGATGCTCTTGGATTCTCTATTTTTGCACCACATGGCGTGGATTGACCTCAGGAAGCTGTGTGAACCTTGGCCCTCTGCTCTTCAGGTTTTGGGTTACATAAGATGTTAGAGGTTGGTGGTTGTTTTCAGTCTCCTCTTTCAGCATCAAAAGAGTCCATAAGTGACTCGTGGAGGGAGCAGAGAGAGGATCTGACCTTCTTTTAACTGCAGGGCAAACGCAGTTCAACTCCAACGCCCCGCTGATGATGATGCGCTCTGTCAGCGAACACTGTGAGGATGACACCAGCTCCTCCAGGTGGTGCTCATGTGATTGTATTGATAGTGAGAGTTTTTCCTCGATAAAGAAGAGGTGAAGGCCTTTTCATCACACTGCTCTGACTTTAAAGCCTGAATGGTTCAGTGGTGTAAGCTCCGCCCCCCCCAGCTGGCTGAGTCTACCTGCTGTGCCTCTTTATTCCTCTTTACTTTAGTGTTTTTCTGTCTTTGTTTTAGAGCTCTCCTCCACCCGTGTGACTCCTCACTCCCTCTTTAACCCTCCACCTCCTCCTCCCCTTCTGTTGTTGTCAGCTGTAGGGACTAAAAGCTGGCTGACCATTGTTCCCGTCTGTACCAAGAGCTCTTGTGTCCCGCGCTGTCCCTGCACTTCATCGCATCAATAGACCTCAGGCCTGCTCCATCACGCCTGTTAACCCTCTCTGATCTGTGCGACGGTCAGGAATCAAATAAATCAGAGCCTGCTTTAACGGGTCACGTCACTTCAAGTCCAATTAAAGATATCCGCTTACCTGGACGTCTGCACACCACACCTGCATTAAGAAAGGAAGAGTCGTACAGTTTAGACAACAACGATGAGTTTGAGTGTATTAACCACTGAATCATCATATTAGGGTTTTCTTGTTCTAGTAACAGCCAAAGCCAACTAATTATTTTGTTCTCTGCAACTGTTTACTGTATTTCTTTTCCCTCCTGAATACTAGGGGTGTGTATTGGCAAAAGCCTCATGATACGATACGCATCACGATACTTGGGTCATGATACGATAATACCACCATATATCATGATATCACAATATTGTGATAAATTGCGATTTTCTACAGTTAACCAAGAAAAAAACTAGAGATGGTGTTTATGTAAATCACCAAATATTACTAGAAATTACTTTATTGAAAACAACTTTTCCATTTTATAGTTTTTGAAATATGTTAAATGCAGTGTTACACACATAGCCTGAAGACATAGAGTCCATCAAGTCACTTTAACTAATGTTGCAAAGAAATTATTCTTGTTTTCCCTTTAACACTGGATTGAAGCATCCAAACCTGCAGTGCAGCTCAAACTGTAATTAAACATGAGGAACAAAGTGCTTTGAGTTACTGACAGAACAACAGTAACTAAACAAAAATCACATATTTGTCTTGTCACTGTCTGAACTAAATTGACAGCATGAAAACAAATTGTGCATACACATAAGTTGAATTTATTTCCAATTTTGATAAAATATGAGTTTATTTTTAACAAAAAATCTATATTAAGATTTGAAATATCGATATTGTATCAGAGGTCTAAATATCACAATATATTGCTGTATCAATATTTTTTCACACCTCTACTGAATATACTGGTACGTCATATTCTAGCATGTATTGACGGTGTCCTCATCTGACGTTAAACACTGGTTGGTTAATCTAGTGTAGTGTCCTGATATTTGGCATAACAATATGATACCGATTCACGGCCATCATGTATCCAACAATTAATAAAGCTGTTGGTTCAACTTAAAAATCTGATAAGTCCACACGGTGCTGCTGTTGAGCCAGGTCAGACAGGAAATGTTCACTGTGCTGGAGTGTAAACAATCATGGCTGCACAGGACAGAGAGATGGAAGAGGATCACGGCAACATTAAAATCTGCAGTGTGGACGTACTTTGGACTTAGAAAGGGACATAAGACATGAACATGAGACATTGGGACACAAGAGTGCAAAACATAAAGTGAACCTCATGTGGCACCAGCCTGGGACAGATAGAGCAAACAGCAGCAAAGCTAATGCTATGTTAATGCTAAGCTAATGCTACAGATAAACCAGCCAGCAGTTGCTTAGCTTGTAAAGCTGCCTCCCAGTTTGAATGATCTAACAAAATGACTCAATCCATCACTGACTTCATGATCGAAGACTGAAGGCCTCACGATGTTGTGGAAAACAGGGGCTTTTTTTACATGCTGACTGACATCTTTATTACTTCAACAACAGCAGCACTAAAGCTCTGCAGAGCAGTGCAGCTAAAAGCTTAAGTGAGACTAAGCAGATCAGAGCGGGCTGCATTAACTGACTTCATAACAACATCCATCTACGATTTTTAACCCTGTTTTTCATAAAACTTTAGTGACATTATTTTGCAGACAATAAAGGGTTAAAAATCACAATGTTAAGTATTTAAATGTTAAGTAACACAATAAACAACATATAGTATAATAATAAAATCAAATCAGGACTCAAGTAATGCAATAATTATTGTACCAAGCCGCCACTGGCAGTTCCCGCCTCCACTCCCTACCACCTTCTCCAAGTTCTTGTTTAACTGTATGTTGCTTTAGGTGTAATGGAAATAGAGCTGGGCAATTAATCAACTTTTAATCTCAATTACAGTTACTGCCTTTCAGCAATATGAATAAGATAAAAGATTAATGCGCCACATAACTGGTTGAACTTTTTTCTTTTTCCTTTATTATTACTAGCATTATTTGAGATATTTGTATTTTTACATGTGTAGTTCCATTAGGGCTGGGTATTTCCAGCAACCCCACGATACTATATGTATCCCGACACACATAAATTGTGAACACTGACTATGCTTTAAATAGAATTCCCAGCAACTTTAGTTTTTATTGCAAGAAGAAAAAGAACAAGCATGAGTTTTAAATAATTCTTCAACTTAAGAACTTTAATTCAGGTCCCCAAAGATAGTAGACTTAAGTTGAAATTTGGAACATGTGCTTTATCGTGTAGCTTGGCTTCTACTTTGAACTGTGCCATTTTTAACATTACCCAAAATGTATTTCCAACAACTGTCAAAACATTGAGGCCGTATCACTTCTGTAGAATCCATATCCCAAAGAAGTGCATGACGATATTTTGCCGTATCGATATTTTGGGCACAGGCCTAATTTCCATGTATTGCTCAAAACCTAATGTTAAAACCAATGATTGTAGCGTTTTATAATCATGATTTCAGCTTCCATAAATATAATCATAAGCATGATTTTTGCCATAATTGAGCAGCCTTAAAGCTGTGGTCTACGATTTGAAACCGCAGCCTTCCCCCCCTTCCCTCACCTCTCCCCTCCGTGTTCCAAGATCCCGCCCCCAGCTCGTCTCGCCTCGCCTCTTAACAAGCCCCCTCGGACAGAGCTACGAGCAACTACCATAATATATCAGCTGCAAACTCAATCAAAAACAGCTCAGCTCAACTGAAAGTATCAAACACGACAGACATCCCCCTTGTAACACACAGCGGTAACCATTTCAATTGGACCAGCGGCAATGCGGGTCTGGTGCTGCCAGAGCGGAGCCGATTAGGGGGAAAGGATTTATCTTTTTCAGGCTGTCCCCAGCTCAGCTTACAGTGCTAACGATTAGCGGCTAACAGGCTAACCCGCTCCGCTACAAGTCATTAGCCAGGACAGGCACAGACTAACCAGAGTTATTCAGCAGACATCTCCCACTGTAGTAAACAAAGCCATTACCTGATCAACCAGGGGCGAAACGGCCAATGCTGAAGGTCTGAAGGCCGACTGAGGCTATTCGTTAGCCGTTAGCCCGCTAACAGGCCTCCATTCACGGGCAGAGCTCCGTTGGGCCCCGCGGGAGAGGAAAGCAGCTTCCCGGTTTCCGCGCTAGGCTTTTCCGGCTAGTTCAGTAGCTAACGCTGCTAGCTGCTCACCGGAGGTAGAGGGGAGGAGGCGGGACTATGGGCATGACGCTGTGTGGTGAGGGAGACAGGGGATTGGATGGACTCACGGACCAACTCACGGACCAATTGAACCTTGCAGGCTTCCAGGTTTGATTGGTCAGCTAGTATGCAGCTTTTCAGCGGATATACTGAATGGATTTTTTTCGTTCTTTTTGGTCTTTATACTGTGTAGATAGGACCATAGGACCATAACAGCCTTATAAACGGTGTTATTAAGATGTACAAAGCTTCCAAATCGTAGACCATAGCTTTAAATGGAAAACAAAGTAGAAAGTACCCAAACTATGTAGTTGAGCAGATACTACAAATTCAGAAGCCCCAAAGTGCATTAGTCCTCGCTTAAGAACAGTTTGGAATCAGAGCTCTTTAAAAAAACCCTTCTCTGTTAGTGTGCTGTAACATCTGCGCAGACAGAAACAGAACCGTTCAGAATAAAATCCTCGAGTTGAGTCAAAGCTCGCTCAGTGTCTCCTAACTGATGGGCAGTCTGTTGTCGTGTTGTAGTCAAACACGTGATCGCCCTGTTATCAGCGTGAGGACCTCACAGATCTCTGAAACATTTATCAGTGTGGAAATGTTACTGCAGCCTCCCTCTTATCTGCCTCTGCGGCTGCGTCTCAACATTTATTTGACATTTTGTTCTGTGCCGACAGAAACCTGATCCGTGCTCGTCTCAGTGTGATGAGCTGATGGTTCAGGAAGCTTCTCTGATCTTGTGATGAGGATGCAGGCAGGAGGTGTTTTTACACCGTGCTGCATTGAAAGGTCACAAACTCTTGTGTCGTCTCGATCACTGCCTTGTTCCTCTTTCTTTTGTTTGTGCCAAAGTTGAAAGTGAGCCCGGTCTGAAATGCCACATCAGCTGTACAGCTCATCATGCTGTGTAATCACTCTGGCAGGGGAAGAGCCCGACACTTCCTGTTGTTTTTCCTCTCAGCTGTTCGGGATTCAGAGGAACTCGTCTGAGCGTGAGGGTTCACAGATGATGAGGGCAAGAATGCAAGAGATGTTATTGTATCAAAATGTGTTTCCTGCATACACGAAGATACACTGAGTCCAGATATGGCTGCAGATAAGGACCAAAAATCAACCAATCAATTAAACTTTGATAGCACTTTTCATACAGGACTTTGTAATACAAAGATCTTTACATGGGAAAAAGATAAAATGAAATAAAAATCATAAAATTACATAATTGCATAAAATGAAAACATAAGACCCCCACAATCCCCCTAAAAAAGGAAATTCTGACAGAAAGCTAAATTGGAGCTAAATTAGAAATCCCATCTTTTTATTTTTGTATCTAAAATTTAAGACATGTAATATGTCTTAGCTTTTTTCCTTTTTACAGTAAAGAAATTATAAATGCTTGTCACAACACTGGAATATTTCAGGCACAAAAAAACACTCAATAAATTGTGTTATGTTGTCCTGATAAATAATTTTTTGTTATTTAATTACCAATAACACTGTTTTTATGAGAAAAAAAAATTAAAACTGGAGAGAGGAGGCTTGTGACTGATAACAACTTTGTACTTTGATTCTCGTGAAAATGAAAAGCATACTTGACACCTTTTTAATGCTTGAACTTGCAGTTTAGTAGATGTGACTTTCAGTTTCTTTTAAATAATTAGTAAGGTGTTAGAAACTGAATCTCCCAATCTTCTTAGGACACAGATGCATAGGGCTAAGCACTCCTCCGCCGCTGCACATGGGTAAAAGGCAGACAAATGGGCCCACAGGATCGTCTTTGGCCAGCTGATTTACACATTATCTGCTCAGAGTGGCATTGTCTGTCTTCTATTTTCTTGAGTAGAAATTTATTTTCTTAAGGTCAAAAGGGCAATGAGCAGTCCTGTTGCAATGGGAGTGCCCTCTGTTGGATGAGGCGGTTCACTGCTGCAGGAACCCTGATGTGCTGCAGAGCTGTGTATTTAATATTTAAATGTGTATACAGTTAGAATATAGATTTTTACTCCCATTTGTGAGCTTATATTCTGATATTGATTATAAGAGGAAAGCTCTGCATGTACGTCAGTTATTAATTTTTTTAAAATTATTATAAAAATGCTCCTTAACTGAACATGCACAAATTAAAAGATAATTCCTTCCACAGACAAAACATTTAATTGTGGTAAATTATCATGTTGTTATAAGTGATTCTAACTTTGGCCTTGAATCTGTTTTGGTTTCAAATTAATGTCATTCTTCATTAATCCCAATATTGTCCTATTCTCAACCCTGTTGAAAACATAAATTTATCTTAAAAGAGTGATCATAGGGCTGAACAGTAAAGCCTTGTAACGTCATAACTGCAGTGTGTCCACCACAGTTGTAACACTGAAGCCCTGTCTGCATGGTGATTAAAAGATTTCAGTTTTTTAATGTTCTCTGTAAAGACAACCACATTTCTAGATATGTGTCTGTCCATATGAAAACATTGAAAATGCTGTAGTACATATGTCAGGCACGTAGGTGGTGCTGTAATGCTGCTGCAGATATGCAATAAAACAAGCCAAAATAAGCTCAGTAGCCTCTGCAGCACAAACACAGTGCTGTATTACACCATTGTTTCTGGTGTTACGGTTCACACATGCGGTTTAAAGAGGAGGTGGAGCTACAACATGGTTGTTACAAGCAGTCACCTGTCCTATGATTTGTGGTGGCATGAAGAAATAATCAATACGGGAGTATGAATTGTGTGGGTTAGAGTAAAATGTGAAATCTCTTACTGACGAGTTTACAGTTCTCCATATATCTGTCAAATTAATATCATCGAGCATTTTAGCCAGAGGAGCGCCTGTGCTTGTTTGTCTAGAGATAAACAAGCAGATACAGATCTGTCTAATTTATTGTCTAGGCAGCAACTAAAACCACCACCTAACACAGTGAGAGGACAGTGATATTCCTCCAGAACCAATGCTATATGAGTCCAAAATGAAGGTGGTGGTGGATTAGGGGCGTATATATTCATCAAAGTAATATGTGTCCCGTATATCGTACCATGAACAAGGACGTATCTGCCCTCTGGACTAACAGCATATGTATCTGTTGTATGCACTTAAACGCTCTGCTGGCATTTTTTAGATTCATCCTCTCTGGGACCCATCTACAAAATGTGTCGAAAAAGTCTCTGGGACTCCCTTTTGGGCACAAACGCTGTGTCCACGTGGACTTAACAACCATAGGATTAAAAACTCCTGAATTTGTTTATGTGTGGACGGCCCCTAAATGGCAGTGTTGGTCACGATACTCAAGTATGTCATAATGTCATTTGTGTTTTTATCAACCAAAAGCAGCAGTTTTCTCTTGTCCTTGACCGTCTGTAGTAAAAATCTGTCTAATATATATATATATCAGTGAAGCATGCAGATGGTGTTTCCTGCCTATGACTGTTTTAAAAAGCTAATCACAGATTTTTTTGCTTTATTTAGCCTTTTTTATCATAATATTAAAATGAAATTATTTATCAAGAAAGTTACCTTTAAATATCAGAACTATCACAGGTGGAAAACTATTGCAGTATCATTTTCTACGTACGTTTAAATCAGTAACTTTCTCAAGCTTCATTGCTCAAACAGCTATATTTAATCTGCTTCTTCAACATTTAATCCACTCTAACAGGAAGTACTGAGGGTCTTTGTTCCCACCATAAGGGACATTTTTCAACATGACGAGGCTTAAACGCTCTAATGGTTTTATTAGACACGTGAAGAATGTACGTGTGTTGCACATGTGTTAAAACAAGCCTGTGTGAACATGTCTTAATCCTTCTCCTCATGTCTCGCTGATGTTTGAGGTTGGCACAGATTTGACTAAATGGGCAGCTTAAAGAGATTTACATAAATGTTTTAGCTTTGTTGGACTTCATGATGAAAGTATCTGGCTAAACATGACCGGGTCAGTTTAGTCAAAAAGATGAAAACCTAACTGAACATGCTGATGGCAGCATTGGTCTGAATAGTCTTAGGCTTTAGAGAAATAAAACAGGGCTGTTCTGGAGGGCTCTGAAAGTGTTGTGGTGAATTTAGTGGGATACATTCACATGAGAGGAGGAGCAGAGGGTCTTTGAGGCTTTTTGGTGTCAGCAGTGTGTTCTTGGCGATGGATAACACCGCTCAGAAATTAATGATGACTTCCATGGTTTTACATTTGTTTCCATTAGCGGAGCTGATTTCGGCTGTTCAGTAAAAAAGCAGTTATTGTATGTTATCACTGTTGGGGACTGTACTGCATGTTTTCTCTATTTTTATGTAACTCTGCCATGGATTAAAGGTGCGTTCACACCGCAAGCGACCCAGCTACCAAAGTCGCGTCGCCCACTGAGGTAGTGTCGCGCGTCCATAAATAGCCTACCTGTTTGGTCGCCTGGCGTCGGCCGTCCCTCGGTGACGTCACGTCCGCTCGAGTTTTACTGCGATCGTATCATATATCCCATAACAGGGTGTATAAGCGGACATCATTCCAGCTGTGTCCTTTTCACTCACTTATCAAACACAAAACTCTGCGGCTGATGATGCAGCAGCATCCTCTGTGAGTTTACTGCGGTCCGTCTGCAAATGTCCTCACTGAGATTAGTTCCGCCTATGCGGAAGTCATCCGCCCTGTAGTCCAGATGAATAACAGCACCGTCACACGTACACACACCGCTGATTGGCTGATGCTGCACAGCCATGCACGACATCGTCTGAATAGATCAACTTTTTTTTAACTTTGACATCGCGCAACGAGTGAAGCGGTCGTCTTGTCGCCAGCTGTCACGTCGCGGGAGGGTTAGCCCCGCCCCATCGCGGCTGTACATTGACTTTGCATGGAGAGTGATCGCCGAGGTAGTACAGGTAGCGTCCGGTGTGAACGCACCTTAAGGCTGTTAGTAGGGCTGGGCGATATGACCTAGAAATAAAATCCACGATTTTTTTCCACAACACTCGATTTACAATTTTAATCGATTTTTCCCTCCCTAAAAGAAAAAAAACTCCCAGTGACATAAAAATGAAACAAATCTAATTTGGCCTTTATGTTGTCTAAATGTGTCACTCTTAAAGTCAAAGTCTGGGTCATAAAAGGTTGATTATGTAGTATAAACGTAGGCAGGTTTGTCTACATAAACACTAAAAGGTTGAGGTATTTTTACAGTATTAGCATGAAACTCTCTGATCAATGTTTAATCTACTTAAATAACAAATACAAGCCTATAAAAGTGCTTGTGCAAACCCTACAAGGCCGATCATGATGAAAATTGTAATTTTTTTTTTTCAAAAATTACAACTAATTACAATTGGACTAAGCAAGAAAAAATATCTTGATTTTTAATTTTTTAAATGTTCTGCAGAAAATAATTCAAATTAATCGATTTAATCGATTTTTTTCCCAGCTCTAGATGTTAGCTTTAGATAACTCCTTACCAGTACACTTTGACATAATTTGTAGATACTTATGTATATTAGGGATGCAACAATTCTCAGTAACAAATGAACAATTTTATACATTGAGGATATAATATGCACATGGATTGGGGTATTTTCTGTTTTGATTACAAACATACATCATTTGTTTGTGCCCCTCATGCTTTAATCCAAGGTGAAGTAGAACAAAAGATAGTTCAGCATTTGCCAAACTTGAAGTCAATCAAATTTGAGCTTACAGTGCAGCTATGGAGCCTCGTGGGGCCCTTACATGTTGAGATTGTGTTCAGAAAAATAATTCCACTTGAGAATCAATAACAATCAATATCATTAGTCTTTTTGCTTAGCTATTCCCTTATCAATTCCTCCACTGTGTTCTGCATTGCAGATCAAGACCGTCACACTCTCATTAGAGGTACTCATGCTAAAAAAAATAATTAAAAAATTAATGCAGACAGTGGGAGGTTAAACTGTAGATTAACTTTTGTTGAAAAGACACTTGCTGCACAATGCTCAGTATGCGGAGACACCAGCAACTTACAGAAGCTTGCATCCCTGCAGCCGGGCATAGAATGTCAGGAGCTTCATGTGTCTGACATTGTTTACCCTGAAAACCTTTATGTAGGCTGTCATCTTAAGGAAAATCAGCAGTAATCAATAAGAGAATTGCTGAAAGATCAAACCACTGAGCAAAGTAGTCAGTGAGATATATGTCAATAAAATGTTCTCAATTCTAATGTGACTTCTTTAAAGCACTGATGCAGAAACATTCATCAAGGGAAATATTATACTCTAAGCACATCAGCACTGTTCATTTAATTACGCAGAACTCCACAACAGACTCAAGTCATGCTGCCCTTGCAGCTTAAAAATGATGTTGTGGGGAAAACAGACTAAGAGGCATCAAATTGACAGAAAATAGCAGTTGACAAAAAAAAGACATTTAGTGGCGACATTGTCAAAAGTGAGGAAAACAGAGGAACCATCGGCTCAGTGTGTTGTTGCATCCCTCATGTGTATATGGATTAATGATAAATTTAACTGAATGATGAACTGAAATGAAGTTAAAACATAACTTCTGAGACAGTATTTGCATAGTTTGAAGTTTTCACTCTAGCTCTAGCTCACATGCTGCCATGATAAGTTACCATCATAATATGATTCACGAGCCTGAAAACCCACACCTAGCACCAGGGCTGGCTTTCAAAAATAAATTTAATCGATATTAATTTATTTCCCTTTCAATGGTTCATAATCGATCCATAAAATCCAAAGATCGAACTTTTAACTTCGGTAGTTTTTTCTTCATTGGACGGTCCGAGAAGCAGCCTGTGGTATCAACCCAGCTAGTATTGCGTGATCTGCGTTTAGCGTTGCTTCCACTGAACAAAATCTGGTGAGATGTTACTGCAGGTAATCAAACAAACACGGCAGAAGCAAATAGCACGATATGGGCACCACCGTTTAGTGGTTTAAAGGCTGACATATGGACGTATTTCAGATTTTACAAGCACGAAGTAAAAGAGGAGTTGGGCAGAAAACAAGTAATATGCAGAATATGCATTAATGTATATAATTAATATAACATTAATGTAACTGCTTTGGGTTCATTTCTTAATGTAAAAACAATTTAAATAATGCACCAGGTCAAAAGTCACTTTTTAAGTTTACAGTATTATTTTAAATAAGATATCCCAGACTGAATCAATATCTTATTGTATTGCGAAACGAATCGATTTGAGACCTGGTAATATCGAATCGAATCGATCCAGAAAATCTGAATCGATACCCAGCCCTACCAAGCACTCAGATCATGCTGATGTCATTATTAGTTAGACAGCTATTGAGCAAAAACGATTGTTCGCTAATAGTCATGATATGGATCTCCATCAAAATCTAATCATTTTTTAGTTGGGCCATTACCAACATCTCCTGAACATTTCAGCAAAATCCATCCTTTACTTTTGTGTAATCTTGCTAACAAATGAAACAGGCCAAAACATTACCTCTTTGGCAGGGGTAATTAAAGCCATGCTAGTTTCAAAGAATAGTTTAGCCTGCAGCTTTAGATAAAACCTGCAAAACCACTGCAACAGTCTTCAGCACATTGAGCTCAAAAATCTGATTTTGCTGTTAGTTGACAAGAGGGTGTAAGAAAGAATTGAGTTTTTTTGTGTGTAAGATGTCTTTTGTACATCTCATTCTGCACAGCTGAGATGAACAGGCTTGCTAAGCCTTGTTAGCACACATTAGTGTTGCACTTTATTAACACTGTGGTTGCTGAATGGTGATTAACTCTGCAGCAGGTTTACAAATCTACTGGCTGAAATTAGAGAGACCCAAGGGTGCTGCAGAGGGAGATTAGGGGGATTAACATCACTATAGTTTTTAATGTCTTCTTCAATTATCAGCATTGCTAAGGCGTTAATGTTCAAGTGTCCATTTGCCTCGAACCCTGGTGTTAATAATAAAGTTGAATGATTTGTTTCAGCTCTTCTCATGGATGGATTCATTAAAGAGTATTTTCCTTTAGAGATTATTCTAGATTATTGCCAGGATTACTATTCTCTCTTCATTCTCAAATATGTTTCATTTTGAAAGCTAAGTGAGATCAGCTCTTCGTCCTCCTCTTCCAGCTCTCAGAAACACTCTGCAATCTCTGTTTCCACATCAACAGAGCAGATAAGCTGTAAGATTGACAGGAACATTAATAACCAACCTTAAACCGCAGGCAGCTTCTCCAGAGGCAGAGCACTGCCAAGGACAAGAGGGAGAGATGCTGTGAGTTAGAAAATACACACAGATAATATGAGCTGTTAATTATGTAGTTTGTGGTCCCTGGGTTTGTACCAAATTTCATTAGAGTCAAGTAGAGCTAAGTTTCTCCACTAAAACTGTGAAAACCCTCCTCGTTCCCAAAATAACACAGTAAACAAACATTTTGAATGAATAAACAAGTCATTTATTTAAATGTGACCCACATAGCCTCAGACTTGTACTGCTGTTTATTTGTGTGCTCCTCCTCTGTTGGTGCCTCTTAGTTAAAAGCTAACAGAGGAGCGAGACGAGCTTTCCAGGCTTGTTTGTTTGCTTAGTCTAATGTGATAGCTCCGTCTTCATAAAACAGTCATCACAGACTGCTGATCAAACAGCAGGACCTCCACAGGGGCAGAAGGACTGGTGGTGTCTGATATGCAAACTCAGTGAACTCTGGGTTTGTTCCTATAACCCAGTAACTTCAACAACACCACCGGCAGCAACATGAAGCACCAAAGACGAGCAGCAGGTGGTTCTCTGCTCACCTGTAAGAGCTACTCTTGTGTTAGAGCTTAGTGTTAGGATCTGCTTATGCTCAATCTGCCATGTGAAAAAAGTGATTAATGAAGATTATATTGAAGGTGCAGTATTATGACTTTAGTTTTTATTCAATCAAACCAGTGGAGGTCTCCCTTTACTCTGCAGGTCCAAGCATCACAGGTTAACGGTGATTCGGCTCCTGCCATGTCCTGTCTAACCAGCCATGCAGCACCCAGGGGAGGGGGCTGGCCTAATTAGCTTACACCAATCACACTGAGGGCATGAGGCAGGATTAGTCATTAAGTGTGAGCTGAGCTGTCAGCTGTCAGCCACAGAGGAACGCTGCTAAGTCTGTCCTACAGACCCCCTCGCTCCCCGATGGAAGGAGAACAGCACTCTGAAGCAAAAAGGCTCCAAAGTGGGAAAGATGCTCTGAAATGGGCCGAAAGATAATTCCAACAGATTTCCAAGGCAGAATAAAAGCTTAACTTTGTTTGAAATGGTTTGGAGCAGGGATGGGCAGCACATGAGCTCCCCTGTCTTACTCAACACAGCCCCAAAGTCACTTTAAAGTACATTTCTGAAAGTTTCCTCAACAATACTGTGCACAAAGACCAAACTGTTAGGCCTGTCACAATAACAAATTTTGCTGGACGATAATTATCCCCAAAATTATTGCCGATAAACGATATTATTGTCAATGTTATTTTGAAACATCATTTTTTCATTTTTTTTGTGATCAAATATTTATTGTCTTTATAATATAGAACAACACAGAACAATTAAATTACAAACTAAAACAAACAAACAAGGTCCAGGACATTAAAGACAAGAATTTGCATCTGCACATGACAAAAAGATATATCATACAGTCATACAACGGAACACATGAATACGACAAACCCACGCACGCACCCCTCATACCAAAAGGACTTTAAGATCAGACACAGTTCGGTTCCACAGCTCTATAGTTTCTTCCTTTGCATTATGCATCCGCGCTGTGGATAATTCCAAGTAGGCCACATCGATAAAAGTTAGTACCCACTGACGGTGAGACAACGAGTGTGGAGGTTTCCATCTTATGGTGACCATCTTCTTAGCAGCAGTCAAGCCAGCCAAAAAGACTCTTTTTTGCATTTTACGACATTTCAGCTGAGACACATCATCGAGGATCAAAACCAAAGGTGAAAGGGGGATATCACAAGACAACAAATAAGACATACTGTTCCTCACCACCTCCCAGAAATATGCCACTCCTGGGCATTCCCACACCATGTGAAAATAGGTACCTATTGAGCCCGTATGACAGAGAGAACAGTTTGGGTCAGCCTTCAGCTTCATGTTGTAAAGTTTACGAGGTGTCATGTAGGTCCTATGAATAAAGTTCAGATGAATCTGTTGGTGATCGGGGTTCTTACATCATTTTTTCATTAATGTAATTATATGTCATCATAAAGTGAGTACACCATATCAAAAGCAATAAACTCTAATTTTTTTAAGAGTATTTAACTGTAATTGGAAGGTCAAGAGCTTTTTATTAAAATAAATTAAACAATATAGGAAATTAAACAAAAAAAAAGAAAAAAACAAACAATGAAAATGAAATGCACTCTATTTTGGGAAAAACTGCATGTAAAAAATCATTATAACAATCAAAACAGAAACATAGACCCTGTCTCTGTAAAGAAAAAACAAACAAAACTCAAATAAAAACACACAAAACAATAAAAAAAATAAATAAAATGGAGTTTATACGGGTCAAGAATTGTTTGTGACATGTACTTTCTCACAGTCAATTTGTACTGTCTGTCAAACGCTTATAACATTGCTGGCTTTACATCCTTATTGAATTTTTTTTGCAATGTTGCAAACAACGCTGTCTGTGAGCGCATCATTTTGCGCTGTTTTATTTCTATTTACTTTGCCGAACAAACGCCACAGTAAGCACTGACTGTCAGGACGAAGGCTCCGCTGCACCTTCCCCTTCTTCGCTGTCACTACTTTCAAACAAATACGACATATCAGTTCGGTGTTCATGAGCTCACACCTTGTTCATTCTGTTTAAAACCAAAATAGTCCCACAGTGGGGCTGTGGCATTCAGCTTAGGAACTGTAGCTTTCGTGGCATCGTTCATATTCGTGTTTGTTTCCTTTCCTCAGGACGCTCACTTCAGCTCTCTGTGTGTACGCGTGAGCGTCCCCGCCTCCCCCACGAAGATTGCATGGGTGACAAATGCTAACTCCACTATAAATCTGCTAAATCCGCTATAGAACCGATGCACCCCGGTATTAAGAAAGATGGACAGAGTGAGCCATCTTCTCATTTAGCCTCTTTGGTCGAAAGAGAGGAGGAAAACAAACATGCATGCGCATGTCAGTTTATCGAGGCCGTCAAACTTACCGAGGACGTTTTTATTTATCGTGCGGTTAATTGATTTATTAATTATCGTGACAAGCCTACAGTACTAACAGCTTCAGTAGCAGTTTTGTCAGATCACACTTCTTCTTAATAAGAAACAAACAACACTGAATGCACTTCTCGATAGAAAGGATCTTAGCTCCACTTCTGACACATTTTGGTGAGTTTGTTCACCAAGTGGCTCAGGTTGTTACTGAAATATACTGAAGGATCCATCTGGAGCATCAGATTATTTTACCATATAGGTGTAGAGTTGGAATGAATATGGAGCAGTAAATCGAGAGCTTTGCCTTGAGGCCTTTCCTCTATCCAAAGAGCTCGGTACAGAGTGTGCAGTACTGCAGATGCTGCAAAATTAGCAAGACCCTGAGATACTTGAACTGCCTAATTTGGAGCAAGGACTTACTGATGCAAACATGTATGTCATTCTTGTAATTTCTTGCATCCCAGAACATTGATTAACTATTTTTTTAAATACACACAACAGAGTGTAGTTTTTTTTAAATAAAGTACCTAATAAACACAAAAGTAATCAGTGGAGGTAGGCAGAGCTCAACAGCATGTGTCAACAAGTCATCTTGTGTTATTATTTTGGTAGAGAGCACATTGAGATAGGATTTACAGACTGTGTTTGAGCTTTTTTTGCCTATATCCACAGTCATGGATGTATGGATCAGAGAGTAGCTGTAAATGTCCTTTCAGTGTTGCCGTCCTAAAAATGAATCTCAGCAGTTAGAGCCGAAAAACTCTGCCTGCCTGATAACAGTCTGTGTTGGCACTGATTAACCAGGTTGTCATGGTCCCAGCTGTAAGAGTCAGATCTGTAATGTTAAGTGGTGTGAGCACAGAACAGAGCCTGTGTTTGTTTTGGCCCTGCAGTGGGAGAAAAGCCGGTGGCAGCAAGTTTGCACACAGAGAGTCTGTTGTACGGTGAGGACCTCTCCAAATGAGTAATAAGAGAGACATTTGGCAGCGCAGCTTCCATTAAAGAAATTGAATTTTCCTTCGGCGTGTCGTCAATATTTTTTTCTCTCCCTCCAAACCTGTCCATGACTAAACAGAACAAAGTGATGCTGTCACGGCCCTGGCAGGTCGTTTGACTTGTGCAGCCAGAATTCATTTATCGGACCCGTCCCGCTCCGTGTTCTCTCTCAGGAGGAGAAACGCACAATCCATCACATCCTGTTCTGCCCCTTCATTGGATGGTTGTGCGGCTAACAGATTGCACTGCTGCTCTGTCATCTCAGCCCACGAGTCTGCCGTCCGTCTCACACTCCGGTCACACTGCACAGATTGTTGTGCAGCTTTTGGAGAAGGAGCGAGCGAGTGCAGGGTGGTCAAAGGAGAGCGAGAGAACAGGGTGCCAGGAGGCGACAGACTGCTGCGGGTCTGGGAGTCACTCCTGCTGTGTGGATCTGTGACCTTTGACCCCCCTCAGAAGAGAGAAACGTAGGAGTCTGCATAGTGTGGACATGTGCACATGCAGCCTCTTTGTCTGTGTCCCAGCCTCCCACCCACACATGCTGTCTCTCTCAGGGTTTCTCAGAGTGTAGAGCTGTCACAGCAGCATGTAGAGCGGACACATGTTGGAGTGACTTCTAGAGGTGTTGGTCTTGGTCCAACTTTCTTTTGAATAGCTCAAATGCAGTGCTACACGCATACACTCAACTTGAAACACATACCCCTTTTCCACCAAGCTGGTTCCAGGGCTGGTGCTCGTGCTGGTGCTAGAGCCGGTTCACAGTTGGTTCAACTGCGAACCTGTTTAGAACCGTTTGCTTTTCCACAAACGGGTGCCGGCCAGAGGGCTACGTCATCACGTCGATGTATACGTCTGTATATGTCACGCTAGTTTCCCATAACAACCAGCGCCGAATTCAATTGCCACTACAAAGATGGAGGACTACGTTGCGGTTCAAGTGTTGCTGTTGGCTTTTCGAGCCTTCCTTTGTAGAGCAAAAGTTGGCGATCCAGCAAGTTAATGCTACTTGACGCTTATGCAACGAACATGGATCACTCTTGAAAAGACGAAGGTAAGAATGCTTCCGTGTTTTTACTCTGCTTTGGTGCTTCCGTGTTTTCACCCGCCCCCACCCCCTGACGTAAGCCGTAGCCCCCGACGTAAAGTGGTTCTTTCTGCTGGCCCAGCAAAGAGTTGGTGCTTGCTAAGCACCGGTTTTGAGAGCCAGCAGCCGGTGCTTAGTCTGTGGAAAACCAAAGAACTGGTGCTAAGCTGGCTCTAGCTCCGAACCAGCCCTGGAACCAGCTTGATGGAAAAGGGGTAACAGAGTGCTTCAAGTCACAGGGCCCCACGCTGCACTACCAGCCAATCAAATGAACAAGTTTCCATATTTAAGTGACTTTGTCACTGAAATTTAGCAACTTTTCAGACTCCAGTAAGGACTAATTTTCCCAAAGTGCCCAAAACCTTTGACTGACTTACAGTTCAAGAGTCTGACTGTGGTGTATGGAGAGTGACGTGCAGTTTTTAGCTAGCTACTTTCTAGCTACTTTAGCTAGCTACTTTCTGCACACTGAACACATCAATGAGGCACCACTTAAATTAGAAATATAAAGACAAACATTTTCATTTGAACTGCTGGCAGTTCTTTTTGCTGATGTTGTAAGCATAAATGAATGACATTGAACAGAGCTCCAGACTAACTTTTTGTATTGGTTGCAACGGTGCACCTAAAAAATCTTTTAGAGTGCCCCAGCACAAAAATTAGGTGCACCTAAATTGTTCATAATGTCACCTTTAACGCCATAAGGTCAACATTTTATCACTCTCCATAACTATTACATAAACATGAAAAAGATGTAAAGAAATATTAGTCTTTATTTGAACCAAAATTATATATTAAAAGAAACAGAGCTTTTAAAGTGCGTCACTGAAAGAACTGTACAATTTCAAACTAAAACATTAAGCAGAATAAAACATTTCCTAACAAAAGTGTTTAAAGTGCTTTACTGAACTGAAATTTAATATTTCAAACTCAAACATCTCAAGGGAAATAAAATATTTCAAAGTAAAAATGCTTAAGATGCTATACTGAACTGAAAAATGAAATAAATATCCAGATTTTAACAATCAACAGCATAATATTTAACTGTATGTTCTTATTTTCCAATAAATTTGAACCTAGAATGAGACTTCACACACTATAGCCAATATTTACAAAACTGAAACTAAGGTAAATAAGAAAAAAATATTCTTAAAATAATTTATAAAAAAAACAACAGATATTTCATGACTTTTTTTCTGTATTTTTTCTCTTTTCATGTTTTTTTTTTCTTTACAGTCTTGTGTGATATGATTACTGAGGGCTGTGTGTGTGCATGTGATTGGCCTACAGCCTGCAGCCTGTGAAGATGCAACGCAGGGACAGAGAAAAGAGAAAAGAGAGGAAGCAGGTGCTGTGTCTTGTCCATTTTCGGCTGATTTTTCCACTTCTACAGTTACTTCTGTCAACTTAAATTTGTGAGAGTGCATCTAACAATTTTTCTTGGTGCACTAGTGCGCCCAAGAAAAATATTAGGTGCATTCTCAGAAATTTTGGGTGCATGTGCATCCAAATTGGTTGCACTCTGGAGCCCTGTTGAACCTGGCTTAATTAGCATTGCAGGGATCTATTAGTCAATTTATTGCAACTTCAAACAAATCAAATTCAAAGGGGTTGGCTGTATGGTACAAAATAACAGAAAATGAAGTAAAAATGTGACAGTGTGTCCTGGAAAAGTCCTGGATAATAATGTCTAGAAAAGAGTGGGAACCCTCCGTACAACAATTTAATGTAAATTAGATTTCTCAGGTTAAGAAATGCAAAGTTTGTGAGTCAGTTCTTCTGTTATAGTACAATTATTTCACCTTAGATCAACGCTCTTTTGTCTATCAGGTAGCAGTTATCAAACAGTTGTCAGATGTGCTGCTGTCAAATCATGGTTAAAATGGATTAAAGTTGTATTAAAATATATTTTTAATTCATCCGATATATGATGGAAAGAGACCATAACCGCTGCAGCCTGCCAGTCCTGCAGAAGCAGTCAGCATTCAGCCTCACAGCCCAGGAGGCCTGCCGTGTTTTTGCTGTATCACTTTGTTCTGTGGTCGGCTCATTAGCTGCTGTGAGCCCCTGGCTGCACAGACCTGATGACGATTCTGAAACAGAGACACAAACAAAGCCTGCCGAGGAGCTGCAGGGACACAGGTGGAGCTGCTCTGAGCTGCTTGTTTCACGAATCAAATCGTTCACGCTGCCAGTGACCAACATCTGCAAAAACATGCTCTCAGATTCTTCACCCACCCACTCCAGCAGCTGCATGTGTGCCACGCAGACCTGCTGATATTTGAAAAATTCAGACACACAGGAATGTCTCCACGTGTTAAAGAGAAGAAATGGACAAAAAAGGAGATGTCTGCATGGCTCTGACCGGTTGCTTCTTTTCACGCTCTGACTGGAGTTTAGCCAAACGCTCTGATCCGTTTGTCGTCTGTAAAGAAGCATGCATGTGCTGGCCCTGATTTGAATTGTCTGATTCTCCGGCTCTAGCTAAGCTTCATTCTGCAGAATCTGCAGACCAGTATGGCAGCCTGGTTCTCGGCCAATCGAAGTGTTTCCCAATCAGCACATGAAACTTCACATGAGGCTGCAGGCTTCCCCTGCTCCTAAAATCCACGCACATTCTCCCTCATTAAGATTTCAGGAGGAGAATGTGATTGTGCGGAGCAGCACGGTCCTTCTGTTCTTCACACGGAGGGTTGTTCAAACAGCATATCCACTGATTTGATGTCATCTGATTATGTGACAGCATCAAACAGTATGTAAAACAGATCATCGTGACACAGAAAGCTCACAGCGGCTGTCAGATGAAGCTTGTTCGCGTCACAGTTAAAATAGTTTCCTGCTCTTATCGTGTAAAGTGCCCTTTTTCTGCAGCCTTGAAGCCTCTTTGTCTCCAATATCCAAGCAGCACCAGCTTTTCTCAATCATACTACTACAATCTCATTATTTTCTTTTAACGAGTCACCAGGGCTGCTCACTTAAGGCAAAATTTTAATTGGAATTGCTTGGATAGACATTATGATCATGATTATTAGCACGGTTACTCGCTGACTCTGCAACAATAAAGTACAATATAAAATGTAATAATAAAGTACAATCTAATCAAATTAATCTAATCTAATCTAACAAACCTCACGTGTTATCATTTAACTTTAATGCGCTTAACAGGTCATTTTGGATTTTTAAAGTGGGTTTGTATGAGGCACATGGTCTTAGCCTGGACACCCGCCACAGTAACAGACATCAGCTCTAGCCTTGCAGAGCAGACGGACCTGCCTGAGTCTGAAATCATGCATCTCCATCTTGCCAGCCTTCGTTGTGACATCACTTCCTGTTGTATAAATAATGGCAGCTAATGTCGGTTAGCCTGTGGTCATCATTAAGGATCATCTTTGGCGAGGTTCATGTCACATATAAATGTTATAAGGTAACATCTATCAGCGCCTAATTAGCTAACAAGGGCAAACAACAATTATGGCCGGTAGCCATTAGCCAGTTTAACGCCAACAGCTAAGGCAACAATAAGTTAGTAAACAACTATGATTCATAGCCGTTAGCTGCAGTGCTGTTAGCCCTTGCCATGGCTGATAAGCCGGCCACAACAGCTTTAGTTTAGCACTTCATATGCTTTCGTCATAGCAGCTTGCTGTGATATGGATGAGCGCTGCTTCTTTGATTAATGGATTGCAGTGCAAATGATATGAGCCAAATGATCATCATCAAAAAAACCAAAAAGTTTCTGTGGCTGTCGTTTGAAGTTTTTTCTGCCCTAAATAGTCATTTTTAGCATTTGAAGCCATACATGATGAAGCACAAACTAGGGCTGAAATAGTCAGCACAAAGAACCTGAAGGGAAGGGGATGAAGAATTGAGTGCCATGAAACTTAAAAAACCCTGGGTGAAAACAATCTGCAGATATAGCGCGCCCAGGGTGATTCCAAAATGCCTATTAGAATAAACTCAAGGCATTTCAAACATTGTTGAAAAACTCCCCAAATGTAGAAATACTGTTGAGAAGTAGGAATAATTAAAAATGTAGAAATACTGTTGAGAAATTGCCTGAACAGAGCGAAGCTTTAAATGTGGTGCTATTACGTGTATGTGTCGATTTCAAAGCATGCAGTCACGAAAGTTAAGTTGAGTACGTGTGTGGCTAAAAGCATGCTCGTGATCTAACAGTTTCTCACAATTTTAAAATTGACTTCAATTATGATTCTTGTATCAAACCAGGGAGGCCATATTTAACAGCTTTTCTTCCTCATAATCCATAAATCTTTTCTGTGAAATGAATTTACTGCTCAGAAAACAACTCATAGCGTAACTTTTCTTAAATAGAGTTTGCAGAGTGGACAGGCGGAGCTGACAGCATGTCTCAGATTTGCATCATCTTTTATTGTTTTAATAAAAAAATTGTATATACTTGTATTGAGTATTAGGTATTTTTCCTTTCTTTGGATCTTATATTTCGATACTCATTGCCATATATTTGCTTACTGTCAGGACTTTTGTTGCTCTTGTAACAAAACTATCTGTATTAAACTCTCTAAAGCTCTTGGAGGTGCTGCATGTATTGACGCTGCTCTGTAAATACTCTGAAGTTTATCAGCAGCGGGGCGTTTGCCCACACACACTCTGACATTTTGGTCGGGCACTATCAGCCCAGGACCCAAAGGTTAATTGCTCTGGTGTCTGTCAGGTTGTGAGCCTCGTCGGATCCTCTGATCTGTGAAATGAAAGTCGCTGTCGTCATCCTGATGAGGAGAAACATGCTGACTCACTTCTATCCTGGAGGTTTTTTGTGCTTTCAATGCTCATGTTTTGCTGACCCGTGTCCGAGTGCGAGTGACTTCATCAGTCAGTTAGGGCTGGAAAATAAAATGATTTTATATATTTATCAAAGTGAACTTTAATGAGATAAAAGGTGGTGGGCAATGTTGTATTGATTAAAAAACACGTACAGGGATTCTTTTATTAAAGAAATGATTTAAAATATGTTGATACCTGATGGATAAAATGTCTTCAAAGACAGATGGAGGGAAGCCTTATATACACTCTCTTTTACTCTCATGCTTGTCCATGTGTCATGTCCATCTTTCATCCTTTTTAAAGTCTAAAGAAAGGCACACAGTAGATCAAAATGCTGATGGTGAGTTTCTTCTCTCTCTCGTACAGCCATGATTGTTTACTCTCCACTTACCCATCTGACCTGGTTTGTGTGGACTTAAAAAGTAATCAATTTGATTAATTCTGAGCCAAAAACTGCACTGAATGTTTGAAATTAATACATTAAATACAATATTATTGATGCTTGGCAGCCATGAGTGGATATGATATTGTCACAGCAAATGTTTTGCTCCTATAGTGTGCCCATAATGATACAGATATTTTATGTCAAAAGCAAAAACTCTCTACTCAACAGAAATTGACTTTTTTCTTTCATGGTGACCGTTCTGTTTTGTAAAAGACGGATGTGAAACATAAACATTTTTGTCTTTAATAAATGATTATTTCATTGATAAAAGTGGAGATTGAATGATGAATAGGAAAACCATCTTTGTATAATTATACTTTTCACCAATACTAAATCCAATACACAGGATATTTATGGTCATTTTTTTGGTCAAAACATTGGCTATGAATATCAGAAAACCAGGAAACAAGGAATGAATATTGTCAGTTGTATTGCTGAACAATTCCCTCATCAATTCGTTCCACTTCACTCAACATGCCCTGGAAATCCAGGACATCAAAGTCTGTGGTGAGGCAGTCTGCAGAAACGACATCAAATATGTCAAAATTCAAAGCATACAGGAGTGGAATTGGTTGACATTGTGGATAATTCTTGATAATAAGTTCATTTTCTGTGCAGAAACACAAGTAACATATATATTTTGTAGGGCTGCATTTAAAAAATAAATTTAATCGATTTTAATCGATTTTCCTTTAACTGGTTCATAATCGATCCATAAAATCCAAAGATCGATCTTTTATCTTGGGTAGTTTTTTCTTCATTGGACGTGCAGAGAAGCAGCCTGTGGTATCAACCCAGCTAGTATTGCGTGATCTGCGTTTAGCGTTGTTTCCACTGAAAAAAATCTTGTGAGATGTTACTGCAGGTAATCAAACAAACACGGCAGAAGCAAATAGCACTATATGGGCTCCACCAGCGAGTTTAAAGGCTGACGTATGGACGGATTTCGGATTTTACAAGCACGAAGGAAAAGAGGAGTCGGACAGAAGACAAGTAATATGCAGAATACGCATTAATGTATATAATTAATATAAGATTAATGTAACTGCTTTGGGTTCATTTATTAGTGTAAAAACAATTTTAATAATGCACCAGGTCAAAAGTCACTTTTTAAGTTTACAGTAATATTTTAACTGAGATATCTCAGACTGAATCAATATCCTATTGTATTGTGAATCGAGACCTGGTAATATCGAATCAAATCGATCCAGAAAATCTGAATCGATACCCAGCCCTAATATTTTGATTTATTTTGTATTAATATAATTTTATCAATTCCCATCCCTAAAAGTTGCATTTCAAATGGTCTTTGCTGTCTCAAAAGGATCAATTTGGGGACTGTGAAAGCACTGGCACCATCCTTTTAGCACAGCCTGGGTACTGGGGGAAAACCCCAAACAATACCCGACCCTACTGAGATAAAGTGCCTCATAGTTTAAGATTATTGGGGGCTGATTTTAGCCCATATTTCCCAGCTCTGGTCAGAGTTTATTAACATTCCCTTCCACCCACACCCTCTGTTTAACCTTTTGGTCGAGTCAGTTTAATCACAAAGCTCCTGTAACCTGCAGCACAAAGCTGGACCTGGTTGCTATGGGAAATAAGGAGCAGTGTGTGTGTGTGTGTTCATGTTTGTGCACTTGTGTGTTGATGGTGGGGGGGTTCTCTGGATGCGAAATGCCACAAATGTGATGATGGGCGAGTGGGCAAATGTGGCCTGACGCCCAGCGAGGTGGAAATGTAGGTTAATCTGGTCATATGGAATCAAGCATCATGATCAGCAGCATACATCCTGGAGCACATGGAGACGGGGGTGACGGAGGGGGGACGAGGGGGGAGGCAGCGGGGCAGCGGGGCGTTGGCCGAGCCTGGGAGGAAGTGAGGCGGGAGGTTTGGTGCATGATTATCAAAGAGGGATGCAGCCGAGGAAAGAGGAGCAGGGAGTGTTTGCTGTGTGTGTGGACAGAGTGATGAAGGAGGAGGAGGAGGAGGGCGGAGGTCAGAGCAGGAGGATGAGACGAGAGGATGGATGCTTTCACTCAGAGGTGTAGCATAGGGCCGGGAAACATGGAGTAAAATCATATCATGTTCTTTTGTTCCTGTGGACAATGTCATCACTACTGTATGTATCACCTTAAAATGTTAATTCTGTGAATCAGCAGGGGAGAAAAACTGCTGCTGGTACATAATCATGGGACACTTTATTAGGCACACCTTGCTTGTGCCAGGTTGAACCCTTTTGTCTTTGGAGCTGCCTTCATTTTTCATTTCATAAATTCTCGAGGTGTGAAAAATATCCATATAGCAATATATCAGGATATTTAGATCCCCAATGTAATATTGATATTTCAAATCTTTATTATTTTTATTTATTTATTTATTCATTTATTATTTATTATGATTTATTTTTATAAATTATTATTTTATTATATTATATTTTATTATATATATATATTTTTTTGTAAAAAAAATAAAAACTTGTATTTTATCACAGTTAAAAATAGAACTAGAAAAGCACTCAGAGAGCGGAGACCTCCACCAGCGCCACAGTCCTCAGCCATATTGTGATTTTGACCCTAAATATTAGTTCTACCTTTAGTTCATCGAAATATTTAGATTCCTTGACCTTGACCATGAAAACATACCATTAGCAATTGGATACATAATGATATCTATTTTAGTTCAGTAGTTATTCACAGAAATCGCATTTTTCGTCATGGCGGCCAGACGCTGATCCGGATCAACACCAATGTCGAATCAGTTCTTCCTTTTCCCATGCTGAACATTTCCTGAAAATTTCATCAAAATCCATCCCTAACTTTTTGAGTTATTTTGTTCACAGACGGACAGACAGACGGACAGACAAACAAACTCTCCCGAAAACATAACCTCCTTGGCGGAGGTAATAAATAAAAAGTCAATCAATCAATCTTTATTTGTACAGCGCCAATTCATAACAAGTGTTATCTCAAGACACTTTACAATAGAGCATAAAGCTCTTCCTTTTATGGATACACATATATGCATAGATACATATATACATATAAAAATACACATATACATTAAAATAAAAATCTATACATTCAACACCCAACATGAATCCATATTTCATCCATGTAAGTAGAAGTAGTTGGATCATCAGTCACTGTACACTACAATTGGAACACTGGTTAAGTTGTATTTATTTTGTTTAAATGGACTTGAGCTTATATAGCGCTTTTCTAGTCTTTTTGACTACTCAAGGCTGCTTTACACCGCAGGTCACACCTACCCATTCATACCCATTCACACCCATTTGCACTCACATTCACTCACTGATGGTTCAGAGTATCTATGTTAGTTATCCATCAGTATCTCTAACACATTCACGCCCTTTCATGCCCATTTACACACCACTGACGCAGCAGTGGGAGCAACTTGGGGTTAAGTGTCTTGCCCAAGGACACATCGCCATGTGTCGCCCGGAGCTGGGCTTGAACCTGCAACCTCCCGATCACTGACCAAGCGCACTATCCAACTGCGCCACCGACACCCCCACAAGAACACTAGGGGTGGGAGAAAAAATCTATTCACATAAGTATCAGGATTTTTCGTTGGACGATTTTTTAATCTTGTTTTTGTTCATAAATCGATTATTTCCAAATTTAAATGCCTCATTTTAGTCTGTGTTGATAAGCCACTTTTAACTGCAGTCCAGGCTTTAGAAGAGAGAGGATAAACAGCTGGTTAATGTATATTTCTGAATAAATCCTAAAAACAGACTCACATGTGATGTGTATTTTTCCTGATTTAGTCTGTGTATCTAATTGAGTGGCCAGGTAGTGTGTTTATATATATAGCACTTAAATGAGTAAATCCCTTCAGATTTGTCAGAAAACCTTTAGTTTCCTTTCAAAATCAACATTTTTTTATGACATACTTTACCATAAAATACTCTTCCAAATATGGGCCATTGATTGCAAATGAAGTTGCACATAAAAAAGTGTTTTTCTCAATTTAAGATCAGGATGCATAAATGAGTAAACTCCAATCGAAGGGCTGAGAGCAAAGCTAAACCCTTATTTTCACTGTATGGTAAAAGCATGTTATGTTGAACTCAGCTTTGTCAAAACTTTGAAAATCGTTCTTTTATTCATTGAGATATTGATTAATACATACTTTTAATAGCAGGTGTACTCATTTTTGCTGGGCACTGTATGAAGGTGAAGTTATGAACCTCATCTGTCCCATTAATCCGTAAATGTTACTTTAGTGCAGCGTGGTCAATTTGGTGATTCACAACAATAAATGACACGGTTTTGGATGTTAGGACTGTCATCTTTGTTACCTTGGAAGCAAACAGGTATCAGTCTCTTTTATTTCAGCCAAATAACTTTAATGGTCTGAGAAAGAAAACCGTATTTTACTTAGATGTTAGAACGTTTATTTTAGTTTCTGGCTCTTTTGGTTCAGCACTTTAAATCTACATCATCAAAACTGAATAAACACCATAGCCTTAAACCTGTGGTCCATTTAAATATAGAGAATAATATCTGTACAACCCAACCTGTTTCCAGCCCCCTGGTCCACCTTCAAACACGTCTCTGATTGGCCCGGTGTCGCCATGGTCACAGATGCAGGTCTGTCAGTCACTGCCACAGCCCCCCCGCTCAGCTCACTTCCTTTAGCTTTCATGTAATTCAATTACACAAGCTCTTATGTAAGAGTTAGGGGAAAGGCACACACTCTGAGGTGTGACACTGATGCAGTCACCATCTGTGACGGGAGAGACGCAGACCTTTAAACTCAACACACAGATTCAATGTTAGCAAAGCGGCTGTTATGTTGTTATGTTTGTGTGATCAGTCCGTCTGCAGGTGTATGCCCAATGATTTTAACAAAATAAAACAGTTTTTAAGGGTTAGTCTGATTGTAGATATATTTTTAGATATTTAATATTATTGACCGTGTAAGTGTGCCATGTTTGCTTTTCCAAAATGACCTGTTACTTCCACTTATATTGTATTTTTGTTATAAACAGATGTGAAAACAGTAAAAACAACATGTCATTATGTATTTTGATAGTGTTAATTTTTTACATGAAGACATTTAGTGATAATAAGGTGAAGCAACTTGGCAAATTCATACATTTTTCAGTACTTAAGTGACTGATATACGGTCTTTAAATATTGGCAGAAATATTCAAATCTGTACAAACAAATTTTAACTCTAAGCTATTTTTAGGTACATCTGTCATGCATCTTCATTTCATTTTTATAATGTGGAATTTAAAAATAATATTAAACATATTCAGATGAGTGAGACTGTTGAAGAGCCTTAAGAGGACTGTCTGATTAATGTGAGGCATTAGCATGCACCGACGCTGCATGCTCACTGTGAAAGAGGCTAATTGCAATTAGCAAAAATGAATTGACAAACATTTGTGATCTCAGATTTTAGGGGCATCCAGCAGGCTGAAATCAGCTGTGTTCCTTTTTTATTGATTTAAATTATTCTTTGCCGTCATTTTGGCCAGTGTCATTTGATAGCACTGCATTATTATTATTTCACAGTTTGCTGTCCAAGGATGAGATTTTAAAAAGTGTTGTAGGAAAAGAAGAAGTTAGAGCACTGTTTCATTGCCTGTGCATTTGGTCAACCCGTGATGCACAATTACCCTGACACTTTCCAGTGACTCTGGATTTTTTCACCCAGATTTGACCCTGACTTTTCTTTTTCTGCTCCTCTGTTGTTTTTTTAACCTTGTTTTCACATGACAGGCGTGGTTTTGTTCAGGGATGGAGTTGTAGTGTTGTTGCAGTTTTCATTCGGCTCTGTTGGCTCAAAGCCCAGAGACGTGGATGTAAATAAAGTAAATGGACTTGAGATTGTGAAGCGCTTGTCAAGTCACTTTGAAACAGCTTCACTGCAGGTCACATCTACCCATTCACAAGAGTAATGCTAGGTGGAACAAAACTGTGCATGAAATAAAACATAAAATACAAAGATGGAATTGGATTAAAACAGGACACGGCACTTTAACAGGGATTCATTGAAATGAGTAGAGAGGGGTCCAAAAGAATTTAAAAACTAACCACAGAAGAAGAAATAAAATAAAGGAAGGGCTGCAGCTTTTAACACAAGTGCATTATGGAGTAACAAGTCTTCTAACTGAAGATTGCATTTTAAACTTGTGTAATAAAGGTGAAAATTTGACCCTGTGACTTTAGGATCAGTAAATAAATAATCTTCATCCTTAAAACCAACCATGAATAGATATTGAAAAATACAGGTTAACATTTGAGCATGTAACTTTAGTATCAATAAGGTTAACAATGTCCATCTCTAAAACCAACAGCGCTCCAATGTTTGTTGCATTCCTGTGGTCAAATTCCATTTTAACCCTTTCATGCATAGTGTCCACTACAGTAGACAGATATTTGGAATAAACTTGATATCTGGAGGTTGCAGTCAACTACCAAGTGGTATTTTTAAAAACCCTTGTCTTAAGTCTCATAAAAATAATATCTTTACACATTTTTACCATATTGTAATTTATTATTATTCAACAACAATTCATATAGGATTAGGGCTGGGTATCAATTCAGGTTTTCTGGATCGATTCGATTCGATATTACAAGGTCTCAAATCGAATCGATTCACGATTCAATTTGATATTTATTCAGTCTGGGATATCTTAGTTAAAATAGTGCTGTAAATTTAAAAAGTGACCTTTTGACCTGGTACATCATTAAAAAATGTTTTAACATGAAGAACTAAACCCAAAGCAGTTACATTAATCATATTTTAATGATATGCATTAATGCATATTCTGCATATTACTTGTTTTTTGTCCAACTGGTATTTTCCTTTGTACTTGTTAAATCTAAAATACTGTACATCCAAACATCAGCTTTTAAACTTGCCAGTGGTGCCCATATAGAGCTTCACCATGTTTGTTTGCAGTAACATCTCATGAGATCTTGTTCAGTAGAAAGCAACGCTAAACGCTGATCACACCAGACTAGCAGGGTTGATACCACAGGCTGCTTCTCTGCACATCCAAAGAAGAAAAAACTACCCAAGTTAAAAGATCCATCTTTGGATTTTATGGATCGATTATGAACCAGTTAAAGGAAAATCGATTTAAATAGATAAATAGGTTTTTTTTTAAAACCAGCTCTGTATAGGATACTTTAGATTTTGCTTTTCTTTTATGTACTTTTAATAAATGTTTATCAAAGACATGTTTGTAGACCGTTTTAAACCCCTTAAAGCCTTGTATCATATTTCATACATACTTTTATTATGCCTCGGTCTAATTAATATGATCAACAAATTCCTTTAAAAAACTCAGGTAAGTGATACAAATGTCCTCACGTGGATTATCAGTTGCAAGAGAAAACATAATGCATCAAATGAGATACAAAAAAGTATACATGTCAAATCATACATGAATTTCATTAGAAAGTGAAATAAACATTTCAGCTCCAAAAATGTAGAATTTTCTGACTATAATTTGTGTTTTCAGGCTTTATGGGGTTAAGTTACACTGAATTACTCTTTTTACAGCTGATGCATGGTGTGATGGGGAGATGAATAACTCCCTAAAAATATAACATTTAAAAAATGTCCATTTTTTTAAACTTGTTTGAAGCAAAAATAAACATTTTAAAAATGTATTCCTTTGCGATTTGATAATTCATGCATTAAATGGTTCAGAATGATGTTTAAGCTCTTTAGTGTGTGTGCAGGACCGTCCTTTTAAAGCTTCACACAGCTTCTTCATTCTTTTCCTGCTCTAAATGCAAGCGCCTTGAGAATCTTTTTTTAATTGCTGCTTTTTCGAGCTATCTGCTCCTATAATGCAAACGCCTGTAGGGCATAGATGCTTTAATTGCTAAAGAAGATCCTGTCGTCCAGAACTAGGGCTGTTGTTGCAATATTTCAAATTAGCGCAGAATAAGGAGCCGTACAGAATATGTCTTTCCACATATGCGCTGTGTGGCTGAACCAAAGTGTTGTTTACATACATCGCAATGAAGGTTCAATTGTTTCAGGTGATGTAGAGCTTTCTTGCAATTGTGCATGGGCCGAATATTTTGCTTTGTGGATGTAGTTTTTGCAATTTTACGGATTGCCTATAATCATACAGATCGCTTTCATCGCTAATACTTTCTTGTATCCAGAAATTTGTACTTAAATCCCTTTTAGTTACACCCTGTTTTTAATCATACTGAACTGCAATGGCCTTCCCACTTTTTGGACCATATTGTACCGCTGTTTTCCATTAACCCTCGTTTTTCAAGGCCTTTATGCCTACAGGAACCATTATATCGATTCCATGCTCGAATCTTTTTATATCTCCCGGCTTACCGTTTGCACTGTCAGGGAAACCATATTTGAGTATATTCAAATTGATTCCCAAGTCTACAAGCAATTTAAAATTTCAAACTTAAATTCTAAAGTCTGCTGCCAAAATCAAACTTCTACATTTTTGGCTATTTTTTACCTAATTTTTTCCACATTTTTTGGCTTTTTCATACCTATTTTGGTAACTCATTTGTTAACCTTTTTCTGCTTTCCTACCATTTTACCCAGTTTTTACAATTTCACACCTATTTGCTTCTCTGTTCTTCACTTCTCCACTTTTTCTCAAATCTTTTTATCCTCTAGATCTACTGCTTAATGTTTTATTTTTTTTAATTTTGACCATCTCCAGCTGACCCAGCTCAGTCAGGCATGATAAACTCTTAAAAGCCCTGGTAGCTCATGTTGCACCATCAGGCTCATGCATCTTGGACTTAAGCCATTTATAAATTCATAAGAGTCCAGCATGGATATTTCCTCCTCCGTGACTCAGTGCAGGCTGGAGTGGATCTGTAGTACTGATGTCATGTGCTCCACTTTCTTTGTCTCAGTCAGCATCCTCATAGTGGCGAGCGGGCTGCAGGTTCTGAATCAGCTGCAGCAGCGTGATGAGACGTTTGAGCTGCTCCTGCGTGCAGAGCATGAGGAGAGGGTCTGCAGGAGGATGCTGCAGGACCACGGCGTGTGGGGCTGCAGCGTGGACGCAGCAGAGTGCTCCCATGTGTTCACCGGAGACATCCCTCCCCCTCACGCTTCTCTCCTCATGGCCTGATGCTTCTGATAGAGACTCCCACCCACTCACAAGCACCCCTGCTCCCCCCTCCGGCTCTGCCTGCCAATGCAACAGAGCCCCCCAGTGGAGTCAGGGTGTAACTGCAGCCTCCGTCTCTGCTGCCCTCACCCTGACCCACTCAGCTTTACTCAGAATAATTTATGGTGCATGGCATTTTTCTCCTGATTGTACGAGCAGAGAGGGAGAGAGGAGGGGGTCCCGCTCCGGTGATAAACACAGAGGGGGCTTCAGTTAACTGTTCCAGCAGCAGAGTGTAATCTCATCAAGCTCTGTTAGAAAGTCAAGTCTGATCAGTTCTGCTGCAGCTCCTCTGCTCGCTCCGCCTTTACTGACTCTATTAATCCCCGGGGGATGAATCCTTAACCAGGAATAATATTCAGACACCACCGCCTGCTTTTGCACCTTTTTAGTAAACTTCTGTCTGTGATTGGCACCGTTAGACTTTATGTAAATGATGACACATTTGTGATATTCAACATCCATGTTTGAGCTGTGCTGTATAATTTTAGCCATTGAGGTCTCACACTGTAAACAGATCTCATGCCAGAAAACAAGAACTAAAGCATCCAGCCCTCAACATTTTCCAGAACAAATTACCTTTCAACTCTCAGTACTTCATGTTGATTTATACTCAGAGTGCATGTTTGTTTCAGGGTTCCCACTCATCCTGGAAATCCTGGAAAATGATTGGCCAATTTTCCAGTCATGGAAAACGAGGAAAACAGTAAAATATCTTGGAAAATCTTGAATTGTCCTGGAAAATTATTTAGCTTTCTTCTTCCTTGTTAGTGAAGAAAAATCTAACATAGGAAATGAAGTCAAAATGGAGAATAACGTGTAAAAACTCAAAACAATGTTGACAAAAAAATATATTAAAAAATCGCAAATAAAATTTAAGTTACATACACAGTAAATCAACAAAATATGCCCATAAAAAAGCAGAGTAAATAAAGATAAACCTGAAAGTATAAAGTTGTAACAGTAAGACACTACATAAAAGCCAGACCATAAAGATAGCGAGCAGACATGTTCATTCCTGATGGTTAGAAATAAATACATTTTAAGTTCATTATGAGTCAGTCGAGCTACCTAGAGGTATTAGTCATCAACTTTTTATCTTTTTTTTTCAATGTCTAGATTAACCTGAGAATTGCCCACACCGCACCAATATTGTAACGGGGAAAATATCCTGGAATAGTCCTGGAAAAGTTCTGGAAAATTATTTCTAGAAAAGAGTGTTTTTATAGTTATTGGCCACTTTTAGGTACACCTTTCCAGTACCAGGCTGGACCCTCTTCAGCTTTGAGAACTTCCTTTTTTATTTTGTGAAACAGAACATAATCAGTGGTACAAGGAAGACTACAGAGTGAGATAAAATAAGATAATAGTTAGTTACACACAGACCAAATACAGACATATACAAACAAGAAAATATAGTTTGTGATTGATGTAAGGAAAGGAGGGCAAAAGACCACAAAACAACAAAAGAGAGATAATAAAGAAACAGCAACAACTAATACTGTATGTAAGTCTTATCAAATACAGCTCTGTGTACCTATGTGATTTAAACTCATACAAAACTACACATCACACACATAGACACACCTGCACACAAATATCCATGCCTCTATGCTAACTCTCTTCTAGTTTACCTTTCATGAAAAGGAATATAGATTTTTTTGACAAGAGCATATTGGATTATTGTATTTTTCCCCTTTCTTTTCCTTCCCTTTGTACCATAATTGTATTTATTTATTTTCTTTTCCTTTAATTTAAGGACATGGTCGTGGAGAACCTCCTTAAAAACCTCCTCCTAGAGGGATATATGTTTTTGTAAGTCTGGTAATGTCATTAGTTTACCTTATTTAAATTTTTGATCTGTCAGTTTTTAATGTTTGCTGCCTAATTTATGGCATAAAAATTATTCAAAGGAGCTGATTCATTTTTGCCATAAGTATCACTGTTATTTGTCAAAATCAGTTTGGTGTTAGTTAGTAGTAAACTCACTGATATACTTCAGACCATTATGCATGAAGACAAATGTGGTCGACCTTTGAAACCACTGCACTGCAGGCATGAGCACAGCCTAATGAAACACCTGTTTAACGGCAACTGGGACATTTATTTTGATTTGTTTTTAGCAAATATGGATTCAGATGTTTTTATTAGAGCAGTTTAAGACATTATACATTCACATACAGTAAGTGCACAGCAAAATAACTTCAACTTATGCTCATTTAAAAAATAAGACAAAAGTATGATATAGGGCTGGGTATTTCCTAGGGATGGGAATTGATAAGATTTTATCAATATCGATGCTGTTAACGATCCTGCTAATCGATCCAATTCTTTAACGATTCCCTTATCGATTCCTGCAGATTTTCCAATTGAGCAAATGGTGGTCTGATTTTCGTGGCAACAATGTCTAACACATGTCACATTATGTATAACTGCCTCTGCAAATTGCAGGTGTGTCCACTAGGCTTGTCACGAGAACCGATACTTCGGTACCAAGTCGATACTAAGGTTCAGAAAATCTGACAGTACTGACTTTTCTAGACTACCCAAAGTACCGTTGGTACCGAGGCGCCATATCTGGCCACTTCTTTAGCGTTGTTTTTTTGGCTGTAAATGAGCAATTATCTGGCAACCCTCACACAGTGCTGATCACATGCGAAGAACAACGACACACGACATAGCGGAGGCACACGCACCTGGCTCGTCAACAACGAAACATATAAAAGACAAGCATCCGGACTTGGACAGTGAATTCAAGGTGAGTGCATTTGAATTCACGTGTTATCATTGTTGCTCATAATTACGTTACAATGATGAGATGAGCCCAGTCCATAGTAAATGAGCTGCATGTCAAAATAACATTAGCAGCCTCGCTGCTACCTCCGCTGCTGCATGGCTTGTAAAATCATGAAGGAAGAGAAAAGAGAGGGACAGAAAGAGAGAGTCCACAGAAGAAATGGCAGAGAGTGTCCCGAGTGTGTGGTCACTACAAGAAGGGACGAAAAGACAACACAGTGCAGTGTGTCTGATGTCAAACGGAGTTTGCGTAGCACGTAGCTTAGCATGATAGCACGTCGTCAATGCTAAAAACATCCGGTCTGTGCAACAGGACGACACAGACGATACATCAACAGAAGCAGCTGTGATCAATAACTGAGATCCAGACTAGTAAATAACCTACTTTGATTATGGCTCCGTGTAAAGGCTGGTTCAGAACGTAAATCAATGCGGAGGCTACTTGCCCAGAATCATGTGTATTTTATTCACATACTTTTCTCATCCAATAACTTTACATTTAATTTGATTGCAGAGAGTAGAACAGGAAACACTGACAAAGAGTAGAGGAAGCAGGTGTAGGGAATGCTTTCATATGTTATAGAAATGTACATTAGCTAGTTAAATTATCTTAGTATCAAGTAGTATAAGTATGATATTATTTGGTCCTAGAAATAAAGTAAGCAAAATAAGATCATCAATATGGTACAGTAGTAAATGCTATGAGGCACTGTCATATAAAAAGTTTTTTAAAAAGTTTCACCACCATGTCTGTAAATTGCTGCTCCCTCTCTCTCTCTCTCTCTCTGTGTTAGTATTGCCTTTGCTGTTCTCATACAGTCATTAAGCTATACCCAAATCTCAATCTTCTTTTCACAGTATAAGCCAGAGGAGGACAGTGACATGGACAGGCCGGGCAAAGCCAGCATCAACATACACTGCCAACAAGAACGGACGCTTTCAATTTAAGCATAATATTGTTTGTTGTTCACTTTGTTCAAATAAAGGAGTGTATGTTGAACTACAGGGGATTTTTTTATTTTTACCATGGTATCGAGTGGTATCGAGTATCGAAGAATTTAAGTGGTATTGGTATCGACTACTAAATTTCTGGTATCGTGACAAGCCTAGTGTCCACTCACTTAAGGTTGTGTAGTAGGTGCAGTTAGGATTAAGTCACAATTCTGATGCTTCTGAACCCTGTCAGTGGATGGAATTGATAAGGGAATTGATAAGCAAAAAAATTAATGATATCGATTCTTTGATGGAGTTGTTAACGATTCTCAACTGGAATTGGTTTTCAATTCCCATCCCTAGTATTTCCAGCAACCCCCCAAAATGATGTGTATCCCGATACATGTAAATTGTGAGCACTGATTACTCTTTTAACGGAATTTGCGACAAATTTGTTTATTATTGCAAGAAGAAAAAGAACAAGGATGAGTTTAGAATGATTCTACAACTTAAAAACTGAAATTTAAAGATGGTAGACCTAAGTATAAATTTGGAACGTGCTTCATCATGTAGTTTGGCTTCTACTTTGCAGTGTGCCATTGCTAATATTACTCCAAGTGTACTGACAACAACTGTCAAAACATCGAGGCTGTATTGATTCTGTAGAATCCGTATCGATATATGTATCCCCGAGGAGTGAGTGACGATATTTTGCTGTATCGATATTTTGAGCACAGGCCTACTATTATAGACAGTAGACAACTAGGGCTTTCACTGGATCGGTTCGTAGCTGAGTGTGAAGCGGCTGGGATGAGAATCAGCACCTCCAAATCCGAGTCCATGGTTCTCGCCCGGGGGAGGGTGGAGTGCTCTCTCCGGGTCGGGGATGAGATTCTACCCCAAGTGGAGGAGTTTAAGTATCTCGGGGTCTTGTTCACGAGCGGAGGAAGGGTGGATCGGGAGATCGATAGGCTGATTGGTGCGGCGTCAGCAGTAATGCAGGCTCTGCACCGGTCTGGCGTGGTAAAAAGGGAGCTGAGCCGTATGGCGAAGCTCTCGATTTACCGATCGATCTTCACCCCTATCCTCATATACGGTCATGAGCTTTGGGTCGTGACCGAGAAAACGAGGTCACGAGTACAAGCGGCCGAAATGGGCTTCCTTCGCAGGGTGGCTGGGCTCTCCCTTAGAGATAGGGTGAGAAGTTCAGTCATTCGGGAGGAGCTCGGAGTAGAGCCACTGCTCCTACGCGTTGAGAGGAGCCAGATGAGGTGGCTCGGGCATCTGGTCAGGATGCCTCCTGGGCGCCTCCTGGTGAGGTGTTCGGGCACGCCCCACCGGTAGGCGGCCCCGTGGTAGACCCAGGACACGCTGGAGAGACTATGTCTCTCGGCTGGCCTGGGAACGCCTCGGGATCCCCCGGGAAGAGCTGGACGAGGTGGCCGGGGAGAGGGAAGTCTGGGCTTCCCTGCTTAAGCTGCTGCCCCCGCGACCCGACCACGGATAAGCGGAAGAAGACGGTACGGTACGGTACGGTACGGTACAGTACGACAACTAGGGCTGGGTTAAAAAAAATGGATTTAATCGATTTATATCGATTTTCCTTTAACTGGTTCATAATCGATCCATAAAATCCAAAGATGGATCTTTTAACTTGGGTAGTTTTTCTTCTTTGGATGTGCAGAGAAGCAGCCTGTGGTATCAACCCTGCTAGTCTGGTGTGATCAGCGTTTAGCGTTGCTTTCTACTGAACAAGATCTCATGAGATGTTACTGCAAACAAACATGGTGAAGCACTATATGGGCACCACTGGCAAGTTTAAAAGCTGATGTTTGGATGTACAGTATTTTTGATTTAACAATTACAAAGGAAAAAATAAGTAATATGCAGAATATGCATTAATGCATATCATTAAAATATGATTAATGTAACTACTTTGGGTTTAGTTCTTCACGTTAAAACAAATTTTAATGATGTACCAGGTCAAAAGGTCACTTTTTAAATTTACAGCACTATTTTAACTGAGATATCCCAGACTGAATAAAAATCAAATTGAATCGTGAATCGAATCGATTTGAGACCTTGTAATATCGAATCGAATCGATCCAGAAAATCTGAATCGATACCCAGCCCTAGAGACAACACAACCAATAGCTATTAGCATCCTCTCAACTGAGAACACTGAAAAATGAATGAATGAATAAACAAATCAATGAAATGCATAGATAAGTAAATGTATAATATTATTTTAATGATTATAAATAAATTAATGTGTTACAATAATGAATTAATAATACTAACAATTAAAAAATAATTAAATTATTATTTTTAATAATAATGATAATAAAACAGATAAGTAAATAAAAATATTTACAACAGATTTCTGGATCAATACATGGATATAAAGTTCAATAAAGATAATTATGACAGAATAAGAGATCAGTGTGCCATCTGGATTGAATCTTGACCCCCAGAATCATAATCACATTTAAGTGAAACCTGTTGGAAGATTCATGTTTTCTTTGTGTCATCAAATTGGATGGTTTTAAATAAATGATTCACAGATGGTCTTACACTGAGCATTAGGCCCTGCAGCCTTTATTTTATCAATCAGTCCATTCACCTCACGGTCAGAGTCAGGACAGATGAAGTCTAACGTTACTTTATCACAAAGGAAAGCATATTGATGATATTGATTTGGTTTAACCCTCCGTTGTTAAAGGCAGAGTTTGATCAGCACCTGTGCTGCACCTCCACTGACTCCATTAGACCTCAGGTCTGAATTAATCACACGCTGCCGGGGCCTCCGCGCTCTCCAGGCTGCATAATGCATCCTAATGTGGTTCAGAGAGATTCTGTACTGTACTGACCTGTGGTCTGAAACTCATTCATCATGACCGTTCTGCATGCAACAGCACATCCCCCCCCCCCCCCCCCAATCCCTGCCTGGTAAACACCCCGACTCCCCAGAACCTCCCCACACCCTCAGGTCCTTTTCTATTTTTAATTACCTGTCAGAGACCCCCAGTCTCAGTCCTCTGCCTCTGAGCTCTGTGCCACGTCTTATTCATGTCAACGTCGTCACAAATGTGCCTACGAGGATTCACTGAGGGGTGACGGTCTGCAGTCAGGCAGACGTGGACACGATGTGGTGTTACACCAAAGATACAAAGGTCTGAATATTCAAGCTGAGTGTTGTTGTGATGGGAGTTTACAGGTTTGTATCTATTCAGTCCTACACCCAAGTATGTGATTTCTTTATTTAGAAGAGACAAAGAAAACAAACAGAAGAAAAATAACGCCATCATGATGAAAATATGGGAATGTGCTCTAATCTACTTTAGGGCTGTCAGCATTAGAGGTGTGAAAAAATACTGATACAGCAATACATCACGATATTTTGACCACTGATACGATATCAATATTTCAGATCTTAATGTTGATTTTTTTTTGTAAAAAAAAACTAATTTTATCAGTGTTGGAAATAAAATACAACTTATAAACACTAATGTATAGGGATGGGAATCGATAAGATTTTATCAATATCAATGCTGTTAACGATCCTGCTAATCGATCCAATTCTTTAACGATTCCCTTATCGATTCCAGCAAATTTTGTATGTGGGCAAATGGTCTGATTTTCAGTGTCAGCAATGCCAAACATACATCACAGTATAGATAACTGCTTCAGTAAGTTGCTGGTGTTTGCACTCACTTAAGGTTGTGTAGTAGGTGTAATTAAAATTAAGCCACAATTCTGATGCTTCTGAACCCTGTCAATTGAATAGAATTGATAAGGGAATTGATTAGCAAAAAGATTAATGATATCGATTCTTTGATGGAGCTGTTAACGATTCTCAACTGGAATTGGTTTTCGATTCCCATCCCTACTTATGTGCAGTTTTTTTGTTTCATGCAGTCTATTCAGTTCAGACAGTGACAAGAGAAATATGTGATTTTTTTTATTTACTGTTGTGCATCAGTAACTTAAAGCACTTTGTTCCTCATGTGTTCAGTTACAGTTTGAGCTGCACTGCAGGTTAGGATGCTTTGAATACTTTGTTAAAGAGAAAACAAATAATTTCTTTGCAACATTAGTTCGAGTGACATGATGCACTCTGTGTTTCAAGTTAAGTGTTTGTATGTAACACTGCATTTAAAATATTTCAAAAACAATAAAATGGAAAACTTGTAGTTTTGAGTTACGTTATGTGATTTACATAAACAACATCTCTAGTTTTTCATAGTTACTTGTAGAATTTTGCAATGTATCACAATATCGTGATATCATGATATATTGTGATATTATCGTATCATGACCTAAGTATCGTGATACGTATCGTATCGTAAGGTTCTTGCCAATACTCACCCCTAGTCAGCATTGACAATAATGAGAATAATTGACAGGCGGTGGTTTTGTTTAATTCTGATGTTAGACTTCCTAATAGGTACGGGTGAGTATTAGCAAGAACCTCACGATACGATACATATCATGATACTTGGGTCAGGATACTATAGTATCACGATAAATCACAATATTGTGATACATTGTGATATTCTACAGTTAATTAAGAAAAACTAGAGATGGTGTTTATGTAAATCACACAATATTAATTAAAACTGAAAGTAAAATTCAAGTCAAAACTGTTTTGAAATGTCAAATGCAGTGTTGCATAAACTTAACGAAACACAGAGTGCATCAAGTCACTTAAACTAATGTTGCAAAGAAATTATTCTTGTTTTTCCTTTAATAACTTATTTACAGCATCCTAACCTGTAGAGCAGCTCAAACTGTAACTGAACACACAAGGAACAAAGTGCTTTGAGTTACTGACAGAAAAACCCTGTATATAAGTATTTATAAGCTGTCTTGTATTTCCAACTTTGATCAAATTTGAGTTTTTGTTTTTACAAAAAAAATCGATATTAAAGAGACTGAGGAGTTTCTAAGTGATTACAAAAAAGTCTCACTTTTAGATATATGCCTGATGGAAATACACACTTTAAGATGAGTTTCATAGCATCAAAATAGGTTATCTATAAATGCTATTCCTTAGCTTCGTGGTCAGGTCGGACAGGGCTGGACTGGCCTGGATACTAAACTTCAAGAACAAGACAATTAAAACTAGAGCAAATTTATATTATTTTATCATTTATATTACACATCTTAGAGCACCAGGCTGTAAGTAGCCATATATAGCCGGCTACAACTACGATACCAAGTTTTCCATAAATTGCTTGTTGTCACACATCAAAAACTACCGCTACGTAACTAGAAAGAGATACATTACCTCGTCGCTTTGCATCCTGTAAGTTGTTGAAACAAGAAGCTGTAAAGCAATGCAGAGTTCTGAGGAAGGTCCGAGCTGCATTCATTAGCATCATAACAAACACACGCTTTGGCTTCAGTCACGTCTTTTGGTGCGTTCCACTTGTAGTCAGAAGTAGGAATTTCCGGGTTCCAACTAGGAAACTGCAACTGGAACGTTCCCCGAAGTCGGAATTTCCTACTGGGAACTCGGTGAAACCTCACCACCCCCGTGTCGACCATGGAAGACGGATGCCGCCAGTGTGAACAGTTATTTAGCTCCTGTAATAATCCATTTATTTGCACTTCTGACTGGGGTGTGTCGCTCTAGATCAGCTGTATACATAGTATTGTTAGACTTATATTTACAAAAATGCTGCCATAGTGATAATCACATTCTTCATGTGATATTTGTGAACAACAACGCAGGGCGTGCTAACAACAGCTAACAATAGCCTGGTAGATCAGCATGTTTTTTTTCCAACTACAACTGGAACGCAGGAGATGATGTCACTCCCAGTTCCGAGGTTACTGGAACGCAGCATTACAACAGTCGCCCCGCGTGCTCATGGGTAGCAGAGACTTTATTTCGGTGGTAATAGAATCTCCTCATAGCACCTTTAAGATTTGAAATATCGAGATTGTATCAGTGGTCAAAATATCGTGATATATTGCTTTATAGATATTTTTTCACACTTCTACTAATAGGGATGCTTCATATTGGAGTTTTTCCTATTCTGAACTCTTTATCGCCAAGGCCAATGTTTTCCATCAGAAGCACAGATTCTTTACAAATGATTTAATTTAGCCCACAGTTGTCTTTATCTGAGTTTTACTTTTGATATGTTTGTCATTGATTCATGTTAGCACAGTTAAATCTCATTTTCAGTTTCATTTTCTGCATAAGCTGATGCTTTTCTGTCAGAAGAGCAGTGTTGATTTAACCTGCTGGTGATTTCTATCATCAAGTGTTTCAAATCAAGAGCTTTAAGAAGACCTGTGCGTGTAGACTTGAGTAGAAGCAGAGCAGGGGACACTCTTAGATCTTATATGAATGTGTGACATGTATCGGCTTCTTCAGGATAAAAAGGTGTAAAGTCTGAAATATTTATCAGCGTCTGCCTCAGTGAATTAACATCAACAGAAACACATGCAGAAGAGCTTCATGAGCACATACTGTCTGATATTCATGGAGATATCCTTACATAATAACTATCACATGGATTTTTTTGTAGTTATTTAAATAAATTCCTCTTTATTATGATGGACCATAGAGATAAACAACTCTTAAAAACAGGGTGTGACTTCTGTGAAGCATGTTCTGCAGGTAGTGGAAAGTTTATGCAACATCATCCTGTTATGAAACCTTCTGAGGAACTCTGAAGTGAGTTATCGCCCCACAAACTCTGCACATCATTGAGAACATCGACTTGTTTTGAGCCATAAAAATGTGCTTCAGTTCTGCAGTTGGCCACAATCATTCATGTAAATATTATACAACTTCCCATTGCAACACTTGTCTTCCTTCCTCTTGCTCTCTCCATCCGCTGCTCTTTCTTCACTTTTATTTTGTTCCTCTAAACTGAGCACCAGCGCTGCACACAGTGTTTCTCCTCATCATTTATTATTCTAGGTGAAAGATGAGAGTGGGAGCAGTGATCCCTCTGCAGCCATCAGAGAGAGAGTGTATTAGATTACCCCGACACACTGAGCTGCTCTGCTCTGCTGAGTTTGGACCTGAGCAGAGCTACAGTCTGAATCAGTGGTTCCCAAACGTCTCTCCTCAGATAGCCCCCAGCTGTGCTCTAAAAGAGTTGAGCCCCACACCTTTTAGAAAAAACATGATACATTACTGTGAAAAAAGAAACATCAATTTTAATAGTTAGCAATATAAACAGGATAATTGGACATACACTTATGTTTCTGTACAAAAATTCTTGACTTTAGTTTGTACCAAGAGGGCAAATCATTGTTTTAGCTGATGCATGTGAAGCCCTGTCCCCAGAGAGATGAAAAACACTCGGGTTGAGTTGATCAGCATTAAAAGGCCATTTACATGCTACGTGTTAGCCTTCTGTTAACATAAGAACGGTGCCTGAATCCACAAACCTTTGAAACCAGGGTGCATGACAACCAACTGCAGATCCAGTTGGTTGCCGTAATAATAATAATAATAACTATTTATAAAGCATCTTTAAAAACAGAAATTAACAAAGTGCTTTAACAGACAGAACAAAGGCAGAAAAAGGCAAAATAAAGTCAAAAATCAGTTCATCAGAGACCACAAGAGTCAGAGGAAAAGGCACAGAGGGTCACGTTAACTAAAGCAACAAAATGAAAGAAAACAGAATAAACTGGTAGGATTGAAACAGCTGGTAAAATGCATAATGACAAGGAGATAAGACAGTAGATAGGTACTGGATTTACAGATACATGGATAAATTTAAGGCTGTTGAAGGTTGACAACGTCACATCAGGAAGATAGAAAAGAAGAGGGCAGATAGAGGACTGGTAAAAAGAGAAAAATAATAAATAAAATATTAATAAATTTGAATAATAAATAAATCAATACATAAAATAAAGTGAAATAATAATAATGATAATAAAAACTGAGTATATCAAATCAAGAAAAGAAAGTAAAAACAGGACTTAAACAATTAGAAACTTTGAGGAGGATAAGAAGAGTAGAACTTAAAATAATAAAACAAGTAAGTTAAAAAAATAATTAAAAATCTATCTATCTATCGATCGATAGATCGTGTAAAAGCCAGTCTTAAAAAGTGGGTTTTAAGGTGTGATTTAAAAGATGTCACAGATTCAGCGTGCCTTAGCTCCTCATGCATAATGCTTCTTTAAGTTGTTTTGCCAACTGCCAAAATGAAAAAAGAAAAAAAAGGAGGCTCCCGGTCAATACTCTTCTGATATTTGGAGATTTGTAGTTGAGCGTCACGACCAGTATCAGCCCAAGTTTGTTATCTGTCTCCAGCATATTTTTGCATCTAGTCGCCCTTGTTTGTGAAAAATGTGTCTTCACCTGTAAAGTGTTTGTGTGCAGATGCATGTTGAAACACAGCTGTTTGGCTACAAGCTTACATCTCTAACTACTGGCCTGGCATGCAGGCTGCAGACATTCTCGTGGATCTGTGTTAATGCAGATTGATTCACATTGTCATCGTGTGAACACACCTGATTTTGGAAACACAAAGGAAAAGCCTTTCCATTTCATTGTTTTGTAAACAGGGCCTAAGTCCCAAACTCTGATCGTAAATTCTTACATTTACCTCGATCCAATTCTGTTACTAATACTGATACAGTATTGGGACATCCCTAGTAAGTTTAGAAAGGGGCATCCGTTAAGAACTTACTGCAGTGTTGCAATGTGCAGGTTTTGTTCTGGACCTGCATTTTCCTGCACTGTAGCATGACAAGAAAAAAAATAAAGTTTTACATTTTTTTCAGAGTATTCCTTGCATTTCTTCAGTTTTTACGTGGTGATACCAAAATACATATCAAATGAACCAATTGAACCTATGAAATTGAAGTTTTTCCCTGGTTTTGTGTCCAAATGTATACCCCTGGCATCTTGAAAACCTTTAAACACATGGACACAAACTTGAACGCAGGGAAAACAGCAAGTATATCTCCAGATTTAAGGGCATATAGAGCTTTATAAAGGTTGATTTGACTTCTTGAAGTGGTCAAAATCATCTTTTATTTCAAATGTTCAGCCCTTGTTCAGTGCTTTGCAGAAAGAACCTCAAGGAAGTACTGTTGTCTTCATACCTCACCTGTCTTCCCAGAACTTTGAGCTTCCTTCTCTCCGTTATTACACCTGTTTCTGCCTCTGGAGACGGAGGAACTGGAGTCTACTCGTCCCCCTATCTCATCTCTGTGGAGGTGAAGCATCGAAGGGCCGTCATATAACGGCAGTGTGAATGGAGAACAAGTGAAAGTGAGACCTGCCCATGTTGCATAAACATGTTAGCAGCATTTGGTGCAGTGTGTGAGCCGGTACGTGTAAAGTTGTGTAAATGTTGTCGACGATGTTCAAATTGAGCTTTGGACTGGACTTCTGCTTTGACATCCACACTTTCCAAAGGCCCAAAGAGATGCTTTATTTATATTTAAAATACTCTTCTGATGAACAGTGCTGTATTTCATTTAAAATTAAATCAGTAAATCTCGTCCAGCCCTTGTGTGTGATTTTCATTCATGTTAAATGTGGAGTCATTTGTGTATGAGCAGCTCCATCAGAGCCTCATTTGACTCAGAAAGCGCCCTGACAGAGGAAGCCCGATCTCTATCAGTGTCACTTCCTGTTGGGCTAGGTGAAGTCGCTGGTTTGTGAAGTTGAGAGATCTTGTTCCCCTTTGCCTCCGTCACAGTCCGTCTCAGATTCCCTCGCGCTGTCAGCTGGACCGTTGCACAGGCAGAAGCAGGAGGAAAAGTCAGGCAGTGCTGGAAGGATCTGAACCCGCAGAGGGGTCCTGAACCATGCGTCGAGCTATCAGTGTGTTCAGGGGCTACAGGAGAGCCAGCGAGGACGACGATGATGTGTTTGTGTGCAGCCCGGGACACAAGGTGACATGATGTTAATGACATGTTGGTCTGAAACAGTCAGAGAGGGGATGCTGTCATGCAGGGGTCTTTTGGTGGTCTGGGTTTTAATGAGATAGAACAGAAGGTGTCTGCTTTGCCCACAGCTGGATTCTGTCCTGTAAAAACTTTGCTCAACCTTATTCCAGACAGTTTGATCCAGCCAGCTTACTCTGTTTCTGTTCTGTTAAACTAAAGTGGGCAATACATTCACCTCTTCACTGGAGCTACTGCAGCAGTATGACTGTCCTGATGTCAAGTGTTTTGTTACCACGGCAACAAATAGATAACTTAGTCAACCGATGCCGGTAACATCCTGTGTCAAAACCAAAACTCCTCTGTACTGATCAGTCTGCAAGGTTTCAGCACGAAAACACTGCAAATGTTTTTGCGCTACTGTGAGAGTTTTATATTTATATCCATATTTCTTTAACACATGACTTTTAAAACAGACTTTTGGAAGGTTTAAAATGTTAAATCTTTGATAATCATTGAACTTGCCTTGATTATAGAATTTAATGCCAAAATATTAAACTCTTATTATATTGTATGCTTGTTAACTTTAAAGTATTGCATTAGAATAAAGATATAGGATTTTATCAGAGCAATATTTGTACCAGCAGATAATTGCCTAAAAAGTTGTGTATCGATATAAGCAGGGATTGATTTTTTTCCAATACTGTTAGTATTTTGGCTGCATATATTTACCATATATACCATGGTTGGGCAACTTTAATTACCAAGAGGGCCACATAAAACCATTTTTCCCAGCCTGAGGGCCACATTGTTACAACTTTTCAGAAACTCTCGATGATGTAAAAGAATGTTGGATAAATAACATATGAGAATATAAATTTGCATACCATTATTCATATATTACAACATAAATACAAGTTATTATGCATAATCAAATGAACTTGACATAGAATTCAAGCAAATTTAGCTCATATACATGGAATTAAAGCCAATGAAGCTATTTTCAAATCAATAAAAAGATGTGTTTTTCACATTTTTAGAGCTCAAATATTTTGCTGCTGCCATTTTTTAAATATAGTACTGAGTAATACTTGATATAATGTTAATGGCTTCATGAAAGAGATGTAGAGGCGCTGTAATAGCAAAGTAAGGTTGTAAATAACTTACATATTATTATATAGAATTATTTCTACTGGATATCTGAGTTTTCTTCTTACAGCTGCTGGTTTTTGGGAATGAATGGCGGGCCACATTTAGTGATGTGGAGGGCCGCACTTGGCCCCCGGGCCGCCACTTGCCCACTTCTCTCTTTGTTGGTTAAATATACAATTGAAATATTGAGAGTTCACATCAATAACAATTGAGAGTTCCGGAACCATTTTATATCACAAATCTTTGACAGACTAAAGAACTTATGAGAGCAGAAAATGTTGATACTAAACAGACATTTTATCAATGCTTTTGTACAATTAAGAGAGTTTGGGAGCTCTGGCTGCAATTTCTGATTATTGATAAAAATGTTTCTTTCGCTTTTGGTATCCTTTTACTTTCATATAAATGATTTTCTAGTATTGTGATAGCCTTCTTTCTCTCTGTATGTACAGAAATATTAATGTTTGTCATGTGTTACCCTTCAGCTAAAACAGGTTAGATGTGAGTTTTGGTCTGCATGGCTCTGCCCTACTTTAGTCTGTTTTAATGGAGTCCAGGTAGCACAGATAACACCCTGATAAGAGTTTTCCTGGTTGATACTACGCAGCCACAGAGTTCCAGTCAAACACTTGATCTTTAGTTCAATTAAACATTAACTGTGCTGAAGTTCCTCTCCTGTCTTCTGCTTTTTCATCCCCGTGTTGGCCCTCTCTCTCAGCATATGGTGCACGCTGCTTGTTACATAAGGCTTTTTATGTCTGGTACAGAGCAGTCCAATTTCTGCAAAGAGGGCACCCATTGTCTCTTGACATCGCAGCTATTTTGGGTCGGTTCTCAGTTTCAGGGGAGCTGTTAGTCATCCTTTCTTCTTTCTGAAGGGTTTTTTCTTTTAAAGGTGAAGTGTTGAAGCCAAAGTGAGATGTTTACTGGGTCACTGCTTTTTGGTGGTTTTATCTCTGATACCTGCAGAGGCTTTTGGTCAAGTGTGATGCAGTCTCCATTATATCCTCCTAAATTCAGTGCTGGCATATATCAGCTTTTTCATGTGTGGCATGTTCTGGTTCAGCTTACACTGAAGGAGGAATCACTGTTTTTGTGGGAACAGATTGAGGCTTAAAGGGACTGTGAGGAGTCTCTAAGGAATTACAAAAAGTCTCACTTTTAGATATATGCCTGATGGAAATACACACTTTAAGATGAGTTTTATAGCATCAAAATAGGTTAGCTATAAATGCTATTCCTTAGCTTCACGGTCAGGTCGGACAGGGCTGGACTGGCCTGGATACTCAACTTCGGGAACAAGACAATTATAACTAGAGCAAATTTATATTATTCGGACACGTCTTAGAGCACCGGGCTGTAGGTAGCGATATATAGCCGGCTACAAAACTACGACACAAAAATTGCTTGTTGTCACACATCAAAAACTACCGCTATGTAACTAGAAAGAGATACATTACCTCGTGGCTTTGCATCCTGTAAGTTGTTGAAAAAAGAAGTTGTAAAGCAATGCAGGGTTCTGAGGAAGGTCCGAGCTGCATTCATTAGCATCACAACAAACACACGCCTTGGCTTGGGTCTTTTGGTACGTTCCACTTGTAGTCAGAAGTAGGAATTTCTGAGTTCCAAGTAGGAAACTGCAACTGGAACGTCCCCGCGAAGTCGGAATTTCCTACTGGGAACTCAGTGAAACCTCACCACCCCCGAGTTGACAATTGAAGATGGATGCCCCCAGTGTGAACAGTCATTTAGCTCCTGTAATAATCCATTTATTTGCACTTCTGACTGGGGTGTGTCGCTCTAGATCAGCTGTATACATAGTATTGTTAGACTTATATTTACAAAAATGCTGCCATAGTGATAATCACATTCTTCATGTGATATTCTTCATACAACAACGCAGGGCGTGCTAACAACAGCTAACAATAGCCTGGTAGATCGGCATGTTTTTTTCTGACTTCAACTGGAACGCTGATAAGTCGGAGATGATGTCACTCCCAGTTCCGAGGTTACTGGAACGCAGCATTACGACAGTTGCCCCACGTGCTCATGGGTAGCAGAGTCTTAAAAGCACCTTTAAAGCTGAAGTTCTGGTTAAATAAAGATTTTGATTCATTTATGAAGTGTTGGGCTGACAGGCAGCACTGCCGTCATGTGTCAGGTACAGCAAATTTATTCATGGAGCATTTTTCATCCCCCTCAGCTTTCAGTTCTGTTGTGATCTGAAGTCAGGAAAACACCCCCAAAATCCTGTTTGTTTGACCGGTGTGGGTGCTCAGTGCTCTGCTCAAACACAGTCGCTTCCTTGGACCGGTGCTGTTTGAGGAGGCGGGCTTTGGCCTGGGACACCTGCAGATGCAAAGCAGGAGCACAGATTAAAAACATAAAAATGACATTTTATTCCCTTATAAACAGTGATGGGAGTGGATAAGATGTTGTAAACAGTAGTGGCTTTTATAATTCTTCTCATTAATCTGATCTGTAACAACTGTTAACTGTTCCTGTAGCTTTAGTTTGGAAAAGCTAAACAGGAAGCTAATGTGGTCAAACACATCACACTCTGACCTTCAGCCCCACACTGCACTGATAAAAACTTGAGCTGCTGGTGTTTCCACCTTTGTTGAGAATTACACAGAGAGAAATTCTTTATTGAGCCTCCTTAAATGTAAAATTAGGCCACAGTTTTGGCCTTTTCTGTCTCCTTTCTGCCATAATGACATCCACAACTTCTTTGTTATCAGTTCTGCTGATAAGAGCTGGACGTTTTTGATTTGCAACACATCCAATAAAGAGTAGACAACAAATAAGGATGATTCCTTAAATAGCTTTTTAAGACATCAACCTACAATACTGCATATTCAAAAATGGTTTCTAATCAGTGTTATTTATATAAAGAACAGTCCTTGCTACATTTAAACATTATTGTCTGACCCAGAGACATAAGTAATACAAATCTAACAGAGGGAGGGAGAGTCAACACGCTTAATGCCACATGCCAACTTCAAAATACAAATGTCCCAAATTTCTGTGAATTATTGAATAATAGATGATTGAAAAACTGATACAGAATATGGCAAAAATATTTTTTTGTAAAGCTATTTCCTTATGGCTTTACTTTGCTTTGCAGTATTTTATCAAGAGAATCCTCGTAGAATATTGGAGTCTGATCCACATCCGCTATAATACACTCCTGCTTCAGTTTTGACCATCCTCTTATTCATGCAAACCATTACCAGATCAATACGTGATTCCAGGTATCTGGATTTCCACTGAAGACACATTTAAGTGCTCTGTGTGCACAAACCTCTGCCAAGGCATTTCCAACATTGCTGGGAAAGATGCTGTATAAAATGGAAAACTGCCCTATCTAACACTTTTCAGAAATATTTCAAACATTCCTGAACAAAACCAGACTTGGATCACCACCAAAATCTATTAGCTAGTCCTTTCGCCCCAACAAAAAATCCCTGAAAATGTCATCAAAATCTGTTGAACAAAACTTTTTGAAGGGTCTTGCTAATAGACAAACAAACAGATGGACAAATGCCTAAAAAGATAACCTCCTAATAGATCATACATCAAATTAATATAATTTAACAACAACAAATTGCTGAATGCCTCCTGCCAACTCCGGGATACAAAGCAAAGATTTCTATGGATTATTGAATGACAGAATATCATGATAGTGCAATTAGAATATCGATATAGTATATACCATAACTGTATTTTCTGATGCCCTTATTTTGCAGAATTTAATCAAGGACACCCTCTTAGAAAATTGGAGCATGCTCCACATTAGTGATAATTTACTCTTCTTCTTCAGTTTCAGTCCTGCTGTCATAGTCGATTCATGAAAACCATTAAAGATCAAAATGCGACTTCTAGTATCTGACAGCTCCATATATCTGTCACAGAAATATTTCACGAGTCCATCTGGGTAGGAGCCCTTTAAATTTGTTTTTAGGGGCAGAACATTAAAAAAAAACACAAGCTTGTGATTGGACAATCGTTTGGCTCGTCACATTCATCACAGACCAATCCACATCAAGCAGGGTTGCCTCCTATAATGTAGCATACATAACGGCTAATGTAGCGGCTAATGGCTAACAACAGTTCATGGATGTTAGCCATAGCGGCTAACTTAGCTGCAAACAGCTAACAACAGCTAATGACCGTTAGCCGTTAGCCGCTAACTTAGCTGCTAACAGCTAACAGCCTTATACTATCGTCTTACACTAAATTGTACCACACAGATGATTCATTTAACACTTCTATGTGACATGAACCTCGTCAAAGACAATCCCTACAAGTAAACTTCTGAGGAGGGCAGATTTCGTCAAGTTTCACAAGGTAGCCATGAGGACAATAGGCTAATTGGAATGTCCGTTCTCAACTTCCGGTTGTCTTCACATCTGCATTCTGCAGCTCCCGCCTCTCTTCCCTGATTTGGCCGTTAAGATTTCAGCCAAGTGAATTCGTTGGACAACGGACGCTGGCAAGACGGACCTGCAGGATTTCAGAATCAAGCAGGTCCGTCTGCTCTGCAGGGCTAGAGTGAAGATGTCTTTCTCTGAAACACTGACGTTAAATGATTGTGACATGCAGTTCATGTCTGATGTGTGCCTGTGTTTCTCTGCTCAGTCCAAACTGATTGTTAAATTGTCTGAATTAAAGCAGGCACCACAGGAAAGCCTTCAGCTCTAACTGGTTTCCAAATGCACATAACGGCCTGTTAATTCCCTCTCCTATGGATGCAGATTGGTTTGTCCTGCCTGAGTGGAATCTAAATAGCTTTGACCCTGGCCTCGTTCTCGGCTGCTCTCCATCATCTGCCGTTGGACTTGATCATTACCACATTATTCCCTAAAAAGCCAATTAAAGCTGCGGCACACTGGCTCCGTCCTGGATGTGACGGATGAGTCTGAACTCGACTGCGGCCAAACGCTCGTCTCTCCACGGTCTGCCTCCGAGCTCAGGCACTTGCTGGGTGTTGGACAGAAACGAAGAAGCAGCGGGTGAGGCTAACTGAAAACAGCAGGACGGTGCTGAGACCTCTCCTCTGCTCCTGCGTGTGTGCAGGATATTAAACAATCATTTATGAGAAAAATATTCCTGTTATTCCAAGAGCGGCAGGAAGTCCCATCTGTGTCCTGAAAACGGTTCAAACTGTCTGACTGAAGTGAGTCTCCCCCACATTCCTCACCTGTAGCAAACACAGGGGGGGAGACGTGTGCTGTTGGCACAAACCCCCCGATCTCATTCTGCCTCTGCTCGGCCATTTATCCGCTCGCTGTTTTACAGAGTGTTAGGAGCTGGATCTCCTCTACAGAGACACAAAACTGGCATCAGAAATTCAGCTCTGCTCCAAAAACACAAAATATTTCTTCTGAAGCATTCAGCAGCGTGTTAAATGCCCAGAGCGGTTACCATGGAGACGAAGCTCTCTGGCTTTGTGAGCGGTGACCTTCGGATGCTGCCAAGTTTTCAGAGACCACTGTTAAAATCCGACTTTGAAGTGTTTCTGCACAGAAAGTGAGGGGCCACAAGTGCAATCAGGTTTATTGTGTGGACTGTTGATGAAAAGAAGAGAATCAGTCCAGCAGAGCTTACTCACCCTCCGGTTATTAACGTGGAAGAACTCTAGTACATTTTGTTCCATGTCCTCAATGCCATTTGTAAGTCAGCGTTTCTCCTTCAGTCTCAAATCCAAACTTGACACGAGCCCCTGGTCTAACAGGGAACCTCTTATATAATCTCTTCTTCTGCTTCCTCTGCACATATCTAAACATCCATATTCATGATGGTTCAAACACTGCTGATTGCAGGGCAGAGACGAGTGATTGCTTTTTTGTAACAGATTGAACTCCAATCCCTTCAAAATGCTCCTTGTCAAAATATTCAATCATCTGCTGGTGCTCTTGTTACTCTCTCTGAATCAAAATGTCAGACATGCACTCATTGAACCAGGATTATTCTCTCATCTGTCCGTGCTCTGAGGATTTTGACCTACATGATAATAATGTATGGATGCAGACAGGCAGGGTTTTCCTCTTAAATCCAATGTCAAACATAAATCTATGGATTATGACTTCAGTTTGAACATCAAGTTTTAGTTCAGGGTATATAATCTCAGTTTTGGACTGCTTGTGCCATCAGAGGGTGCTGCCTTCTCCAAAACATTTAGAAATATTCGGGTCAAGATTATCTTTTAGACAGACGGCAATTTGAAGTGCTACACAGGATAAATATGCTTAAGACAGGACTTCTGCAATCTGCAATATGATCACCACTTATTGTTTTAAATGAGTCAGTAAGCTGTTTCTCATGAAAGTTATCATGATATCAGATTTTTACCTCATGATTATTATGACCTGACTTGGCCGTGGTGTGGTGATATATAGATAAATTATAATGATAATAAATAAATTAACTGAAATTCCATCTCATTTACAAGTACAGTCTTCCACAATTCTGCAAACTGTGACCAACTGTGGCACTCAACGTGTTGAACCTTTTTTTTCCATTTTTATTATTATTAGCATTAGTTTGAGGTATTTGTGGGTTTTTTTAAGTAAATATCTGTGTTGCCGATTTTGTAATGCTAAAAGTGACAGTGTTAAAAGCAAATGATCAATTAAAGCATGTGGTTAGAGTTTTAAAAACAGTGAGGAATCAGTGATTATGATATTGGCTATAATCAAGCTGATATAGTCATAATAATATAGAATATTTTTATTTAGCAACCCTATTAAACCAATATATACTATACTCTATGGGTGGAAGAAAAAATCGATTCACATAAGTATTGGGATTTTTTGTCTGACGATGTAAAAATCAATTTATTTGTTCAAAAATGTTTTTTTTTCCTAATTTAAATTATTCATTTTAGTCTGTGTTAATATGCCACTTTTAAATGCAGTCCAGGCTTTTGAAGAGAGAGTATAAACAGCTGGTTAAAATATATTGCTGAATAAATCTTAAAAACAGACTCACATGTGATGTGTTTTTTTCCTGATATAGTCTGTAGGCATCATCATTGTTCTTCTTTTTCACAGGTGTTAAAAAGCAAACTAAAGATTGCAAAAATCAGCAATATTGTAGATTAGCAATTAAATCGAATGGGCACCTAAAAAAATTGTAAAAAATTGAATTGGGAGAAAAACGTATTGTCCCAGCCCTACTATACACAAATAGTAAGGCTTCGACAAATGACTTTATGCAAGCATGCAGGGCATACGTAACATGTGCCTCTCTGATGCTCTCAGTCTGGTCTCATCTGAATGGTTCTCTGTCATGTTATTGACACTAGAATGTTAAAAAAGGGGTTTTGATAAACCCTGAACCCATAAATACAGCCCAGAGAAATGTTAACTGCATGTCCTGCACATCATATCTCTGTGATTTATTAAATTATTTCATTATTAATTTGTTCTGCTTTTGTTCTTCCTTGTTGTATTATGTCACTGTATTACACATTTAAAGAGACGGTGTATTTTGAATTTATTTGGAGAGCTGTAACAACATCGACTTAACAACTTCTCTGTATGTAAAGACAAAGAAAACATCAACAGTCACGCCCCTCCCTGATTTTTCATTAGTCAGTCAGAGTGACACAACATGGGTGTGGCGCAGTTCCAAAAGTTGAACTACTTTTACATAGAGACTGCTGGAAGTGAAGGGCCACAGTGCATTTTTTAGCTCAGGGGGCTCCATGCTGAAAACCGTGTTTACATTGTGACAATAAAGAGCTAGTCGATTTTATTCTACTCTAAATCCCGCAGGTCCATGAAGTGCCAGGTTCACACTGACAGAGGCCTTCTGTTAAAACACAGCTACCTGTTTAACTTGATTTGGAGCACAGAGTCATGCTGCTCTTTCTTCAGCACTCCACAAAGTTATCTCCAAAAGATGGAAAATCAATTACACACAGGAGCGGGTTTAAGACGGACGGTTCAAAGGGCCGTTACATCTGCTCTTTGTGCCCAGACAGGCACATCAGTGATTATGTAACTGTGCTCAGTCCATCTGCTTCGAGGACATGATTAGCATCAGTCTGATACAGTCTCTAAAAGATCTGTGAGCCACATGTTGGAGCTGATTGGATCAGCAGCTGCTTCCTGCCCGCAGACTCAAACTCTTAACTCACCTTTCTGATCTTAGACAGACCGGATCACGCAGCAGAGCTCCACTGCTCAGCCTGTTACCTCCACTTCTCAGAGCACGATGTGATATCTGGATGGATGGGACGAGATTCTTGCAGATGGTTGGATCTCTGCAGGCTTTGGAGGAATTTCAGGGATCCTTCTGATTATGGAATTCCTGGAATATCAGTGATGGGAGAAAACTCAGGACATTTAAAACATGTGGACAGTGTGGGATAGGAAAGGGTACAAACAAAAGATACAGCGCATTTTATTTTAGCTGAATGCTGATACTGAATGAATGTTCTCCACGTGCATGCCTGGGTTCTCTAAGCAGTCTCGTTTCTTCTCAACTGACATGCCAGATGGACAGCTCCATATTGGAAATATTTCACTAATCCATCTGGGGAGGAGCCCTGTGAAAATGTTTTCAGGGGCAGAACCTTCAAAAACAACAGCAGCTTGTGATTGGACGATTGTTTGGCTCAGAACACTCATCGCGGACCAATCCATATCAAGCAGCTCTGCTATGACGTAACATATGTAGCGGCTAAACGAAGCAGCTAACGGCTTACAAGGGCAAACAACAGCTAACGGCCATTAGCCAATAGCTGAACAACCTTTTTACTATTGTTTCACATTAAATGATACCACATAGGTGTATCATTTAACACTTAGATGTGACATGAACCTCGCCAAAGATAATCCCTACAAAGTAAACTTTTGAGGAGAGCACATTTCACCAAGTATAACTGAATAACCATGATGACCGCAGGCTAACCGACATTAGCCACCACTGTAACGGCGGCTACTCTCGCCTCTCTTCCCTGATTGGGCCGTTAAGCATTTAGCTGAGTGAAACTGTTGGATAACGGAGGCTGGCAAGACGGAGATGCATGATTTCAGAATCAGGCAGGTCCATCTGCTCTGCAAGGCTAGGCTTCTTCCCTCGGACCAAAATAGGTCAAAAGGTTAATTGGAGTCTTTAAATTGTCTTAAGTGTGATTGTGTGAGTGTTTTTCTTTACATGTCAGCCTTGTGATTGGCTTTAGACCAGTTCAGGGTGCTCTCTCCAGTGTCAGCTGGGATAGGCTGCAGCCAATGATAACCCCATAATGTGTAATCGTCATAGATAATGGATGAAAACTGCATTTTCTGACCCCTCTCCTCTTCCCTCCATCAGACCACGTCACCCACCGGTCAGGGCCGCTCCGACTCGCCGGTCTACACCAACCTGCAGGAGCTGAAGATCTCCCAGTCCAGTCTGCCTCCTGTCCCCTCAGGCTCCCCACTCCACATCCTGGGCGACTGGGAGACGCACAAGGACCTGAGCGGCAGGCACTTCTACTACAACCGAGCTACAGGAGAGCGGACGTGGAAGCCACCGCGCACCAGGGACACCAGCGGGAGCACGAGCAGCGTCAGGGGGGACAGCCAGGGCACGGCGGAGAGCGAGGTAAGGGGGGGCTGTAGCAAGAGCAGGGTCTATGTCTGCAACTTCTGCAGCCGTAGGAGATGTAAACACACTCTGGAACACATAATTCAACAGTTAAATGACTTTGAAGTGCCAACTAAAGCCCTAAATTAGAGATCAAATGAAGTCTCTGGTTGTTTTTTGTGCAGAGAGCTGCTGTGGTTCAGGTGAGGTTCACCTCAGAGGATGTTCTGTGGTTACTGAACCTGTGAAACGAGTGTGTCTTTGATATGGGATGTTATGGTTTCCTGTCAGGCTGCAGCTTCCTGTCTGACATTACAACACTGCCCCCATCTGGTGGTTTAGTGTGACTGCAGGCTGCAGCATTTGGATCAGCTGAACATACACAGCTGCAGCAGGACTGTGCTGGGTGACTTTAGGAAGGAAAAGACCACTAAGATTAGTTTTAACAACCTAAATTGTGACATTTGGGTGACTATTAAAGGTGGTTTGTGTCTGTCAGATATTCAGATTTGCCATCTTTCACTTTTTTTTAAACTTTTTTTTATTAATTTAAAGATGCTATGAGGAGTTTCTAAGTAATTACAAAAAAAGTCTCTCTTTTAGATATATGCCTGATCTAAATACACACTTTAAGAAGAGTTTTATAGCATCAAAATAGGTTATCTATAAATGCTATTCCTTAGCTTCACAGTCAGGTCGGACAGGGCTGGACTGGCCTGGATACTCAACTTCAGGAACAAGACAATTAAAAATAGAGCAAAGTTATATTATTCGGACACGTCTTAGAGCACCGGGCTGTAAGTAGCGATATATAGCCAGCTACAAAACTACGATACTAAGTTTTCCAAAACTTGAGATACATTACCTCGTCACTTTGCATCCTGTAAGTTGTTGAAAAAAGATGTTGTAAAGCGATTCAGGATTCTGAGGAAGGTCCGAGCTGCATTCATTAGCATCACAACTAATACACGCTTTGACTTGAGTCACGTCTTTATGACAGTCGCCGCGCTTGCTCATGGGTAGCAGAGTCTTTATGATTCTCCTCATAGCACCTTTAAATATTTACATGTAGAAGGAACATGAGATCATCATGGGTGTCACAGTTAAAATCAAAGTTTTCTTTTACAATTACATCATGGTACAATGTCACATTATTCATGGAGCATACACAATCCATTTTTCCCATTGTTTAGTACATTTCTCCAGCTGGAGCCTTGATACAAAAGTAAGTCTCTTCATACAGTACATTTTTGGGGTAATTCCACGCCACTGGTTGTAGCCATTTTGCAGTTATAGCTTTGCTACAGCTTACCAAGAGTATCTTCTATAGGTATTTATCCTTCTGTAGGACTTTTTCTGGTATTTTACCAAGATACAAGGCAACAAAAGAGAAATCTACATCCACCCCAAACATCTTAATTGATCTCAGTAGCCACCTCTCTCCAGAATAACTGGAGAATTTATACTGGAGATGGGTATAAATTCCCTCTCCCATTTTTGTTGAATGGATAACGTGGAATGGTTTTTGGAAGCTTGTATTCTTCCATATATTCTTGAGGCCAACTTTTGCCATCTTTCACTTTTAACTGTTGACTGCACTCTCACTGGCCACTAGATTAAGTACGCCTTGCTAGTATTGGGTACTTAGTACTTCCTTAATTCTTCATGGCATCAGTTCAACGAAGAGCTGGACACATTCCTTTGAGATGTTCCCTATTTACATGATAGCACCACCTAGTTGCTGCAGATTTGTCAGCTGCACATTGAGGATGCAGGTCTCCCTAAGGTGCTTTGCTGGATTGAGATCTGGTGTCTGTGGAGGCCACTGGAGCACAGTGAAGTCATTTTGTTATAAAAACAGTTTGAGACGATCTGAGCTTTGTGACGTGGTGAATCTTTGCTGCTGTGTTGTTATATGTCTAATTCTGACCCTATCAGACTCACTGGACTAGGCAACATTTTTCAGATCTATTATAGGCCAACTTTAGTGGGGTGTGATCTTCTTAGATGTGTGTTCAGAGGTGTGTTCATAGCTCAGTTGTAATGAGTTGTGATTTGAGTCACTGTTGTCTTTCTACTATCATGAACCACTCGACCATTCTCCTCTGACCTCTGATGTCAACAAGACATATTGTCACAGAGACCTGCTGCTCACTGGTTATTTTCTCTGTTTTAGACCATTTTGTACAAACTGTAGAAATGGTTAAGAATTACCATTGACTATTGGTCAACTACCAAAATTTTTTTTGTTTTTTTTTGTTTGTTTGTTTTTTGGTCGTCATGAAATTATTTATTATATTTGAGTTACACACTCACACACACACATTCCTTCATACACACACAGGGAGCAACAATTTCTTCTTTCATTTCCTTTTGACTTATTTATTACTGTTTTTTTGTCTTTATTTCTTTTCCTATTTTCTGTACTCTGCTTTTATTTCCTGTTATATACACCATCATGAGTGGTCATTAACAATTATAACAATTGTTATTTTCTTAGTTTTGCAATATTTATTATTTTCTCCCAAATGGTAAAATTGTAAAACAGACCTGCTTGTATGTCTTTTATGTTCACTTTTGTCCTGTTTTTTTCCATGTCATTTGCATTGTCTGTTTTGTTTTGTCTTGCAATATTAAAAAAAAAAAAGAGAGAGATGGTTAAGAATGGAAGAACCACCATTAGTCAGACACCTTTCTTTGCCATTCTGTTTGGAACTTCAGCTGCTCTTCTCTATCATGACTGCATGCCTAAATGCATTGGGCTGCAGGCATGTGATTGGCTGACAAGCTTTTTTTATTATAAAAACAAGTTATAATTATTTTAACAAGCAGTTGAACATGTGTACCTACATGAACAGTGTGTAAATAAAATATTGATTTGTTGCAGCAGTCAACAAAAAAAATATTTTTCAGTAAAATTTGGGAAGTCTATTTTAAAGTACTAGAATTTTAATTAAAGGTCCTCAGTTTTCAAAACATTAAATTCATATATCAGCTTTTGTTTTCAGGGGTTTTAAGATAACAGAAAGGCTGCACTTATGCTCATGACTGTGTTGATTTTCCTTTCTTTCTTTCTTTCTTTCTTTCTTTCTTTCTTTCTTTCTTTCTTTCTTTCTTTCTTTTAGTAGATAAATGTGTCTTTGCAGGCCACAACTTGGTCTGCAAGTAAAAAAAAAATTTAATTCATATTTATTATCTCTAATATTAAGATCATTGATATGCTTATACTGGTTTTCAGTGTTTCACTCACAATATTGAATTGAATTTATATTAGCTTGTGATGATTTTACTTTGAAGTAATTTACTGTACTTCCTTTATATAGGGAGTTTTTAGAACAAATGCTTTGCTTTGCGTCCTTGCTAGTTACCTTTTTTAATTCCTTAAATAATCCTTTTGTAAAAATGCTTCTTGAGTGGAAATGAGGCCTTAAAGTGCAGCTTAAGAAATCTGACAAAGGAACTGAGAAGAGGCGTTTAAGTTGATTAAGGGGGTCATAGTTTTTATGGTCATATTGTTTTCTATTAGGTTCACTAATAATTCTGTTTTACCCTTCCTTGTGGTGTCCAGCCGCTGTCTTCAGAGGAGAACTGCCACAGCACACACTCCAGTCAGTCTGACAGTCAGTACGGGTCGCCCCCTAGAGGCTGGTCTGAGGAACTGGACGAACATGGACACACGCTCTACGTCTCTGAGTACACTCAGGAGAAGGTCTGAGTTCTTTATGCAAAAATGTAACCTGCAGTAATGTCACTTTTTTCATTTGTCTTGTTGACTGACTTGAATTATTTTGTTTGTCTTGTCAGTGGATTAAACATGTGGACGAGCAGGGTCGGCCGTACTACTACAGCGCTGACGGATCCAGATCAGAGTGGGAACTACCCAAGGTAAGATTATTAAACAGACATGAATCTCTCTTATCTAATCTTCAAAACTTACAAATGTAATGTTGCTCTGTTGTGGAATTATTCACTTATTTTCAGATTTACTCACTTTATTTCAACAAGTCATTAAACCCTGCTCCACCTGAATAAAAACATTATTGCTCTGTGGTTACAAAGATCCAAGTGGTAATCACATGCAATCAGAACATGTCAACCATTAGGAGTATTTTAACATAGTCAACACAAAAAATTGAGAATATTCTAGCATAAGCTGCTGAAATCCTGCGTGAAGGTTGACTGCATCGTTCACAAGGCTGACAGCAGAGGGAAGGAGGATATAGTTCACATATGACCCCTTTTCCACTAGCACGCCTTGGCCCTACTCTACTCGGCCCTACTCGATTTGCAGCGTGTTTCCACTAGCCTGGTACCTCCTAAAACAAGCTAGTTTTCGTACCTACTCCGCTCTGGTTCCAAGCGAGCTGAGTCGATACTAAAAGATGACGTCACCGACTGCCGTCTACTGATTGGTCAGACAATGTCGTCATCGATGAGTCATGAGCGCGACGACCTAGCATGCTAGTGGTAGCTACCATTAGCTTACCCTCATACGTCTTTTCTTTGCTCTTGTCCTCGGCTTCATTCTGTTGTATAGCTTCCAAAACTCTCCTGTGCTTCTCAAGGAGTATTTCTTCTTACCACCTGCAGCCTTCTTCTGCTTTCATTTTTTACTCGGTTTGTGACAAAAACCCACAGATTGTTGTGATAGCGCTAAAATGAGCATTTATCAAGAGTGCCACTCAGCTGTTTACAGCGACACTGCACCCCGTTGGGCAGGCGACTGGGACTAATGGAAAAGCAGCACAAGTCGTGTAGAGTCGAGCCGGGTAGAGTCGAGTAGAGTAGGGCTGATGGAAAAGGGCCATCAGACCACAGCCTTATGGATTTAAAATGGATGTGAGAGTCCTACTTTAACCTTTATTAACCTACATTTTTTAAATGTACATCTGCATAAAATACTGACAAATACATGGTATATTGCCTTCCAACAGAAAAATATCAAGATATAAATTTTGGTCCATGTGGCCCAGCCCTAAAGATCAGTCACAGTATGATCACATGCTTCAGGGTTTAAGAGGTGTTCATTGTTAGCATACAGTCAGCTCCATCCAATCATCCATTCAGATCAGATTTTGTCACGAGCATGGCTGCAGCGTACCGGACTGACTGACAGACGGAGGTGAGGATGGAGTCGGTCGTGGTGATGTCAAAGTGCACCGTCAGGTCTGTCGGTGCTTGGCAGGTTGGATTTCAGCGTCCTCTGCTGACCTTTTGTGATGAGGGCACTGATGTTAAGCTTCCAGGTTCCAGGGTGATGATTGGCCAAAGGAAGCAAAAGGAATTGAACGTGAACACTGCAGCCTTGTCTACTGATTTTAGAGCCGTGGTGATGTAGGAGAACTGATGCTCTCCATGTGGCTCAGGAAACACTGAGAGGAAGTTTGTAAATACCCTAAAATACCAAATAGTAGCCGGGGCGTTTAATTGCTTCAATTACTGAGCAGACCAGGTGTTGATTTGGGACCAGGCGACTATTTGGGGCAGGCGTTTAATTCCTTTTGCACAAAAATTTTACTGAGCAAAAAATGAAAAATATGATAAATATAATCAAATTATTTATTTACACTAGTATGAATAACACCTGTACATTTTCAAGGCAAGATTACAGTACCATTGTTACACTCTTGTCTGGTCATACTGGTCATGAACGACTGGTAGTTAAGTTAGGGTCTTACTTCTTTTTTTTTCGCTGCACCAGAGCGATGGAGATAAGCAGCAACGTACCGCTAACTGACGTGACCGTCCTCCTGACGTTAGTTAAGGGCAAAAAACAAACAGCGGCAGTGGCAACGTCTTCTCCGTTGAATTTTCAAAGCCTTAGTCTGTAAGATTCTGGCTTTCTGCTCTCTAGTGCCCTCTGTGGACGTAGAGTGTAGCTGCACTGTTGTGAAACAGAGCGCCTCACACCAACATGCATTTGTTGACATGCAGAGGGAGGAGAAGCGAGCCGACAGGAAGTCCAGAGAGACAAATTACTGTTAAGGTTCAGCCTTATCATGTTTCTTTTTAAGTGTCAGCTGTCAGTTGTGAGCTCAACATTTGCATGTGTGTTCTGTTAACTTTGACCGTAGCTTGTACGCTGTGCCGAATAAATTACGCAAGGCGTTTATTTGGAACGGGCGTCTATTTGGGACCGGGCGTTTATTTGGTATTTTACGGCAACAACACTAATAATAATAATGGCATTTAAGGTTTCCATCCCGTATTTTTAACCTAATACTGTAAAAGATAAATACATAAAATGAATTTATCTTTGATAAAACCATGGCCATTGGCTGAGATTATGCTGGACTCAATGCTGTTCCAACAACAATGAACAAAAAATAAATGAAATAAAAGTCAGTACATGGCAGAGATGCTCATTGAAACACAGCGGACCTCAACAGACCCTTCCAGTAACCAGGATCAGGCAGATCAGAATACATATTAACAGTTATTGTCCAGTCAAAGAGAACATGAAGATACTCAACAGTGCATTAATGATCCCATACTGTTACATAAACAAAAACCAAAAAAGTACCAATTTATCAGTCCATAAGACTACTATCAAGGACTGATATATTGCCTCAAAGTATGACTTTTAAGCTGTTATATTTATTTTTGTCGTTCTTAGACCCATGTAGGCGTGGCCCAGCATGGCTGTGCTCACATTATACAGTCTTTTCCTCCATCTCTAGTCTGGTATGTCAGGAGATGCAGGCTGAAGCATTTTGGAGCCTTTGGTCTAGAACTGAAAGGAACATTTGTTTTATTTGTCTGCCCTCTTACATGCAGCTATTCAAAGAAGTTCAAGTCACCAAAGTACCTTTAAGATTATATAATGATCAGTAATTTTATAATGTCTGAGTTAGCAACAGTGATGCATTACGTAGTACGGTTACTGAGAGGTATAAAGTTTTATTATTTAATTAAAGAAAATTGTTACTGGGAATACAAATTGGCAGATTGTCTGAGCACTGTAAAAGAATTTTAGCTGAAAAAGTTCCAGCGAGGTTCAGACTCAGTGACCAGAGCTCGACTGCTTCACCTCCGGCCCTAAACATCAGGCTTAAAGAGAAGAATCCAGTCCCCCAAAAATAAATACATAGACTGAGTTTGAGCATACAACTGAAGCTAAGAAATCCCAACGTCAGCGGGACAAATGCTGAACTGTGAGATTATTGCCACCATACACAAGGACACACAAAATTCACACAAGTTAGCATGCATACACAACCACAGATACGCACACAAACAAGCCCATACATTAAAAAATACCTTTTTTTGTTTCTTTTTTATATATATTCATCTGTTTTTAAAAACAGTATATATAATCATGATTTTTATTGTAATTGTCTAAGCTTAACTATCATAATACTAACTTATATTATAGTTTACTATACCTGTCCCTTTTACTAAAAATATAGTTTTATTAAATATTTTGACAAAGATGCCTTAAAAATCCTTCCAACACAGCTCTTTTTTTTAAGAGATAAGTTTAAACTTTTACTACACCTGAGACATGTTACAGATTTAATTCTAAATAATAACTTAATAGCAATAATAATACAGTTTAATTTGTAACACTATACATTTGCAAGAAATCTCAAAGTGCTACAGACATAAGAGCAGAGCGTAATCAATTAGTGATAAAATAACAAAAGTTACAAGAAAAAAATCAAAACATCAATTCAAAACTCACTTTGAAACATTGAAAATCACATTAAAATCATTATGAAATAAGCTTTTTAGGTGCAGCACAGAATTAAGAGAGACAAACTTGATCAAATCAGGCTGATTGAAGTGAGCAACACCTTTAAAATAACGTCTTTGCAACAAGAAATTTGGGATTAAATGTGAAACTACATTTCCACTTATGCTGCAGACTGTTATGTTGTAGTTTAAGCCAAACAATAATAGATTTATACAGCTGATGTAAAGCTTGGAACTTCTTTTCTTGCAGTTTGTTCATTAAATTGATCTTTTTTTAAAAAATAATTATACAAAAGCAAACGTATGAACATTAATGATGTCTCATTTTTGAACAGTAAAATAAAAATAAAATAGATAAAAGGACAAATAAAATAAAAATTCATAAAAAATAAATAGATAAATAAATACCAAGAATGTTGTGGGTCATCAGCTCTAATCTATAATATAATCCAAAATCCAGCTTTTTGAGCTGATTTACTGACAAACTCGTCATGACCACAGCACCGTGATGCCGTGCCCCTGGTTCCACCAAACACTGATTATATCACCACGGCCGTCACCTCGTGGCACACTTCCGTGCGACTCTTCGTCCTCCTCCCTGCAGTGGTCCCGTTAATGTAAGTGGATAAGAGTCTCACGGAGCCAAGTTAGTGTGAAGTGTCTTTACAGACTATAACCGGCTCACTTACTGCTAATCCGATCGCTGATCAAAATAGACGGCAGCAGTCACATCAGCGAGAGGCTGACAGGAGAGAGGACGTGGATGTGTGAGGAGGAAGGTAACGAGCAGGCATGGCTGGTCTTTAGGAGAAATACCTCTGTGTGATGGTGCTGTGGAGAATTAAAGGAGAGGTAAGTCCAGAGTTTTTAGGATATATCACTATTTTTAAGTCTGGTCCAAATGTTGTCTGAGCAGGGCATTAATATTACGGTTTATTATTCATAAAAATCAAAGATATTTTATTACATATGCATTTGTCAGTCCTGAAATTGATGGTTTAATGTTTGAAGTGTTAAAGGTTCACATCAGTAGTCTGTTATTTGGATCTGCTCTGTGAGGAGAGAGCACAGAAGTGATTTCTGCAGATGAGGTCCAGAGCTCTGCATCTTTAAGGGAAAATCTGCAAGAGCAAACTGAAAAACACTTTTGGGGAGATTGTTTTATTCACTGATCACATCCACGGTGTGACACTGTAACGCCAGTAAGTCCCTTTATTTTGATCTCTCTCACTGCAGGCAGAGGCTTACGTTGGTTTTGCAGTGTACCAGGTTGTACCAAAACAAACAGTGTTTCCTCATTAATGTTTTCAGTGCCTGACGTTTGTTTTAACCACAGATCAGTAACTTACAGGAAGCCTTTGACTCGTCTGCAGCAGTGCACAGCCTGACTTATGTGACAGTAGGCCCGGGCAAAAAATCGATAAGATTTAAAAATCGATTCATTTTTCCTGAAATTCGAGTTTAATGATTTTTCTTTTTTATTCAACCAGTTCATTTCACATTCACACTTTTCTCATTACTCTGTACACTTTTACTTTTTTACAACAAGAGTTGAGTTTTCTATTAAGATTTTTATTTTTTACAACAAACGTTACCTCAGGCATTTTGTTATCTTCATTGTTAATTCAAACAAGTATATAAAACTACAGTGCACAGAAACTTTGTGTTGATTTCTGTGTTGATTTTGTGGCCTGGAGGCATTTTAAGTGTATATTTCAAGTATAAGTAAATGTAGATATTGGAAATAAATTTACAGCAAACGATAAGCTCTATGTGACAGTTATTCTCATGTTAGGGTAGAGCAGATAAAAAATAAAAAAAAAATCTTGTGGGTGATTAATTTAATGTTAAAATCCCAACAACATAAAGGCAAAAGTTGATTTGTTTCATTTTTTTGTCACTGGGAGTTTTGTTTCTTTTAGGGAGGGAAAAATTGATTAGAATCGTAAATCGGTGTTGTGGAATAAAATCTGGGATTTTATTTCAAGGCCATATCTCCCAGCCCTCGTCTGTGTATAACTTTTATGTAACTGAATTAAAATATTCATTTTCATATATATTTATATATTCATATTAAACCAGTTGATTTCATGTGCTAAGACATATTCAGTTCAGGAAATAAATCAACAAAAGGGACATATTACAATGTCGTATGGAAGTGTCTGTTAGTAAAGATCTGGGGATAGGGTGGGGCGGAGTCTCATAGGCAGGTTGTAGGTTCGAGTCCAGCTCTGGCTGTCACATGACGATGTGTCTTTGGGCATGACGTGTTTCTGATACTGATGGAAAACTGACACAGAAACTCCAACCATCAGTGAGTGGCTGTGAGAGTGGATGGTAGGATGTGACCTGCAGCGTGTCAGAGACTAGAAAACTGCTCCATTAGCTCAAGTCCATTTACCATTAAACTCTATACAGTAAGTATTGACACAAAGCTGATGATCATATATCACAAAATGCTAGAGTCTCCGATCATTGTTATTAATAAGACGTATGGTCCCTGGAACATTTATAAAAACTGTCTCAGTGACAGAAATAAAATGAAGCAGAAGAGCTTGGAGAGCTCAAACCTCTGCGACGGCATGTCTGACATTCGAGCTGTGATATGATCGTAAATGTGGGAAACTGCTCGATTGTTTACTCATCCTTTAACCCTTTCATGCATGGTGTTCACTTAAGTAGACAGATATTTGAAATTAATTTTACACCCTTTACATTGCAGTACCATGTCCAACTACCAGTTGGAGAACTCCCAAACCCTTGTCTCAAGTCTTATATAAACATTATCTTTGCCCTTTTTTTTTTTTTTAACCACATAGAGGTATTGCATCCAAATTCCATAACAGCCAACTAAGGGCAAATTTGTTATTTGGTATTTAGATTATTTTAAATGTTGGTGTAATTCACAATTGAATAGTTAGATTAAACAGAAATAGCACATATGTTTCAGATTTTGCTTTTTCTTTTATTTACTCTTAATAAATGTTTGTAGGAGACGTGTTTGTGGATCTTTATTAAGCTCACTAATTTACTATGTCGATGCACGGTGAAGTGAACAGATGTAAAACTACTTCAGAATATGAAATAGAATAAAATTACCATGAATTTTAACTTGTTTGAAGCAAAAAGAAGCATTGACGAAAGTATTCCTTTGTGATTTAATAATGCATGCATGAAAGGGTTAAGAAGTTCAAATCTGCACCGGTCTCTTCCTCCATGTGCCACGACCAGAACATTTCTTCAAAACCATTGAGAAGTATTTGTGTGACTTTGCTCACAAACAGATGGACAAACTCTTTCTCAGCTCAGCTGTCTTGGTGAAGGTAAAAATATCACAGACAGAGAGGAGTCATTTGAATATTTGTCATCTGCCAACTAGAAGACAAAGACTGAACTAAAATACCAAAATGTAAGAATTTTTGGAAATTGAAATAAAAAATGTCAAAATACTGCACTAAAATCTCAATACAGGATTGTGTTCCAAATACTGTGATCTATCAATAAACAGTATAAACATCCCCTATATCATTATACTTATAACATCCCATCACTTCTGAAAAGGGGGAGCTGGGTATCAAAGAAATGCTGTGATGCTGTATTATCAAACAGGTGTCAATGTAAAAAGTGTTTTCTACAGTCATTTTAAGTCATATTAATGTATTAACACGTAAGTATATATGTATGTGTGTATAAGTACCAGCTATATTTGCATAGATGTTTATGTCGTATATGTATATTATGTCTATAATGAATGTAATTTTTATATATGTTACATATTTTGTTGTGTATGTGTACATAAACATATTTAAATGGATTATATGTTTTGTAGTGCACATATGTAAAATATATATTTGCATAGATTTTAGAGCAGAGTATATTTTTGTATAACACATGAAAAACAGTAATAAGGGGTAGGAATTCAGAAAGTATTTACTTCTTTCTACTCCTTTTCGAACAGGTGTGATACTTTATTTTTATTTTTTGTGTGGTTTTTTAATGAATTAAAACATTTTTTCAGTAAGAAAGTCTTAAATGATATATCATTAAAACCACCACTTGATAACTGAATGAAAAAGAGTTGAGATATGATTTTCAGTCAGTTTTGTGAGGTGGCAGAGGGGATGTTGTCAGTGTTTCCCTGAAGTTGATGACTAACCTTCATTTCTCTCCTCTGTCTTTGTTTCTGCAGTACACTTTCTCCCCTCAGACCGGTGAGGTTCCTAAGAGTCGCAGTTTGGAGAGGAAGCAGCCCGATCCCATCGTCCTGACCAAGTGGAGACACAGCACCTACGTGTTAGACCTCAACGACAAGGTGGGACACATTAAACAGCTGCTTTTATCACATGCGGACACCTGCCTGATGTTTGAGCATTGGATCGATAATCAATGAATCAATTAACCATACGATAAATAAAAACATCCTCTGTAAGTTTGGTGGCCTCGATAAACTGACATGTGCATGCGTGTTTGTTTTCCTCCTCTCTTTCAACCAAACAGGCTGGATGAGAAGATAGGTCACTCTGTGCAACTTTCTCAACGTCTGGGTGTGTCTGTTCTATCGTGGTTTTAGCAGATTTATAGTGGAGTGAGCATCTGTCATTCATACAATCTTTGGAGGGGGGGAGGCAGGGCCGCTTGCGCGTACACACACAGAGCTGAAGTGAGCTTTGTGAGCAGTAACAAGGAAACAAACACTAAATGAAAGATGGCACGAAAGATACGGTTCCTAAGCCTGCTGCCACAGCCCCATTCTGGCAATATTTTTGTTTTCAACAGAATGAACAAGGTGTGAGCCCATGAACACTGATGAGCCGATATGTCGTATTTGTTTGAAAGTAGTGGCGACAAATTTTATTTATTGTTTTTGTTGTTGTGTGTGTTTTTATCGGAGTTTTTTTTCTTTACAGAGACACAGTAAATTTTTTGTTTTTTGATTAGTATAATGATTTTTATTTCCATGCAGTTTTTCCCAAAAGAGAGTCAATTTCATTTTCATTGGGTTTTTTTTTCTCTTTTTTTTTGTTGAATTTATTGCATTGTTTGTTTAATTTATTTTAATAAAAAGCACTTGACCTTCCAATTACAGTTAAATACTCTGAAGAGATTAAAGTTTATTGCTTTTGATACGGTGTACTCACTTTATTATTGCATATATTATAATTATATTAACGAAAAAATGATGTTTCAAAACAATATTGACAATAATCGGCAATACGTTTTCGGACTATTATCGTCCAGCAAAATTTGTTATCGTGACAGACCTAGACGTGGGCCTTTATCCTGTCTGCTTTAGTTCCTTCTTGATCAACAAAGTTTCCAGGGAGAAACAATGCAGGTATACATTAAAACAATTAAACTACTGTATGTCTGGTGTATGATAAAGAAACTACACCTACTCACCGCGGAACAGACCACCAGACCTAAAATGTCCAAAGATGTTTTCCCTTTTTTTTCTCTTTCTATAGCTTGTTTGCATCTTATATTAAGTTCTTGAGTTTTTTGGACATGTTTACATTTTCCATCTCTGAACAAATTGACTAAATTTAAAAACTGTCTAATACAAACTCAGAAGAGAGCTGCATCCCATGAAAGCAGCTTATGTCAATTAGATTTGCCTCGACCTAATAACTTGATCTTAGCATGGAGCTGCCAAGGCCGCTCGTCTCTGTGAACATGTGTCCAACTGAGCAGTCAAAGCTTCTCACTGAGACAAAGCTCATTCCAAAAACTGGTTTCATGCTTCTTTCTATTGATCCAAACACAAATAGGTTATCTGTAAACTGCCCTGGAATCATCAGTCAATCGAAGTTTAGAAGGAATAATGAAAATAAAAAGTAGACATTCACACACACTCAAACATACACAAAGACATTAAGAGGAGAAACAGAATTAAAGGACCGAGAAAACATTTTCTTTAATTAATAATGAGGAAACACAGGAGCTAAGACTACAATCTTAAAACACATAAATAGAAATAAGATAAAAAAAATACTATGGGGAAGGATAAATATAACAATAAATAAATCAATTTTAAAGCATAGTGTGGTAAAAATGAGATAGTCAAACACAAAAAGGGGTGGTAAATTCTGATGAAGTAGGATAAAGAAAAGAAAATTCAATAAACAGAGAATAAAATTCCGACAATAAATCTGAATTAAGATGGATAATAAAACAGATTAAGAGGATTTAAATAAATAAGTAAATAAAATGAAATAATACACAAATCACCTAAAAGCCAGACTAAAAGGGTAAGCCTTGATTTGGCTTTTAAAAGTACAAACATGAATATATATAAACATGTAATATGAACATATTCATGTAGCTCCTCAGTCTTTGCTGCTTGCTCCTGAACATTTTAGACTTGAATCCTAAGTAAAAGATTTTATTGTGCTTGATTTCCATACAACTTAATCGACATACATTTTGCACAAGAAACACCAAAGGAAACGCATAATGAATATTAAATAAATAAAAACATCCTCGGTAATTTTGCCAGTCTCAATAAACTGACACGTGCATGCATGTTTGTTTTCCTCCTCTCTTTCCACCAAACAGGCTGGATGAGAAGATGGCTCACTCCGTCCATCTTTCACAACACCTGAGTGTGTTGGCTTTATAGTGGATTAAGCAGATTTATTGCGGAGTGAGCATCTGTCAGTTATTCAATCTTTTGGGGGGGAGGCGGGGCTGCTCGCGCATACACACTGAGAGCTGCAGTGAGTGTCAGGAGGAGTAACAAGGAAACAAACACTGATATGAATGATGGCACGAAAGCGACGGTTTCTATACTGGCTGTCACAGCCCCAGTCTGGCAATATTTTGGTTTTAACCAGAATGAACAAGGTGTGAACCCATGAACACGACAAGCCGATATGTCAAATTTGTTTGAAAGTAGTGGTGACAAAGAAGGGGAGATGCAGCGGAGCCTTCGTCCTGACAGTCAGCGCTTACTGATTAGTATATAAATAATATAATATAATAATATATAATAATATAATAAATAATACAATCAAATCCAATCCAATTCAATAATGATTTTTAGTTACATGCAATTTTCCCAAAAGAGAGCCCATTTCGTTTTCAATGGGTCTTTTTTTCTCTTTTTTTGTTTGTTACATTTATTATATCGTTTAATTTATTCGATTCAAAAGCTCTTGACCTTCCAATTACAGTTAAATACTTTTAAGAAATTAAAGCTTATTGCTTTTGATACAGTGTACTTACTTTATTATGACGTATATTAAAGTTACATTAATTAAAAAATATGTTTCAAAATAATATTGACAATAATATCGTTTATCAGCAATCATTTTTTTTAAATTATCTTCCAGCAAAATTTGTGATCGTGACAGGCCAAGCACCAATACAGTTTGAATGTGTCTCAATGAGGGTATCACTGACACGAGAGCTGTTCCTATACAGCAGTGTTCATTTACAGAAAAACTCAATGACAGGACATTTCTTTTGTGAACTTTGAAGTTTTACACCAATCGTTTTAATATTACAGACCTTATGCTGCTTCGTCCTCTCAGGCTTCAGTAAAAACTTCACCACTGAAACAGAAATTAACTCTTGCTGCACAGAAGCAGCTCTGATGTGGAAAAGCCAGATTTTTTACTTGTTACTTTTATTTGAGTGACTTTTAAGGCTGTTTTTTTAAGACAGCACTGTTTTCACACTCAGTGATTAATAATCTTTCCTCACCTGTCTCCAAAATGCCACCATCTGACTGTTTCCAGTTTTGTAACTTGCGTGACCAGCTGACGTCCTCTCCGGGCTCAGAGGCTCTGATTGGCATGACGTGCCTGTCACTCTTAAACCAGCTGCTGGCAGCTTGACAAACTGAACGGCAGGGAACGCTGTCAGCCGGCCAGACTCCAGCTGCAACAATACACATCTCACACCCACAACTGTCGCCTGCAGCAGCCCACGATGGTCTGATCACGTCATAAATCCTTTGTCCAGATTGAGCAGCAGCCTTTTGAATCCTCAGGGTGGACTCTCTGAACATAATCATGCAGCTCACTAGCCTAATGGCCTATATGAAACCCAGCAATGTTGTTTCCCATAAACTTTTATTTTTTTAAATGCCATCTGTAGGGTTAGCAGAGGATACTAGCTTGGTTGCTAAAAGTTGCATGTTGGGCAATTTGAGTATTTAGCATAATGAGCTAATTAATCACCAAAAAGTGGAAATGAATGTAATTTGCTTCTCGTTAACAGAAAATCCAAGAGATTAAGTCCATGTTTGTGGTGTCCAGAAATTACTCTATTGCCATGGTACTGTCATGCAACCTTTCCTCAGTTGGAAAATGTATGTACTGTATATATATTATGTAAAACTAGGTTAGCATTGGTTAGCTTCTGTTCCCACCTAATCTAGAAATTTTCACAGTAGTGACAGTCAAAACACAGATAACATTAGCAAGACAACCTTTTGCCTAGTCGTAGATAATAGTAATCTTGACTTTATCTTTCTAAATGAACTTTTTTTTATGTGGAGATCCTGCAGGTCCATATAAACTCAATGGAGTTGAGCGTGTGAATACCCTGCTATAGGGTAAACCAGAAGAGGATATGACGACACATGAATAAGGTCTATTGTTATGCTAATAAGGGCAAGAAAATGAGGCAAGAAATGTTTTCTATTCTTTATGCACAATTTGGAGAGCCATAAAAAATAAACTTACTCTGTGACAATTCTTGAATTTCTTCCTTAGTTTACCTGATAATGAGCTAATTAGCTAAGTACATTAATTACGCTAATTGCCCAACATGGAGCTTTTAGCAACCAAGTTGAATTTCATCCACTAGGCCAGTAGATAACATTTTAATCATAAAAGTTCAAATTAACAACATTACTGGGTCCAAGAAATTTCCAGCAGACTACACAGAGGACAAGAGCGTGAAAATGTTTTTGTTAAATGAAACAAAGCTCACGGTGTTGAACAGCCATGCACACCAAACAGCTGATAGATGACCAATCACAGCAGCATAACCGTGCCATTAATAGGCTTTATTATTAGTGAATTAGTATAAATTCACTTTATTTTAAACTAAATAAAACCTTTTTAATGATTTCAGTTGTGTGGTTAGTCTGTGGTAGCCTGGAGTCCTGGTTAATCAGCAATGTCTTGCAAAGTAATTGGGGATTGCTGTTGACGAGGTTAATGTCACATATAAGTGATAAATGATACGTCTGTGTGCCATCATTTAATGTAAGATGATAGTCTAAGGACAGAGATGTTGTTTAAGCTAACAGCTAACAACAGGGTCTAGCTGTCACGTCATACTGTAGCTTGATGCTGATTGGTCTGTGATGGGTGTGACTAACCGAACATTCGTCCAATCACCAGCTGCAGTTGTTTTTGAGGGTTCTGCCCTTGAAAACATTTTCTATGGCACAATTACATATTAGTTACCCGTAACCACCCAGTTGCCACATTGTTATTTATATGTACTTATATTTTTATTTTAAATTAATCTTATTATATGCATTTTTATCTTCTATATAATGCTTGTTTGGTTAAAACAGCCTCTACCTAGATAAAGCATAAAAAATGAACACCATGGACACAGTTACAAGCTTATAAATGACTTTTAACTGTTTATTTATGCGTTAATGCACTTATAATGTGGACAGGGACATTTTTTAAAAACAGAGGAGAAAAACATCCTTTTCCAGAAAATACCTGTTTATGCATGGACAGAGCCTGAGACGTGGGGACTGAACTACAACATTGAGCTGCAGGTCCTGTGTCCTTGTGTCCAGTTTTGTTGACTTTATATTTTAATGTTTTCATGCCAACAACAATCTGGCTGTGTCTTTCATGTTGGCTCGGTCATGGCAGATGCTGAACATGACATTACCTGTTACAGCTGAAAGAATGAAGCTTTTTTTCTGTATTTTGAAAACGTAAGGTGATTGTAAAGGTGATGTGTATGCTCAGCTATAAACTTTATCCAGCCTATATTTAGTCATTTTTATAGGAAATCTAGACATTTAGGTTTCCATGTTTTCTTTTTTTTAAATCTACATATTATTCCTGTAAGATGAGAAAAAAGATTATAAAAGTTTCCTGTTTGGTAATTTTATTACAGCTGTCTTTCAAACTAAGGCGGTTCACCTCCAACCAACACAAGAGGAGGTCTCGTCTCTCTCTTTACAGTGACAAAGTTTGTATCACAAAGCTCCGCCCTGTTCTCTGATCAACGCCATTTGTTTGATTTACTGTCACTTTGTCCCGTAGAGAAGCTCATAAGATAGCTGTGGTCACACAACAATCAATTCTGTGTTCTCACTCAACCAAAGATGTCTTATTTGTACTCTGGTGACATAGAGAAACAGGAAGGCCGATGTCTCCATGTTAAACTAACTCTCTTTTTAAAGATGAATCAAAAGCATGTCCTCAGTTTTAACCCGTCTCTCTCCTTAAAGCTTCATAACCTTCAGTCCAGTCTAACGATCTCTCTCCAGGTTGCTGATCATCTTCTTCTCCTCACTAACTCTGACTGACTTTCTTCATGTTTCTTGTCATTAGCTGGTAGCATTAGCGTCTCATCATGTTGTGCCTCTTGTTGGTAGGAGTGTGCTCCAGCGCCCAAGCAGAGCCCCCCCGACTCTGACTCCTGCCCCTCATCTCCTAAGCACCCCTCAACCGTTAGTATCCCAGCTCGCACTGCATCGCAACACACTGTTGACCATCATCACCTCTGCTTCACCTCCAAATACGAACACATGCTGCTCCTCTTTAAGTGCTGTGCATCCACTCATTGCTTCTCATCTTCTGCATGTCACGCCTCATGTTAACTGCATCACGTCTTAGACCATCTGAACCTGTTTCCAAAAGCAAAGAGCCTGAAACTGTGATATCTCAGTAGAGCCAGGAAGCCTTCAACAGGGTATCAAACCTTACTGGCACTCAGGGCCTCTTGTATTTGGAGCTGCATTTCCACTGAGTGATCTGGTTTGCCTCAGTAGAGTTTAGTACAGTTTAGATCAGGGAGTATCATCTATGTTTTTACAAAGACCACCTTTTTTGCTTGATGAAGCAATTTTGATATATTGTATTCTTGTTTCTGGGGCTATCATGTTTTCCATCACAGGATTCTCTCTCTGGTTAAATACTGGATAAAAATGTCAGTCAGGCATCAAATGAAACATGAAGTCATACTTTGTAAAATTGTTTCAAACCCCATGTTTTTGGGCGTTGATACAGAGATATCCTTAAAAGCATGACGGATTTTCTCCCTCACATTTCCTGAATCTGATTGGAGGCTGTGGAGGGCCTGATGTGGCCCTCGGGCCGCCTGTTGATTACCACTGATTCAGAGTGATAAGCCCTGATCTTGCATTTCCTTTCCCAGCTGGGCCATCACCAGTCTTAAAGCAAAGCAGTACAAAAGTCACTTATTTTTATTTTTAGATGCTGTTGCACTGGAAGTGAAGATGCTTTTTACCAATCAACAGTTAGCATCTTTATAGCTCCACCCATTGGGTCAGTTTGATATGTTAGGCACCACTTCTGAGGGGTAGCCTTGCAGAGCACCTGGACTTGCCTGATTTAATGTCTGTAATCAGGCCCATCCTTCTTGCTAAGCTCGAACCTACAACGATTGTGCTCGGCTCAAAGCGGCACGGTCCAATCAGAGTCCTTTAGAGCAGGAACAGGAATGGGAACGAGCGATGACAGCGGGAAGTGACTGAACGTACATGGATTAGCCTGCTAACAGCTTCAGTAGTAGTTTTACCAGATCGTGACTGTATTAGGGCTGAACTATTTGAGAAAATAATCGAATCGCGATTTTTTTCCCCAATATTGCGATTTACTCTGCAATTGTTTTAATGTTCCTCATCTTATGTATTCCTAAACAAACATGAGCAGTAGATCTTTTTATAGTAAAACCAATATGACATTAAATTAATCTAAGGATAAAAGATTTGAAAAAAAGTGAAGAAGTGAAGAACAGAAGCAAAACAGGTATGAAATTGTAAAAACTGGGTAAAAATGGTATGAAAGTGAAAAAAGGTTAATAAATGGGTGCAAAATAGGTATAAAATTGGCAAAAAAGAAAATCCAAAAGTGGCTTAGGAAAATTGATTATGGCAGCAAAATTGGGAATTAAATTTTAAATTAAATTTCAAAAAACATGTAAAAATTCCAAAAATAGTTTTGACAGTGTCCAAAAAAAGATGAATTGGGGAAAAATAGGCATAAAGTTGTAAAAACGGGGTTAAAAAGGTAAAAATGGTCCAAAAGTGGGAAAAAAGTGTATGAATAGAGGTAAAAAAAAAATAGGCATGAAATTGCAAAAAAATACATCACAATGCCAAAATGTTCAACACATTTTGGGCTAAAAATATTGAACCTTCTGCGATTTGAAAATTGCAGCAAGCCATATTGCGATTTATTGCAATTAATTGTTCAGCCCTAGACTGTTTTTTTTTTTTTCCAATGAATTTAATGTTATCTGTTTGGCCTGTCATTAATGTTGATTGACAGAATGATCATCCAATCACCTGCCAGATATCCCTCTGACAGGTTCTGCCCTCCTCAAACACTTTCTATGAGCACTTTCCCAGATGGACTGGTGAAACTTTTTGAACGATCCTTCTGGTGTGTCAGGTTATTTCATTAATACCTTTGTTTTCCATTTGACAGTGTCATTTCTTACCGTACTGAGCCAAACTGAACCAGATTGCCTGGTGGAAATGCACCATTAATAGGAACTTAAGATGACTTTTGAGTACCTCCAAGTGTGCATAATCCATGTGTTTTATTCAGTCATTTCGAGTTTCATGTTCCAATGCTGGTCATTGTTAATTGCAAAGGCCCGAGTTTGGCCCCTGGGCCTGAGTTTGACACCCCTGCACTGTCCAGTTTAGACTCGAGTCGAGCAGTGACCACAGCCACGGCTGAATAATTAAAGTAAAAATGCACTTTTTGCATATTTTTATGTTTTTAATTTGCTGCCTATTTTAAAGGGACTGTGAGGAGTTTCTAAATAATTACAAAAAGTCTCACTTTTAGATATATGCCTGATGGAAATACACACTTTAAGATGAGTTTTATAGCATCAAAATAGGTTATCCATAAATGCTATTCTTTAGCCTTCCGGTCGGGTCGGACAGGGCTGGACTGGCCTGAATACTCAACTTTAGGAACAAGACAATTAAAACTAGAGCAAATTTATATTATTTTATTATTTATATTACACGTCTTAGAGCACCGGGCTGTAAGTAGCGATACATAGCCGGCTACAAAACTACGATAATAAGTTTTCCAAAAACTGCTTGTTGTCACACATGAAAACTACCACTACGTAACTAGAAAGAGATACATTACCTCTTTGCTTTGCATCCTGTAAGTTGTTGAATAAGAAGTTGTAAAGCAATGCAGAGTTCTGAGTAAGGTCCTAGCGGCATTTTTATTAGCATCCCAACACACAAACACACGATTTGGCTCGTGGTGCATTCAAGTTGTAGGCAGAGGTAGGAATATCCAAGTTCTGAGTGGGAAAATGCAACTGAAATGTCCCCGGAGGTCTGAATTTCCTACATGGAACTCAGTGAAACCTCGCCACCCCTGAGTTGACAATGGAAGATGGATGCCCCCAGTGTGAACAGTTATTTAGCTCCTGTAATAATCAATTTATTTGCACTTCTGACTGGGGTGTGTCGCTCTAGATCAGCTGTATACATAGTATTGTTAGACTTCTATTTACAAAAATGCTGCCATTGTGATAATCACATTCTTCATGTGATATTTGTGAACAACAACGCAGGGCGTGCTAACAACAGCTAACAATAGCCTGGTAGATCTACACGTTTTCCAACTTTGTAACTGGAACGCTGATAACTCTGAGATGATGTCACTCCCAGTTTCGTGGTTACTGGAACGCAGCATTACGACAGTTGCCGCGCGGGCTCATGGGTAGCAGAGTCTTTTACGTTGCCGGTAATAGATTCTCCTCACAGTCCCTTTAAAGGGAAAGTCAGTATCCACATCAGCTAGCATATCCTGGTGACACCCATCCTTTGAGTTTGTTTGTGTTAAAATGTGTTTATTCCATCTCTGTTATGGAGCAGGTTCTCATCTCCTCATGTGTTCTCCTCCTCAGCCCTCAGAGAAGTGTGGAGTCCTCAACGTCACCAAAATCACTGAAAATGGAAAGAAAGTCCGGTAAGACTTTGGCCGTCTTTTGTGAACAGCATTGTTAAAGAGATGTGTTGTTTAACCCGCGATCTCACTTTCTTTTGTTTTCTATGAAACAGGAAGAACTGGACCTCCTCGTGGACGGTGCTGCAGGGCTCCTCTCTGCTCTTTGCTAAGGGGCAGGGGGGCAGCACCAGCTGGGTACGTCTCTCCTCATCTCCCACAAATTAATTTTTCTGTGAATCTTCTAGACTTTGTTTCATCCTCAGTCTCTTTGGTTCCTGTGTAGTCTCCTGTCTTCATTTTCATTCTCTGCATATCGCTTCTCTCCATCTCCTCTCCTCACCTCCCTGAAGTCTTACTATCGCAGCGGCTCCATCCCCGAGCTGCTCCTCACTCTCCTTAGCAGCTGGAAGCGTTCAGTAAAGCCTCGTCCTGCTGTCTCCTATGTGAGCTGTAGGCCTGTCCAGGCTGCTGCTGTATGTCCTCCTCTCTCTGCATGTTTTTCTGCTCATCTCTCTTCCTTTAATTACCCCTGGGTGACTGCACTGAGTGTTTATGTGTGGGAAACTTGAGTCAGATGTTAGAGCTGCACTAATGTTTGCATTAACAAGCATCACAAGATTGTGTGCAGCATGAAGAAGTCTGCACCATGTCTGCCTTTTAGAAGACATGATTGCTTTTCTTCACCTCCGTCCTGAGCAGCAGGCAGCTGATATTTGCCTAAAAGCTTCAGTAAAGTCTCTTAAAGCTTTGTGCTATCAGAAAGTTTAACAGTTTTAATATACATCCATTTTGGGATCACCAACAGTTCTAACCACTCCTCCCTTGTGCCAGGACCAACATTTACTGAAATCCGCTCATAACTTCTTGTGTTTTGTTCACAATCGTACTAAAAAACATGGCAATGATTGGTACTGAATTTGAGACCTGAAGCTTATTTTCTCATTATGCTGTTAGAAGTAAAAACAACATGGATGAGTAACACACACCTTAAGTAGCTCTGTTTTCACACATTGAACTGTAAAAAAAAAAATCACATTGTCATATTTTTCACTTAGATGGCTGTAAATAACTGTTGCATTTTTCACACCTGTCAAAACATCTGCTGATGCTGAAAACATGCCAATTATATGATACATCCCTAGAGATAATTGAAGGGTGTATGTTGAAGATGACTAAAATTATCCAGAGCTAAATACAGAGATACTACAAAGCAATGCTACATTTCCTCTGTGCTTGCTCTAAGTGTTGAACAGTGATTGGTATCTGCGTTTGACAGCTTTATATCTGTGATAATTGTACTGTCAGTGTGGTAACAGTAACATCATGTATAAAATGTCTGAACTTTCCAGAACACCCTTAATAACACCCTCTTTTTAAACAGTTAAATTTACTGAAAACAGATTTGAATTAATTTTAAGTTCAGTCAAAAGACAGAAAAGTTTATGCTGGAATTCCCTGCGAGACAACTCGATTTTTCTTTCTGGCTCAACAACACTGTCCTAAACAGCCTAACAGTCGAACTACAAATACTGTCAAAACATGAGGGCTAGATTATTCCAGCAGCTGCAGAAACAAATACATTCAAGTCATAATTAACAACCGTATTCATTTCCATATGATGATAATTTATTATAATGAAGAGAAAACCCTTTGCAGGGTGTTATCATTTGTTATTATTGTCAATGTTTTTCTGTGTTTTCCTGAAAAAAATATTATATATTATATATATGTTGTTTATATAATGCCTTGTAAGATTGCCCTCTGGGTTCAAATGAGTACAAATATGTCCCAGACCATCCAATAAAAAGGATAATACAAGCACATAACTCACTAACCGTGGCTTTGCTTTTATAACACAATATCTAACATGTGTTTACATTTAGAGATGTAAAAATAATCTGCCTGTTACAGCTCCTGCATTGATACTACTTAATTTCACAAGCGTGCTTTTGAAACATTGAACGTCAGCTTCAACCAAACAAACATGTTTGTATTAACAAACTCAAACTTAACCTTTGTTTTTCTCTTTATTCAACATACACATTAATGCAGTTTCATTGATTCCAGAAGTTCGGGAGCAACCAGTCGAAGCCGGAGTTCACCGTCGATCTGCGAGGAGGGTCGGTGGACTGGGCATCGAAGGACAAGTCGAGCAAGAAGCACGTCATCGAGGTACCAGATGCTGTGGAGCCGCTGTTGATCAACTGTGTATAAACTTTTCAAACTAACGTTGAGCTCTTGGTTTCTTCAGCTGAAGACGCGTCAGGGGACGGAGCTGCTGATCCAGTCAGAGATCGACAGCGTCATCAACGACTGGTACCGCGCCCTCACCGAGACCATCAACACACACGTGAGGAGACATCCTTCATCTGATTTCCTTTAAAACCTTAATTTTAGATTAATTTATTCATCAATAAAGTACTGACAAACATAAATACTGTGAAAAACTGTGAACCACAGTCCAGAGGGAGATCAGTTTAACCAAACCATGATCAAGCACGACCAAACAGTATTAAACGTGTTTATTGGCTGCAGAAAGTTTGACTTTATCAATTCAAAACACTTTCAATCCTTTCAAGCCTTTTCTTTTCAGACTGGATTTCTGCAGATGTGATGTCTCTGACTCACATGAATCTCAATCTTCAGACATCCAAACAAGTTTAGTTCAGTTTAGGTCTTTATTTCATTTTATTAATTTATAAAACATACAATACAAACAAAGAAAAATCTCAAATGTGAATGAACAGGAGCAGAATGAAGAAAAATCTTATGGAGTCTGCCCCTTTCTCACAAGATATTAATTAACAATATTTTTTTTCTTTTCTTCTTCTCCTGTGATGGTTTCAGCTTCCAGCATTAGTTTCCTTTATTTGAACCATATTTTGTCCCCCCATGACAAAAGTTCTAGGTTTAACCAGAATATTCATAAACTAGGATTGCCAAATATGCCAGATTCATCAATCACATGAAGCTGATATAAGAAGATTTTTACACCAAAGTCTGTCAATTTTTGTGGCGGATTGATAAATGACGGCTGTTCACTTTTTACAAGTTACAAAAACACAGGAATGGACATAAAGAAACCACTTTAAACTAAGGATGCACTGAATATATGACGGTGACCGAATATATTCAGCCATATATTGCAAAAAAAGCCACATTCAGCCTTCAGTGGAGTGAGGGAATAGCAAGGCTGATTAGTACCGTGTGATGCAATGACAAAATCAAATACGTCATTGCGTGTGACTGTGGCTAAGCAGACTTCTGTCAAAAGGACAATATTTCATTTGTTGTGGGTTTATCCACTTTAATGCACTTTAGTTTATTTTAATGCATGTTTTGTTTTGTTTGAAGGCCGAATATGAATGAAAAACTTTGTTGGGCTTTTTTTTTTAAAAGCAAAGGCTACTGGAATATTAAAAAAAATCATAATATTCAATAAACAATTACTTAATTTTAAAAGCATACTACTTAACCTCTGCATTGGATATTTAGTATTCGGTATTCGGACACAAATTTTCATTTCGGTGCATCCCTACTTTAAACCTCACCAGAAATGAAGATATTTTACTGGGCTTGTAGTTACAATCAATTCCTTTATTTTTGTTTGGTATAGAAAGACTTATGTCAGTACACAGCCCCTCCTCCATGAGTTTATACCCAAGGACAGTAGAGTCCAACAGAAGACTGTGTGGGAACAGAACACCAGGATCTAGTGTAAACTGTGTCATATAACATTACACAGCATTTATGTGGAAAAGTCCCCTAAAAACACAACAGAATATTTCAGGAGGCATATGAGAAGTGGATGGAGCCAGAGTTAAGCTAATTATTTGTATATGGCCAGTTTGAAACCACAAGTTTTTTTCCTGCCAGACATTTAGTAACAGTATTCGGTCAAAGAGGAAAGAGCGCATTTACTGCTAGAAGTCTTACTGCCCCCTGCTGGCTATCAAAAAAAAATGCAGGGATGAGACATACAGGTACATCTCAAAAAATTAGAATATCATGAGAAAGTTCAATATTTTTCATCACTTATTTCAGAATGTGAAACCCATATATTATATAGATTCATTACAGATAGACTGAAACATTTCAAACGTTCATTGCTTGAAATTTTGGTAATTCTGAAATGAGTGATAAAAAATATTGAACTTTTTCATGATATTCTAATTTTTTTAGATGTACCTGTACTGGCACTGGTCTTACTTTTCAGATGTGACGGCTAAAATTAAAGCTAAAATCAGAAGTAACTTAACCCTTTAACTACCTGCTCAACTGTTTAGCAGAGTTTATCAATAAAAACATGTATATTTAATGTTTTAAAAAACAGAACAAATCAAATCATTGTTTGATTTACTAGACATTTCAGGAAACAGAGAAAACTACTAACAAACCAACAACCAGATAGTTTCTTGACGAAAGTCTTAAAGGTTTGAACAGTTAATTACATGATGATATAGAAATGTACAAATATTTGTGGTGAAATCAATTAGAAAAGGCAGAAATGTTTGAAAATTAAGCAACAGTCAAAAATAACTTGAAATAGGTGGGATTGAGTTTGGAAAACATGTTTATCTATATAAATCATATCAGCAAATGGTTAAGTACTTAAATAATAATGTTGATAATAATAATAGCTTTTAGCTTTTAAAACATTTAAATCTCAAACAAAGAAATTTTCAGTTATTTTGGTTTGTTTGTAGTTTATTCTATATCCTTACACATTGACAGAAACAATGACATGTTTTTGAACATATGAAATTTTCTTGACTTTATTGACCTCTGCCAAACAGTTGAGCTGCTAGTTAAAGTGTTAAGGCAATGGGTAGGTTTTTTTTAAATATAAATCACACTTAAATGAATATCGATACCTTTATAGCATATTATCCACTAAAGAAAATTAGACCATCATCCATGGCAAATATGTTGACAAGATGGTTTTTAACCTGTTGATGACACAGCTTTTCTTTTATTATTTTTTTATTTATTTATTTGCATCTTTCACTGGAAATTAAATCAGAGAGCAAAGAACAAAAATAACTGTGAACAGAGCAGGTTAATTTATTTTGTCAAGAATCATTCAACAAGATCATTCAACAAAGTATAGGTCATTTTTTTCATTTGAATGGGCTTTTAAATCTAAATTTATTAAAAAAGTATTTACAATATGTCTATCTCCTCATGTCTCCAGGCCTGGGAGTCGGATGAGGCCATCGAGGAGGACATGCCGGAGTCTCCAGGAGCTGAGAAACAGGACAAGGAGAAAGACCAACGAGACACCAAGAAGAACAGAGGTGATACGATGGACTGATCGTGTCACTACAGTCATGAATGTTTTTATTTAAGTGTTAAAGAAGGACGCTGACATACTCTGTCTCCCTCAGTGATGAAGAACTCTGTGAGCATGGACGCGTCAGACCAGAAGAAAACCAGACTGAAGCTGAAGAAGTTTCTGACTCGACGACCGACCTACCAGGCTGTCCGAGACAAAGGATATATTAAAGGTACTCAGAGCGTCACATTGTTCCTGATGCTGCTGCTTTAACCCTTTACCTCCCTGCTCAGCTGTTCGGCAGAGGTCAATAAATTCAGGACTATCTAATATATAAAATAAAAAATAAGTCATTGCTTTATTTTAGGACACAGAAAAAGCTGCAAATTCACTGATATTTTCTTTGTGTGGAATTTAAAGGTTCAAAAAGCTAAATATTTTTATTAGAACTACCATAATTATTATTTTAAATACTGAAACATGCACTGATATGATGATTTCTTTATTATATCAAATCTGGTATTTCTCAAAAACATTTTTGTGTCAAACTCAGCATCATCTAATTTAAGTTTTTTTAAGAACTTATTTATTGCAAACATATTTCTTTTTTCTGATGGATTTTGTCCCACATATTTGTGCATTTTTATGTCATCACATTATCAAATATTAACCGTTTAAACTAGGGCTGAAACGATTCCTCGAATAATCTTGATTATTCGATTAAAAAATATCCTCAAGGCAAATTGTGTGCCTCGAAGCCTCGTTTAATATATAATTATACATATAAAATATATATCTGGACTACTATACAGTGCACGGTGTTTGACATGGACGGTCATTTCTGTGGCACAACGCGCCTGCTACCTCCGCTGCTGCGCAGCTTGTAAAATCATGAAGGAAGAGAAAAGAGAGGGACAGAAAGGAGAGAGTCCACAGAAGAAATGGCAGAGAGTGTCCCAAGTGTGTGGTCACTACAAGAAGGGACGAAAAGAAAACACAGTGCAGTGTGTCTGATGTCAAACGGAGTTAGCTTAGCACCTAGCTTAGCATGATAGCAAGTCGTCACTGCTGCAGTAGTAAACAGTAAACATCCGGTCTGTGCGTCAGAGCAACACAACAGGATGACACTCATGATACATCAACAGAAAAAAAAAAAAAAAATACTGAAAAAAGCAAGATATGACCCAGAGTAAAAAATAAAAGTATAGATTTTGATTTGAGATCCCATTTATGCTACATTTAATTTGATTGCAGAGAGTAGAAGAGGAAACACTGACAGTGAGTAGAGGAAGCAGGTGTAGGGAATGCTTTCATATGTTATAGAAATGTACATTAGCTAGTTACATTATCTTAGTATCTAAGTATGAGATTATTTGGTCCTAGAAATAAAGTAAGCAAAATAAGATCGTCAATATGATACAGTAGCAAAGGCAATAATTTAGAAAAAAGTGAAGCATGAATACAAATAAAATAAAAATAACCAAACTTCAAAAAAAAAAAAAAAATACTGAAAAAGCAAGATATGACCCAGAGTAAAAATAAAAGTATAGATTTTGATTTTGAGATCCCATTTATGCTCAGAATGTTCAAAACAAGAAAAAAAAGTTGTTAATTTAAGTGACCTTGCTTTTCTGTTTTGTGTGTTACTAATAATAATAATGTGTAGAGATTCAATGTAAAAAAAATATAGCGGTGAGTGCAATGTAAATGTTATCCGATTGCTCGATTAATCGCCAAAATATTTGATAGAGTAATTGATTACAAAAAGAATCAATCGCTGCAGCCCTAGTTTGAACCTTTAAATCCCACACAAAGAAAAAATCAGTTTTTGGCTTAGCTTGTAGTTTTCTCTGTTTCCTGAAATGTTGACAGGATCACATCAAAGATTTGATTTGTTCTGTTTTTTAAAACATAAAATGTCCCCGAATTTATTGATGACCTCTGCCAAACAGCTGAGCTGGTAGTTAAAGAGTTAACACACACTGATAATGACGTTCATGACGTGGACGTGCTCTCTGTGTTCACAGATCAGGTGTTCGGCTGCAGCCTGACCAGCCTGTGCCAGAGGGAAAACACGTCAGTGCCCAACTTTGTCACGATGTGCATCGACCACGTGGAGAACACAGGTAGGTTTTTAGTTTATGAGGCAGAGCTCATTATCACAGCCTCTCGGAGCATCCCCTTAGATCAGAGTGTGTTTCCAAAGGGGGAGGGAAAAGAGCTGGATCCACAGAGATTAGATTTTTCATTTTTTTACTAATTGTTAATCAAATCTTTGATTATAATTTGATTTATATGCAGTTTTAGTCTATATGGAAAATAAGGAAGAACATAAAATGCAGTTTTTCAAAATCCAATCAGTCACATTTGGAGCTGATTGAAATTGCTAATGTGGTCAGTTTCCTTCTGGAGTCTTCAGACATTGTTTCTGCTCAAATTAGATTTTAAGTGTCTTCTGTTTTCCTCCCAGCACAGCAAAGACTTCACAGTGAAAGTAAAGAGGAGCTTTAATATCGATCATCTTCACCCTTTAGCTTCAGATGCTCTCCCATCAGTATGAAGTTATGAAGGAAACTCTCCTGCATCACATAGAAAGTTGTTCTGACATTTTCCATCATATAAAGAGTATGAGCTTTTGAACCAGCATCTTTAACGGAGGAGAATTTGCTTTAACTTTGTCACTGGCAGCTTTTTGAGGTTAGAGTTTTGTTGTTCGCTGACAGTCTGTGCCCCCTCGGCCTCTCCTCTACCTGCAGGTCTGAACATCGATGGACTCTACAGAGTGAGCGGGAACCTGGCTGTGATCCAGAAGCTCCGCTTCGCCGTGAACCACGGTGAGAGTCCAGCGTGACAGCTTCACTCTGATTGACCAAAAACACACACAGATACACACAACACTCACTCTGCAGCATGTTTGTTAGGGATGCTCAGCTTCATCAGTGGCTGAAAGGTGAAAAGGTTTTCTTCTGATCAGCAGACATGAAAACATTTGTAATAAATCCAACAAATAAATTCAAACTTAACAATGCTTGGAATGTTGATCGATGTTGTTGACTTGAATTTTTGTTGCTGACTTGAAATATTCGTTGTGCTTTGAATTATTGTTGTGTTAAGCTGCATTATTAAAAAACTAAACAAAAAAAAAACAAAAAAAAAACCTGGCACTTCTTCTGGCATGAGATGGCAGCACCTGTGGCCAATTGACTTGAAGCACCTCGACGCACTTACTAAGGTTTTTCCCCTCAGTCCGAATTCTTGCTTGTGTTGTACGTCGCTTTGGACATAAGCGTCTGCTAAATGAAATTGTAGAATTGTAGAACAAGCAGAGATTAGACATGGCCCAAAAAGCCTGAGCCCTTTCAAACCTAATACGATAAGTAAGGCTTAGTTGAATTATGTTAATTGTCTTCAAATTACACAGATATAGTTTTCTTTCTTTTATCTCAGACATGTAGATTATTTACGTACCTTGACATGTTTTGGAGGAAACTTCCTCCTTCCTCAGAAGTGTCACCAGATGATATGTGCGACGTGTTAAATCAGCTGGTTTTACAGAGGTGTGAGCCTCCTGTCATATTTTCTGACAGGAGGGTCACACCTGTCTGTTAGGGATGTGCTCCAGGTGTGTGAGAGCATATAACCTCCTCGTCTCTGTTCATCGCCCCTGGGCCCTGTTTCCTGATCTCGATGGCTTCCGTAATCCAGCGCTGGTGTTTGTTGTCACACACACATCAAACTTATACAACTGTTGGTACACCCAAAGGACAAAATTGAACAAAACAATAAATGCAATGTCATACATGAGATACCATGCCAATCTTGCAATAAAACATACATCAGGGAGACGGGGAGGAGTTTTAACCCACGACGGAGAGAACATCAGAAGGAGTGTGAAAAAGAAACAGGAACAAGACAAACAAGATCAATAAGAGATAAAGCACAACAGGAAATCTACAAATCTGCCGTAACGGACCATTGCAAAAGGGAAAATCATCTTATGGACCGGGACAAGGCCAGAGTCATCCACACCGAGGACAACAAACACCAGCGCTGGATTAGGGAAGCCATCGAGATCAGGAAACAGGACGAGGGGACGATGAACAGGGACGAGGAGGTTATATGCTTTCACACACCTGGAGCAGCGTCCTGCAGAGGCGAGCAGACAGGTGTGACCCTCGTGTCAGAAAATATGACAGGAGGCTCACACCTCCGTAACGCCAGCTGATTTAACACGTCGCACCTATCATCTGGTTACACTTCTGAGGAAGGAGGAAGTTTCCTCCGAAACATGTCAAGGTATGAGAAGAATCTACATGTCTGAGATAAAAGAAAAAAAAACTATATAAGTAAGGCTTGTTAGTAAATCAATCAATCAATCTTTATTTGTTTAGCTCCAGTTCACACAAGTGTTATCTCAAGACACTTTAAAATAGAGCAGGCTGAAGCCATAAATATTGTTGTATATACACATACATACATCCAAAGACATATCCTTACAGGCAGAGAAAGGGACTAAAAATCATTTAAGATAGAGACAAACCCATGGACGCTCAGATTATAAATCTGTCCTCATCATGTCTGTCTCTGCTGAAATAGATTTTGTCTATCAGTCTTTATTTGTAAAGCATTTGTTGAATATGAATTTATTAAAGGTTTGCCCCTAAATAAATGACATCTCATTTTTAAGTGAGACCTCATGTCTATGGATAGAGAGATCAATCTAAAATAGAAAAGAATATCTATAATCAATGTTGAAGACATGAAGACATAGAAACAAAGTAAATTTAAAACAGACAATAAAACAATATTTTGCATTCCTGTCATATTTCTGTATACAGCTCTGCCCCTGTGTGCTCTATTTAAGGTGTCTTGAGAAACATTTGTGAATTGGCACAGAACAAATAAAGACTGATTACATTATTAACTTCAATGCTCTTTATTTAATTCTCTCCCTCAGATGAGACGTTGGATCTGAATGACAGTAAATGGGAGGACATCCACGTCACCACTGGAGCTCTGAAGATGTTCTTCAGGGAGCTCCCAGAGCCTCTCTTCACGTACGGATCCTTCAACGACTTTGTCAACGCCATCAGTGAGTAGACTGGACATGCATTATTATTAATCGTATTCACAGGTACCGTCCTCTGGTACCAGCAGATGAGGTCTTTCAGTGTGTGTGTCACTGATTTCACCACTAGATGGCGCCCTGCTCATGTCCATTTCCTGATCAGCTCTGTTTTCTCTCCACAGAATGTTCAGACTACAAACAGAGACTGAATTCAATCAAAGATTTAATTAAGAAGTTGCCAAAACCAAACCACGACACAATGCAGGTCCTCTTCAAGCACCTCAGGAGGTAAGACCAGACCAACAAACAGTCCACTCTAACTATAATTACTTTTTTTCTACACTTTTCTTTTCAGAGTTATCTTTATTTAAGCAAAACATTAAACAGGTCATCAAGTGTTCGGGGCTGCCAGACAGTCTCTGCAATTATCTCTTCAACAGGGGTCACAATAACAACAAAACCTGCTGCAAAAGTCTAATAAGATTCATAATTAAGACTTTTTAGTGTCTCCTTAGTATTATTGTTAAACATAAGTACATCTTGTGCATGACTTGTGTTATTGTAACAGACAATTTGAAAGCTATTTTCCTTTCATGTGACACCTGCTAGTGGCTATTAGGGGTGTAAATCACCAGTTACATGATGATACAATACGATATTTGCTGATATCACAAAATCTGTCACGATTCGATTTTGATTCGATACGATTCAGGGGCTTTTGATCGATGTAAGATGATATTATGTCCTCATTGAACACAATCAGCAACATTCCACCTGAAGAAAGAAAGAAAGAAATAAGCAATTTTAATAGTTTTATTACTGAAATGTGAAACGATGTGCTGATCTCTGGGTATGATAGTTTATAGAGGATTATAACCATCTGTATGAGGTAATCATTTTTTTAAATTAAAGTTGGTTTAATTCAGATAAGGTGCTTTTTTGCTCCCACAATTACCTCATGGGTCTGATTGTTACACTGTAATGTTTGTTTATTATATCAAGTAATGATGCAACATTATAATACAAATTATTGAATTATTTAAATTTTATTATTATTGACCTCCAACATTTGACCATGCTCTGTCAAACTAACAATGTGTAGTTTTGATTTTAATTAAATCAAAATAATTCTCTTGTTCAAAAGTATTTACTTAACTAACCCACCACCGATGATTTAGTTTTACTGTGATGCCTGGTAACCACAGTTTGTATGTCAGTGTGATCAGACTTTGTTTCTCTGTTTAATGGTCGGTGTGGAGGAGGAATGACACCAAGCTCTCGCTTTTTTACTTTCTAACTTTATGAAATTTAATTAATCAGTGCGCGATAAAATCAAATGATGAGATAATTCAGTGCACTCGTGTGATAATGCTCTCCTGCTGTGCATGCAGCATCCTCTGCTGTGAGGTCGAGATTTGAGAGCCTGGAAACTTCAGAATGACGCGCCGTTGGGCGGAAACTGGCACGCATGTCTGGTCGGGATTTCTAAATGGGGGTGTATATTAAGGACGACCATGTTGATCAATGTTTTTTTTTTATTTATTTTATTTATTTCGGTCACGTCAGCACACAGTTATACAGCATCACACATTGTCAATAGTTGATCACATTGTACATGTCCGAAAGGGAAGACGGGAGAAGCAAAGCTTATCTAGTCCTGTCCCCATTTTCTCAATATTTACTCTCCTCTTTTCCACATATCATCAAATTATTATAAATTTTTATCTGTCTTTTAGTGTCCATATTTGACGTATTATGACCAATCCTTTGTTCCACGGAAGGCATAATTCCGTGGTTAGTTTTGAGTTTTGAGTTTCCATTGATGTCATTGGATCATTGCTTAACCAATCGATCTATCGATCCAGATTGATGGATCACTACACCCCTAGTGGCTCTGAATTTTCATCACTTTCTTCTTTTGAGAACCCTGCTGCTTATGTTGGACTGAAATATGAAAGATATCGAATTTGGCATCTCGTTCTCCTTATTCTAATCTTGTTTATGACCGAAGGCCCCTTTACACTTAATATCTTCTAAGTGGAAGTTTTTTTGATGAACTGATTTAGTCTGACGTATGAAGTCAAATAAAAAAGGGGGGAGGAGGAGTTTGACATTTTAATGTTTGAAAACTTTCCATCACTGTGTGAAACAACACTGCCGGTCAAATTTCAAAGTAAGTGTTTGAAAGCACCTCCGCTTACCATATACAGACATTCTGTATGGATCTGGATCTTTGCAAATGGTTTGTTTAAATTGTGGGAAAGGCCAGTTTTTCACGTTTTTGCCAAAAAAAAAAAAAACAGTGAGTTCTGATTTTGGATTTTAATGAGTGTTGGCCATAGGGCAAGGAAGAAATCATCAGAATTCAAATATGGATCCAGGACTTTTTAAACGGTTTGTTAAAACTGTGGGACAGGGCAGTTTCCCACATTACGTGTATGAGTTAATGATTTGTTCGTGGGTTTGGATCAGATTTTCAGGACATTCCGGTCATGGCACAGGAGAGAAGTGATTAAATTTAGATGGTGATCTGAATCTTGATGTGGATTGAGGATGTTTTTTCAAGGATTTGTTAACAGTGCAGAGCAGTTTTCCACATTTTAGACAATAATGCACCCAACAATGTTCAGAGTGCCTGGTAGGTCTCTGGTTTTAGTTGTTTTATTAGACTTTCTTGTTAACATGGAAGAACACTGGTTTTCTAATCTACAAAACCCAAAACCATTGAAGTTGGCACGTTGTGTAAATCGTAAATAAAAACTGAATACAATGATTTGCAAATCCCTTTCAACTTATATTCAATTGAATACACAGCAAAGACAAGATACTTAATGTTTGAACTGCTAAACTTTGTTATTTTTTGCAAATATTAGCTCATTTGGAATTTGTTGCCTGCACCATGTTTCAAAAAAGCTGGCACAAGTGGCAAAAAAGACTGAGAAAGTCGAGGAATGCTCATCAAACACTTATTTGGAACATCCCACAGGTGAACAGGCTAATTGGGAACAGGTGGGTGCCATGATTGGGTATAAAAGCAGCTTCCCTGAAATGCTCAGTCATTCACAAACAAGGATGGGGCGAGGGTCACCTCTTTGTGAACAAATGCGTGAGCAAATTGTCCAACAGTTTAAGAAAAACTTTTCTCAACCAGCTATTGCAAGGAATTTAGGGATATCATCACCTACGGTCCGTAATATCATCAAAAGGTTCAGAGAATCTGGAGAAATTACTGCACGTAAGCGGAAAGGCCGAAAACCAACATTGAATGCCCGTGACCTTCAATCCCTCAGGCGGTACTGCATCAAAAACCGGCATCACTGTGTAAAGGATATCACCACATGGGCTCAGGAACACTTCAGAAAACCACTGTCAGTAACTACAGTTCGTCTACATCTGTAAGTGCAAGTTAAAACTCTACTATGCAAAGCCAAAGCCATTTATCAACAACACCCAGAAACACCGCCGGCTTCGCTGGGCCCGAGCTCATCTAAGATGGACTGATGCAAAGTGGAAAAGTGTTCTGTGGTCTGACCAGTCCACATTTACAATTGTTTTTGGAAACTGTGGTCGTCGTGTCCTCCGGACCAAAGAGGAAAAGAACCATCCGGACTGTTACAGGTGCAAAGTTCAAAAGCCAGCATCTGTGATGGTATGGGGGTGTATTAGTGCCCAAGGCATGGGTAACTTACACATCTGTGAAGGCACCATTAATGCTGAAAGGTACATACAGGTTTTGGAGCAACATATGTTGCCATCCAAGCCACGTCTTTTTCATAGACGCCCCTGCTTATTTCAGCAAGACAATGCCAAGCCACATTCTGCACGTGTTACAACAGCGTGTAAAAGAGTGCGGGTACTAGACTGGCCTGCCTGTAGTCCAGACCTGTCCCCCATTGAAAATGTGTGGCGCATTATGAAGCGTAAAATACAACAACGGAGACCCCGGACTGTTGAACAACTTAAGCTGTACATCAAGCAAGAATGGGAAAGAATTCCACCTGAAAAGCTTCAAAAATTGGTCTCCTCAGTTCCCAGACGTTTACTGAGTGTTGTTAAAAGGAAAGGCGATGTAACACAGTGGTAAAAATGACCCTGTGCCAACTTTTTTGCAGTGTGTTGCTGCCATTAAATTCTAAGTTGATGATTATTTGCAAAAGAAAATAAAGTTTACCAGTTCGAACGTTAAATATGTTGTCTTTGCTGTGTATTCAATTGAATATAAGTTGAAAGGGATTTGCAAATCATTGTATACTGTTTTTATTTACGATTTACACAATGTGCAAACTTCACTGGTTTTGGGTTTTGTACATAGAACCAGAAAAACATTCCAATAATTGAAAGAAACAGAAGAAAATGAGTGGACACAAGCTTTAACTGTCTCATCTAATTACAACATTTTTATTAAAGCAGTGTGAGCTGATAAAAATATTAATTACTATGAAGTATTAGTTAAAAACAGAAAAGAATCCAGGTTTCCAGCCACCAGATTTTGCCCACATTCTCTTAATCTGGTTAATTCCCTTGTTTACCAGCCCACAGGTGCCAGAGTCCGTGAGCTCTGTCTTGAGCCCGTGGTGTTTATTCACGTCTCACACACATGTTTGACGTTCAAATTGACTTTTAAACCCTGCACGGTCTCTCCTCAGTTTCCTGCGCTCAGATCACAAATGGCGTCTCTGCGTATTCCCTCCGTCTGCTGCTTGACTCGGCGTGTTTACCTTTCCTCATCCCGCTCGGCCTGTGGGCAAACACAAACTGCATCCAGCTTTAGCGTGTATTCTTAGCCCGCTGCAGCCACGGGCAATATCATATGTTCACAATGACATTTGCCTAGCTTTCCAATTTGCATTTATATGGCGCTGTGTTTGCTGTAATTCAGTACCTATGAAGTGGTGTTTCTAGAGGAAATTTATAGTGTGACATTCAGTGTATGGAGGTCTACGTATATCAGCTGGCGGATTTAATCTGCTTTTTTTCTCCTCCATGAATATCTTATTGTTTGTGCATCTGCATGCTAGGATGTAGATTCTATTTAAAAAGGCTATTATGCTGTAGCCCGGAGCGTTCGTAGTGTTGGAGTGTGTGTTGTCAGGCCTCAAGATGTGTGCACAGATTTTAATGTTGGTTTTGTAGATGAAAGCCTGAAGCCGATCTGAATCAAACAAACAAACACCCTCACCTTAAACCGTTTATGACGCCATGCTTCTTCACATCTCCACCATGTTATCCCTGTAAGGCCACTATTGTTCCTGAAAACTAAGAGGAAGTGAGACATAAAATAGACACTTTTATTCACTGAAATGATAATAAAAAACAGCATTATTTATAGACTAAACCAGATTAGGGCCCTGTCCACACAGAGACAAACTTTTTCATTTTTAAAATGTCTCTCTGTAAAGGCAGCATCGATTCAGTTAATGTGTCCATCCACACGAAAACACTAAAAACACTGTAGTACATATGCCAGGCCTGTAGGTGGTGCTGTAACGCTGCTGTAGACATACACCAAAACCTGAGAAGAAGACATGCGGCATATGCCTACACCTTGCTCTCAGTGGTCGTAGACGAGCAGAAGATTATGCTGTTAAAGCCAAATCAAGCTCAGTAGCTTCTTCAGCAAGTATGTGACACTGTATGCCGCCATTTTTGTTGTTGTTGTCAGGTATTGTGCATGTGGTTTAAACAAGAGGCGGGGCTGTGATGTCATAGTTTCTGAATGTGTATTCATTGTACACAGAAACACAAGAGCAGCATTTTGCATTTCAGCCTTCAGAATTGTGCGTTTTCAGGCACTCAAATACAGTATCTGAAACTCCTAAATGATTAAACACCTGATATATTACACCTGAATTTGTCTGTGTGGACCGCCCCTAAATCTGAATGAAAACTGTAGACAAAAGGTCCTTGTTTTTCACATTCCACATTAGACATAATGCCTGTACCCAAGCTCAGGCCCTGCATAGATACACTGTAGCATCTTACAGGAGGAATACATTTAAGGCTCACTGCTTCCGTTTTTTGTATTTTTACACCCATCAAACAACAGCAAATACACTCTTAACCCGAAATTGGTTGACTTTACTCGCAATTCGTGTGGAAACCCGTTGCCCTATACCATTTTAGTTTTTACACAATCTGAAACTAAATATGCTGAGTTTTACTAACATGGAATGTTAACTTCTTACACAAGCTAAAACTAAACAAGATGATGCTGCTGCAGGGCATCAGCTGCAGTGTTTTGTGGTTGATAAGTGAGTGAAAAGGATACAGCTGGAATAATGTAAAATGGTAAATGGACTTGAGCTTATACAGCGCTTTTCTAGTCTTGGACTCAAAGCTGCTTTACACCGCAAGTCACACCCATTCGCTCTCACATTCACTCACTGATGGTTCTGAGTTTCTGTTAGTTATCCATCAGTATCTCTAACACATTCACGCCCTTTCATGCCCATTTATACACCACTGACGCAGCAGTGGGAGCAACTTGGGGTTAAGTTGCCATGTGTCGCCCAGAGCTGGGCTTGAACCTGCAACCTCCCGATCACTGACCAAGCGCACTATCCAACTGCGCCACCGACGCCGCTTATATATCCTATTATATGATATATGACATGATCGCGGTTAAACTTGAGCGGACGTGACGTCACCGAGCGACGGCTGACGGCAACGGTGACCAAAATGAGGTTTTTATGGATGCGCAACGCTATGTCAGTGGGTGACGTGATTTTAGTAGCTGGATCGCTTGCGGTGTGAACGCAGCATTACAGACAATTGCACTGGCCTTGTGATGGACCCTGGTTGGGTTTCCCAGATTTTTGAATTAGGTCCCTCCCCTTTCTTATGAAACTTAACATACCAAGTTAACTTTACTAAACATGATTAGTGCAATGAGTCCTTTCAGCTAAATAGTAAAATCAAATAATGTTGTTTAGTAATGATAGCAGGTTTTTACAATACATAAAAGTTTAAGTAATGATCACTCAGAAGTTTAATTAAAAACAAAATCTGGGTTTACAGTGTAGAGCCCTCTGCTCCACAACAAACAGCAGGTCCTTAGAACAACTTTATAACGTCACTACTTGTTAGTCAGTTGTCTCAAAGGGATAGTTCAGTATTTTTGAAGTGTGGTTGTATGAGCTCCATATGGTCACTGAGTACTTTAGATACAACAGAAAGTTCTCTCCTCTCCCTCAGTAAGCCACAGTCTGTAACCGTCGGAGACGGAGAAATAGACGCTAACAGGAAAGTACCATATCAAATTCAAAGGCTATTTTCTCCACATACAAGAACTCAAATCAAAAAGTAATACCACAGTTTAAGAGTACGCTACATATGAGTGTTTTTAAGTGCATAAACATCCTGAAAACATGAACATGGTTGTTATCCTCTACATCTCCTCATGTTCGCCCTCTTCCTCTCCCCTCAGGGTGATCGATCACGGGGAGGCCAACCGCATGACCACCCAGAGTGTGGCCATCGTGTTCGGACCCACGCTGCTCAGACCTGAGACCGAGACGGGCAACATCGCGGTCCACATGGTGTACCAGAACCAGATAGTGGAGCTCATCCTCATCGAGTACGAGAGCATCTTCGGCAGGTAGAGGCTCCGCCCAGAAGAGGACGCTGGCTTCTGTTTCCTCCCCCCCACTTTTTCTTTGACTGAGCTGAACATTGCTGTGGACCAAGCAGTCAGGAGAAACTAAGTATTTCATTCACCGAAGGGACGAGTATGAAAACGCTGCACTTACAAATGAGTTTTAAAGATGGTGTACAGATCTCAGCCGCTTTTTCAGCCGTTGTTTGAGCGGGCGGAGCGCGGGCAGTGTTTCAGAGTGATGCTGTGATGACGTCCGTGTGATTTTCAGGTCTTTTCACATACACTGGATCCCTGCGGCCAGTACCATAGACTTCGAAACAGATCCTGTGGCGACTCCTCTTGCCTCCTGGTGACGCCGAACAGACTTTGTGTGGCATTAAGAGTCAAAACCGGCAACCTCATCACCTCGCTGAATCAGAACTGGATGGATTTTTCTGCGTCATGGAGCTTTTTCGTGTCTGTGATGTCGTGATTTTTGGATCAGATGGAGTAAAATAATCAGTGTTATATTAACAGACTGTCTTTTGGCACTTGGTGAACTGGAGTTACAGATCGTGTCCTCGACCTCCTCCCCCTTCACCTCCCCCCCTCCTCTTTTAACCAGTGTTAAGCATTAACCCCCGACATGAGCGTCCTGTGACTTGAATGATTGAGGTTTGTGTGAGAGTGTGAGTGAATTAACCTTAATGGAGTAAAACCTGAAGCACCCTCGTCTTGCCACTTTGTACAAATGTGTTGTGTCGTCTTTGTGCTTTTGGTAAAACGGTTCGAGCTGCTGGGGTTCATTGTCTGTGCTCCTTTATGAACTTAAGTGTTTGTGGGAAACGTCACAACATCCTGGTGTTACTGGAAAACAACAAAGTGGATTTCCCGAAGCCGCAGTGTTACCAGTTTTTACATGAATTGTGTCTGGTTTCTCTCCGCTAAGCTAATATTAAAGAGTATTGAGAGAAGGGAAGCGGTACAAAGAAGACTTCAGTTTGATGTTTGGGGGCTTTTAGAGGGGCCTTTGACACCCTTTCAGAGCGTATGTACAGAAACTAGCTGTTAAAATGTGTTCTAGTGACTGGGGTATGTATGCTTTGATGGTGAACTAGTGGAAGCTGATTTTGATTTTTTTGTAAATTTGAAATAAAAGATGAAGAAAATTGCAGATTGTGAAAACAACAACCACACGATCGACTGTTACTTTCGTTTGAAGGTGTATCTGGAGTGTTTGCGCATGGTCAGCTGCACATTTTGAATGTAATTTTCAGGCTAACTGCTGTTTGTGAAAATGCTACGTCTAATAAAAAAGACAAACTACATGACCAGGGCTCCAAAGTGTGCATTTTTTTTCCAGGAAGTTCAATGCAGACCCTAATTCCAATGAAACTGGGATGCTGTGATAAATTTAAATAATAATACAACAGTAAATAAGTCTTTTTCCAACTATACCTGAAAAAGACAAGATATGGTTGATACATCTATATTATCCATACTATGCACCACATAGTCATGATGTCACTCTTGAAAATGGGATGTCACATCTCAAGAGGCCTTTAACACATTTATACTTAACAGAGACAAATATGGTAGGGATGACCTTGTGGTCTGGGCACCCATGAGTTGGTCACTACCATAAATTCTTATTTTCAGTAAGAATATCATCGATTATACTTCTATAAAATGATCACCACAACCATTCAGACATGAGGACCCTCCTGAAAACCAGATGTAGCATCTCAAGAGGCTGACCTCTAATACATCAGATGACAGGTCTATGATTCATGGATCTGTCTCTAACTTTAGTTCTTACTTTAGTCCACTTGTCTCCTCTTACCTTCCTTCCTTCACCCTCACACCATCACAGCATGGTGTGGATTTGCTGTTCATCATGAGACTGGGATCCACATTCAAGATTTCCTGCTGCTTAACAGAAGGTTTTTTCTTGAGCCATGATGGAGGGATTCATGATGGGTGTTGGATGTATATATTTGTATATATATGTATATGAGTATTTTAATATGTATAGATGTATCTATGCATATATGTGTATCCATAAAATGAAGAGCTTTATGCTCTATTGTAAAGTGTCTTTTAGGTAACACTTGTTATGAATTGGCGCTACAGAAATAAAGATTGATTGATTTAATGTTCAATCTGATATGCAAGAAATATACAGTCATTCTGAATTTGATTCCTGTATATACACACACACACACATATACATATATATATATATATATATATATACACACATACACATATATATATATATATATATATATACACACACACATATATATATATATATATATATATATATATATATAAATACACAAAAGTCAAAGATAACATATATATATATATTTACACACACAAAATATAAAGGTCTTATTTGAAGCCTCCACCTAAAGTATATTAAAGTTACACAATATTAGATGCACATATATCATGCAAAAAAGGAGAAAATAAGCAGTCTAACAAAAACAAGTTACTCAGAAGTTATGACAAACTAATAACAAAACACATACCACCACAATTGAAAAAAGAAGAAATTAAAAGATCAGATAACAAACACGAGTGGTCTGTATGAGCGAGTTCTATGAAGGATCGTATTGCCAATGACTCCAGAGAAACAGTGACCATAAATGAAAACAAAAATTATCAAAAAATGTACACATAACTGACATGAAAGAGAGAAACTATTTTAAATCAGTCATTAAACTAGAAAAGCACTCGGAGAGCACAGACCTCTGCCAGCACCACAGTCCTCTCCCATATTGTGATTTTGACCATAAATATTAGTCCTACCTTTATTTTATCTAAATATTTAGATTCCTTGACCATGAAAACAAACCATTAGCAATTGGATTCATAATGATATGGTTCAGTAGTTATTCACGAAAATCACATTTTTCATCATAGTGGCCACACGCTGATCCAGATCGACACCAAAACGACATCATTTCCTGAAAATGTCATCCAAATCCATCCATAACTTTTTGAGTTATTTTGTTTACAGATGGACGGACAGACAAACAAACTCTCCCGAAAACATAACCTCCTTGGCGGAGGTAATGATCCTTTGAACATCTTTTATAACAACATAAAAAAACACATATATATGTATGTATATATATATATATATATATATATATATATATATATATATATATATATATATATATATATATATATATATATATATATATACATATATATATATATATCTATGTATATATATATATATATATATATATATATATATATATATATATATATATATATATATATATATATATATATATATATATACACATATACATATATATATATACATAATAATGAGATTAAATACTGATCAGAGAGTTCCCTGTCAATTTGAAAAAAGCTCAGAAGGCATAGTTCATGTAGACAAACCTGGATATGTTCAAACTATATAATCAATATTTTATGGAAAAATACCAGAATGCAGTTTAACTTTATGAGGGGGATTCTGTTCAGTTTCTGAATATTTTTACAACATGAAAGCAGAACATGAATCTCATAGTTTAGTGTAGGGGTCAGGTTATCTTTCAGCATATGCTTCAGGGGCCGATTTTTAAATACAATGAAACAATATCTGTTTTGTTAAAATTAACATTTCTTTTTCTTTTCCAAAACTGTGTGTGTTCATTGACTTTTAAAATTGACATTAGTCGCTGCCAGCCACAAGGCCAGCTGAAGGCCAGGTAAAATATCTGTGCCACAACATTTTATTTATGTCATATTTTTGATCATTTTTTGACTCTTAAATACTTAAAACTCCTGGTTAAATTTTGGCTGATGTTGGCTGACAGGTAGATGTCTATAAAACAGATCAAATGTGAAGTCATTCCCAATAAAACTTTTTCAATTGCAATTGTGTTGGAGGCTGTTTAAGTACTTTTAGAGACAAAACAACTAAAAATATCCTCATAACAGCAATATATTTTCCCCCACAATTTCAAAGTTGACAATACGATGGGGGCAAATTGGAAAGCTGTGGGGCCCTGATTTGGCCCCAAGCCTCCAGTTGATGATCCCTGGTTTAGTGTCTCTTGGAGTTTTTTTTTCCTTTAAAAAAGGGAAATTAAAATCATCAATCAAGTTTTGTGAAAATAATTTCAGGGATTTTATTTTATTCTTCCTGACCTGCACTTTAAAGCGGTGGCCTGAGAGCATCCACATAAACTCAGACATCAGGATGTGGTCATGCTGGGAAATGATTCCCTTCTGCCATCACAAGTGTCTAAACTGGACTGATTATTTTTAAGGAAACCTTCACAATACTGTAAAGGCTGTTTTCAACCAACAGACCATATAAAGACAAGCCACCAACAACCAGCAAATAAAAGAAAACATAATGCTTTCAATAAAGGACTCACTAATCACACATATAATTCTGATACAGTCACTGAGGAGTTTTAATATTCCCATTATTCTTGTGTTTGCTTAACCCTTCCATGCATGGTGTCCACTACAGCAGACAGATATTAGGAATCAATTTTATACTATTTAGGTCGCAGGTCTAAGTACCTGTAGGTGAACTCCCAAACCCTTGCCCTAAGTTTTATATCAATATTAACTTTTATCTTTGCCCCTTTTTTTCTTTGTCATATTGAGATATTGCATTTAAAATCCAAAACAGCCGCCGAAGGGAAACTTTGGTATCTGGCAATTAGATTTCAAAGAAGTTTTGGATTTCTTATTTCAATATTGATGTAATTTACAAGTGAATGGTTTGATTAAACAGCAATAATACATACACTTTCAGTATGTGTATACTTTCTGTTTTTAACAGATAAGCAAGTTTTTTAGTTCATACCTTTACTTACCTACAAAAGAAAGTTTAATGTAGTATCTATGACACATAATGAAATTTCGAAATTTACATGAAAAATGGACATATATTTCAGATTTTGCTTTTTCTTATATTTACTCTTCATAAATGTTTGTCAAAGACATGTGTTTGGGGCTCTTTATTAAGTTCCACTAAACTACTATTTATATCGTTGATGCACGTGGACAGATGTAAAACTCCCTCAAAAAATACAATTGAAAAAAACAAAGGCCATGACTTTTAACTTGTTTGAAAGTAAAAAGAAACATTGAAAATGTGTTTCTTTGTGATTTAATAATTCATAGATGAAAGGGTTAAGGTGGGCCCCACAGTCAAGCTTGTTTTAACAGACCTGAAAAGCAAATATATTGTGACTAAGGATGCAGGCTGCTTGGTACCATGTTGTCAACGACTAAGCATTCATTTTATCATCTACACAGACAAGACGATAAGATAATGACAGTACATAGCACTGGTAGGTCTAAGGTAGGTATGGGGAGAACTGGGGTTAAGCTGATTAGGCAATGGCTGCAGTGAACAGTGGAGAGGGTCAGATGCTGCAGACTCTTTGTCTTGTGCATAGAAGCACTCCATCACATGGAGGATACATGTGTGACAGTAAATGGCATATAAAATGTCAAATAGCTTTTCGGGCTTTTTAAAGAATAGCAGGCTGTCACTTATGGCCCTTTTCCACGAGCACGCCTGGGCCCTACTCTACTCAGCTCTACTGGATTTGCAGCGTGTTTCCATTAGCCTGGTACCTCCTAAAACAAGCTAGTTTTAGTACCTACTCCACTCTGGTTCCAAGCGAGCAGAGTCGATACTAAAAGACGACGTCACCAACTGCTGGCTACTGATTGGTCAGACAATGTCATCATCAATGAGTCATGGGCGCGACGACCTAGCATGCTAGCAGTAGCTACCATTAGCTTATCCTCATACGTCTTTTCTTTGCAGCTGGATTGCTCTCGTCCTCGGCTTCATTCTGTTGTATAGCTTCCAAAACTCTCCTGTGCTTCTCAAGGGGTATTTCTTCTCACCACCTGCAGCCTTCTTCTGCTTTCCTTTTTTACTCGGTTTGTGACAAAAAGCCAGAGATTGTTGTGTTGCGCTCAAAATGACGTCACCACAGAGCCGCTCAGATGTTTAAAGCGACACTGCAGCCCGTTGGGCAGGCGACTGGGGCTAATGGAAAAGCAGCACAAGGCGAGTAGAGTAGAGTAGGGCTAATGGAAAAGGGCCATAAGAAACAAGCAAGTGTATTAAAACAAAAAGCACTCGACCAATTAAAAATCTGGTGAGGCTGAGTCACTCAAAGTACCTCAACCTTGGGACAGTAAAGTATTTTTACCCTGGAACTTTTTTTGGACTTTAGTTCCTGCTGTCAAAGTAGACAAATGGCCAGAAAGGTTCTTATTTTCTGTGGAAGGTACCATCATTTCAGAAGAACCTTAAAACTGCTGAGTGTAACACTGATGAGAATGTAACTAAACTGATGAACATTTTCATCTAAAGATTCAGACCAAATCCAAACCAGCTGTAAAACGAGCGATGAAGGGAGACGCTGGCGCCCTAAGGTGAGTCTGCTGTTTAACCTTCAATCATCTCTAATGCTTCACCTCTTCCCTCGGCTTTAATTACAGAATTGGATTAATCTACTCAGCTGATATCCTGCTTATTGAATTGAGTGATTAAGCTTTCATGTCTCAATCAATTATTTTCCTACCTGTTAATTATGAAATGAACTGCGCTATATTTCCTCCGATTTCTCAAATGCAGCACAACCTCGGCCTCGGCTCGGCCTCCATTAATCTGATTTCTCCGTTCTTCGAAGGCGTTTTCGTCATTACTCCTCGGGTCAAACTTGGCTGCAGACCTGAAGGGTGTGGATTAATTGATGTCTAATTAGGTAATTGCCGCGGTGCCAGTTTTGATTAAGAAGCACAAGTCAGAGCGAGTGCTGAGCAAAGCTGCTTGCTGCAGGCAGAGACTGAGTGAGAGAAAACCTCCATTTAGTTTCAGTTTGCTTTCACAGCAGCCGGACTTTCTGTTTAGCTGAGTTTATTTTAATTTAGAAAATTGGAGTGTCTGCAGGAAGGAAGCTCTGTTAAAACCATGTTCAACCACAAAAATATAATGTTTTAAAAACATTCAGAGGATCTAAATTTGCAACAAAAATGTTTCCTTTTTTAACCAGATTGGGAGAATTTGTTTGACAATCATCCAAGTACACGGCCAAAAAATGGACTGCTTGGCCAAAGTAGGTAAAAAAAAGTCAAATCTGACCTGCCAAGGCGTACCAAGGCAGTACAGTGTATGAATTATGTCATCTATCAATCTTTATTTAATCAATCAATCTTTATTTGTATAGTGCCAATTCATAACAAGTGTTATCTCAAGACACTTTACAATAGAGCATAAAGCTCTTCATTTTATGGATACACACATATGCATAGATACATATATACACTAGGGATGGGATGAAATATCATTTGGCAATATATCACGATACAGAAGGTGATGAAATGCATCGAGTTTGAAAAAACTGGATCGCGAAATAAAGATGTCACGTCCGGTAACAGCGCATGTGACCAAAAGTGACGACAACAAACATTAGCACCAACTACCTTGCCTCCAAAAAGCCGAATGATGGAGTTGAATGAGGTCAAAATTGAGGAAGCTCCGCCTGGATACAAGTCATCTGTCTGGCAGTATTTTGGCTTTCTCATTAAAAAAGACGACCCCGGCGAAATTAGCATACACTCTCTCTAACCTCTCTAGGGTTAGAGAGAGTGTTATTGTTTGTGTTTGGCCTGTTAGGCCTTGTGTTTTCCTGTGTGCAACTCAAACAAAAACAAATAAGTTGTAATTACACAGTAATATTTTTCTTTTTTTACTTTTTTGATATTGTATTGTGACGTATCGCGTGGCGATCGTGGCGTGATGATCGTGACGTGATCGCGATGCATATCGAGGTGCAGCGTATCGTGAGCTTAAGTGTATCGTCCCATCCCTAATATACGCATATAAAATAAACATATACAAATATATACATCCAACACCAAACATGATCTATGATCTAGTCCGTTGTTTGTTTTTACAATTTGTTGATACACAATTACCGGACACTTTATTGGGTACACCTGTTCCACTGCTCATTAACACAAATGAGGTCTGCCATGTGACTCAGTGTTTGAATATCAGTTTGAGCATAAGGGAAAAAATCCATAATCAAAGATATAGAGCTTAACAGCACATTATGGCACCTGGAGCAGTTAACTGCCAACCCAACTGGGGGCGCTGAAACTGCATCCAAACCATTACCCTCTTGACCTCAACAATAGGAAGTACACCTTGAGAAAATGGAGCACAGGCAAAGCTACACTACTGAAGCACTTTGGCTCCAAACTGCAAAATAACTCTTCGGCTGTGGTTGAATAGTTGCCTCCTAAGCCCTTTCCTACCTACTTTTCCTTAACCCTGATGGAAAACATCATGAGGTTAAGAAAAGGAGAATTTAGAAGGACTTAGGAAAGGAAAACTGCCGTGCAGAGAGAACCCGACTACAGTTTCACTACACTACGTCATCATGTTACTGCTGCAATGAAACTACAATTTCCTGAAGATAGACTACAAAAGACTCATCATCGAAGTGCTCATGTAACATGACAATGTTGTTCTTTTCAAACAACACTGAACATTATAACCCAGTAAAAAATAACATCTGCATAACCGATGTTGAAGTGAGGATTGAAATAAATCTGTCCTCTCATTATCAAAATGAACACCAATCAGTGCATGAAAATAAATGAACTGAAGGAAAGAAAGGCAGAAACTGTTAAGACCACAATCTAATAGGGTACAAATTATCTATATTGAACCAAGTTTAAAACAAAATCAACATCAAATGTCTCATATCCTGCTCTCTTCAGAGAATCAGACTGCTGGAAAGTTAAGGCAGGTTTTGGTAAACTTTAGAAAGGATGAACAGCAGAGGGAACTCACATGGTCTGAGTGATTTGTTATTATTCAGTTGGATTCGAAAGCAGTTGGATAACACGCTGTTTATAAAAGCTGTTGCTGCAGAGAATTGTGGGACAGAATATTCTCCTCTCCTTTCAAAGGATGGTCCGGTGTATCCTATGCTAAAGGGGATAAAGGAAACATTGAGCCACCTTTCCTATGCATTTAAACCATTCGAACAGCTCTAATCACGAACTACTTCTGGTTCATTTCACTCCATTAGGAACCCTCCTAAGCAAAAAGGACTATTCGACTGCAGCCTTCATCTTCCACAAATCCATGAAGCCATTTGTCAGCCCTCAGCCCCCTGCAGTCCACGGGAACTTTGTCAAGTGGTCAACAACCTCAGACAAGACTGAAAGATTCCCATGGAAGGAGATACAGCCCACCAGTGTGGCCTTCAGAGATAAACAGTGAATAATCTAACTTAAAAGCTTTAGACAGTGCAAAAACTTAGATCTAGATGACAAATTTGTCCAATTTCAAGTCAAAAATACCTCACAGTCTCCTGACATGTCTGGGTAGTGTTGTGTTACTCAAGACCGTCTTGGTCTCGAGACCACATTTTGAAGGTCTTGGTCTTGTCTCGGACTAAAGAGCATTTTTACGGAGTCTTGTCTCGGTCTCGAACTGGCTTGACTCGAGATTTTTTGTCATGACTGTTCAAGGCCAGCACTGATCTGCTGATCTACAACTTCATTAATGTGAATAAGGAGGAACACTTGGTAAAACAACAAAAAGCTTCAATTCATGTGTTATTTCCCCTGTGATGACTGCAAGCTTTCTGGTGTTGTGTCTCAGGGATACCCCCCTAAACTTTTTCATGGTTTTGAAAATTGATTTTGATGGTCTTGGTCTTGTCTCAGTCTCAGCCTGTCTCGGTCTTGGTCTCCACTCGGTCTCGACACCCAAAAGTCTTGGTCTTGTCTTGGTCTCATTGCATTCTGGTCTCTGGCAAGTCTTGGTCTCAGGTAGTGGGGTCCTGAGCACAACACTATGTCTGGGTAGAAAACTAAAAATAAAGCCTGAGTTGCTTGTAATGAGCAAAATAATCTGCAAATGAGATGAGACAGTTTTAATTTAAAATTAAATAATTTTTTATCAGCACTTTTGACTGGAGTGAGAGAGAGCACATAACCCCCATCCTGTCATCCCTCCACTGGCTGCCTGTGCATTTTAGAGTTTATTTTAAGATTATTTTATTTGTTTTTAAATCTTTAAATGGTCTCTGAGCTCCTCAGAGGAGATCGAGCTTTTTCTGTCACTGCTCCTGAACTGTGGATCGAGCTTCCCCTCCACATTAGACGAGCCCCTTCACTGTACATTTTTAAAACTCACCTTAAAACTCATTTTCAATCCTTGGCTTTTAACCCAACATGAGACTCTGCTCCTGTTTTAGTGTTTTATGGTTTGTTTTTAGTTATTTTTTTTATTGTTTTTAAATCGTTTTAAAAACAATGAACAAGATATTTATTTTGACTGTGGATTAGAATATGTGTTTTACATTTTTCTGATTTTAAGATAGACAAACGCACTTGCTGAATTTTCGCAGTGTATCTGCCAATTACATGGCAAAAATGTAGTGTTTTCAGGCATGTAGACACGGTGAAGATGCTGTACATCAGCAGATTTTTTTTTGGACATTTTTATTCAGCTTATAATATTTCTACATCTCAAATGTTTAAACACAGTTATAACTTTGTAGGAAATATTTACAATTCGGCAAACATGTAGTATAAGAAAACAATATAAAAATTCACCCATATGAAGAGGAAACCTAAAAATATATTTATAAAAAAGAGGGGGAGAATTGTTTTTTTTTAAAGTGGGCATCAAATGTGTCTTTCTATAAATACATCAAACACATTATCCATTATCCTGTCAAACATATCTCATTTAACTGGGTATGCCTATTGACACGAATACAGTAAACCAACAAAAATACCAATTCTTTTTTCCCCTTTTTTTTCCCCTTTCCCCCCATTCTCTTTTCCTTCCTTCCTTCTCCTTTTCCTTATATTTCTCACATCAGCAGATTTGAATCAGACAGATCTGCAGAAACTATGTGATGCTATCATGCCAACATGGACCAAACCTCTGAGGGATGTTTCCACTTTATTGAATCTCTACTCCAAAGACTAAAGGCAGGACTGAAGGTAAAGGGGGTCCAACCGAGTCCTGGTAAAGTGTACCTTATAAAGTGGCCATGAGTGTCAGGTTTACATGATGGAGGCTTTTTAAGGTGTTGAAGGCATCAAATCAAATCAAACTTTATTTATACAGCACCTTTCATACAAATAATGTAGCACAAAGTGCTTTCCAAACAGACCGATGAATTAAATGAAGGATTTATGACCCAGACCCACTCACCCAGCCCCCAAACCCACCCACACAGCAATCCATACAGTGTTGGTAAAAAGTATGATACATAAAAGATAATAATAAAGAACACAGATGTACACAATACATACTGAGGGAAACGCCATCTTACAGGTTTAAAAATGAGAAAACACTGGAGATTAGGTTAAAAGTGTAAAATTAAATATATCATAAAATAAAATAAGAAAAAACAATTTAAAAAAATAAGAATAAATAATAAATTGAAATTAAGTAAAAATAAGAAAAACTAGAAAATAAAATAAGGAAAGATAGCAAAAAAAAGGTAAAAAATAAAATAAGATAAAATAATAAAAAAGTGGGCTGTAAGTAGAATAAACAAAAATACTTAAAGGTAATTCAGCTAAAGCTCGACTAAAATGGTAGGGTTTGAGTTTGTTTTTAAAGACATTAACATTAGATGCGGCCCTCAGGTCTTCAGGTAGGCTGATCCATAAGCGGGGCCATAGAAGTAAAAAGATGCCTCACTGTAAGTTTTTGTTTTAACTTTGGGAACTGTTAACAGAGAACTTCCTGAAAACCTGAGAGCTCTAATGGGCTCGTACAGTAAAAGCAAATCAGATAAATATGAAGGACTAAGACCATTAAGAGCTTTAAAAACCATCCTAAAAAATCTATCCTAAAAGAAACGGGTAGCTAATGCAGAGACCTTAAAACCGGTGTAATATGGGCTCTCTGTCTTTCTTCTCTTCAGCTGTGTGTTGATTATTTTATGGTGCTCTTTTTAATGTAGCTCATAATTTTCACTCCCGTGAGTATTTCACTTTGGTCCTTGAACTTATTTCCTTTTTTTTTTTTGACACCAATGGGCCTCCAGACTTCCTTAGGGGACCCGGACGGAGGGTTTGATCCAGTCCTCAGGTTTGTTTTATGGATTTACCACCTCGTGCCTCCTTTTTTCTCCTACGATCACAGAAGTTGCTCTTTGAAGACAAATCAAACCCCCTCCTCTCTCTCGGTCTTAATTTACAGCAACAGGTTTGACTTACACCTCGGCCCCGGCTCTGTTTTGACACGACGGACCACCTTGGATTCAACAAACGTGTTGGAGGCAGGCAGCTCTGAATCATGTGTCCCGTTGGAAACCCACAGGCCGTTAAATGTGAGACTAAGAGAGGAGGGCCCCCACTATTTCCAAATGAGAAAACAATTAGATCATTTCTATAATTCATGGGTGCGACCACAGCTTGGGCCCAGGGAGGCTCTGAGTGTTTGAAGTGCTCCATATGCCCGTGGTTTTTTTCAGCTCGGCTCAGCGCCGGCCCAGCCCGCTCACTGGAGGCTGAGGTGTGGGCAGGTAATGTGAACAAGCCATTATGGAGCATAAAAGATTTATGGGGCCTCAGTGCTTCCCCTGCTTCATTTGCAGGTAGGCTGGTGGCAAAGTGGCTAGATGAGGAACAAAATGGTTTGGAGGTTTAGCCGCTGTGTGATGTGGACTCCTGTACTTCAGCTTTTACTCCCAGCTCAGTGGACTAATGGAGCTGTTGGTCTGGGATTATGAAACAGTCAAGGTGAAGAGATATGAGGATGCACGTTGAGATATTGTATCAGCCTTAACCCTTTCATGCATGGCTATTTGGAATAATTTTTATACCCTTTAAATTGTATAACCAAATAACTGGTGGTAAATTTTCAAAACCCTTGTCTTATGTTTCATAAAAATTTTATCTTTGCTAATTTTTTACCATAATCGAGATATTGCATCATAAATCCAAAATGGCCGACAAAGGGCAAATTGGTTTTTTTCTGCCTGTATTCAGATTCACATCATTTGTATTTTTTATTTGAAATTCTGTTGTAAAATACAAGTGAATAGTTTGATAAAACAGCAGCAATGCATATACTTCAGATTTTGTTTTTTCTTTTATTTACTCTTTATAAATGTTTGTCAAAGACATTTGTTTGTGGATCTTTAAATTCCACTAAATTACTTTACTACAATGGGACGATACACTTAAACTCACGATACGCTGCACCTTGATATGCCCGGGTCACGATACGATACGTCACGATTAGGGATGGGAATCGAATTCGGTGCTTTAAGAGGTACCGACCGAATTCTGTAGGTACTACCGAGTACCGATTAACGTAAAATCAAACAGTGCCATGTTTAGGTACCTAAACGCATCCTTGTGACTGTGAGGGAGTGGAAGAAGCAGGCATACTATTGGGTAGAGTAGGTGAATTTCCATACCGGACTTGAACGCAGCACAGCAATAGTATAATGATGTCAGCAGCCGCGGGCTCAGTCAACAAAGCAAGCATGGCTGAGAGAAAGTGCTCTAAAGTATGGCTCTACTTTATTAAATGTGATGGAGATTATGCTCGCTGCAATATTTGTGATGCCAAGTGTAAGGCCAGCGGAGGAAATACTTCAAATCTTAGGAAGCACCTGTGATGCACAAAATTTTCCTTAAAGCTGAAGAGTGCACAATTTTTGATAGCCTCAGATCTACGAGCACAAAGGATTCATTCAGCTCTGTTAGCACGCCTGTGTCCAATGGAGACTAGTCGTCTGCAGCCAGAAACACAGGAAAAGAAATGGCTTTAACATTTGGTGATGGCAGCAAATGTGACAAGGAGGATACCTGGTTCAGGTAAATAAGCCTCGTGTTTAAGATGGTATTAGCTTGGCATTTTAACGTGTGTCAGTTATCATTATCAGGTCGGTTCCTCATAATTTGTAACGTTAATATAAATGCTTTTTTTATTTACAGCTCTGTCGGACTCATTGTTAAACTGCCCTGAAGTTAAAGTGAGGGCTGCAGTTAATTTATTAAGTTGTGGTTCATTTTAGTTTCTGGTTTCATGTTGAAGAAATTTTTGGAACAACTACAACGTTACAATAAAACAGTTGAATGTTGTTTTGATATATATCTGTCAAATTTTATATATTGAGAAATAAATTTACATTGAAAAAAAAATTGAGATCTTAATATTAAACAAATTAATATTTATTACCCATAAACAAATGCAAAAGTACCGAAAATTAGTACCGTTGAGTACCGATACTGATTCCCAGGTACCGGGCATTGGTATGGTATCGGTTCAAATGTGAAAGGTACTCATCCCTAGTCACGATACAATATCAAAAAAGTAAAAAAGAAAAAATATTACTCCGTAATTACAACTTATTTATTTTTGTTTGAGTTGCACACAGGAAAACACAAGGCCTAACAGGCCAAACACAAACAATAACACACTCTCTAACCCTAGAGAGGTCAGAGAGAGTGTATGCTAACGAGCAGTAGGCTCGTTTTCACCGGGGTCGTCTTCACATTTTTATGGTGACGCTGAAGGTGGTGGTTCATGTTTGTTGTGTTGGAGGCGGTGTACGGAATGACAGCATAGCAAAGTTTACACAAAGTCTTAGTCTTGTCAGTTACTCTATTGTCGTCTCTTTTTTTTAATGAGAAAGCCAAAATACTGCCAGACAGATGACTTGTATCCAGGCGGAGCGTCCTCAATTTAGACCTCATCCATAATTCGGCTTTTTGGAGGCTAGGTAGTTGGTGCTAATGTTTGTTGTCGTCACTTCTGGTCACATGCACTGTTACCGGACGTGACGTCTTTATTTCGCGATCCATTTTATCAAACCCGATGCATTTCGTCACGTTCTGTATCGCGATATTTCACTAAACGATATTTCATCCCATCCCTACTCTTTGCACTGTTGATGCATGGTGTCCACTGCAGTGGATAGATGCATAACTCCCTCAAAATATAACATTGAAAAAAAAGAACCTGATTTTAACCTGTTTAAAGTAAAATTTAAGCATTTTGAATAAAAAATAGTATCCCTTTGTGGTTTTATAATTCATGCATGAAAGGGTTAAAGCCTTAGAACAGTAGTAAAGACATAATTTGCATTACGGTCAGCTTCTGTAAAGAATAGCCTGGTAAGGCCGCTTCTGACCATTTGAAGCTCTTCCAGTTTGTACAGTCAGTCAAAACATTAAACATGATGTCCCACGTGGAGATGAGTTTGTGTCAGAGCTCTCAGTTTGATTGGACCAAAGTCATCACAAGGACAATAATAGTAATTGTTTACATAACGTGTGCTGCTGACCTCTTGGCCAGGCCATCCTTGTGATGGAGATTGTGATCTTAATGGGATTTTAATCTGGTTAAAAAAAGGTTAAATAAATACATTTAAAGATAACATATGGTTCAGACCTCTGCTCAAAAACTCAATAAAGCTAATTATTGTCAAGTTAATATGGCTCCAAATGTTTTAACCCTTTAACTCCCAGCTCAACTGTGTGGCAGAGGTCAATAAATGCAGGAATATTTAATTAGTTTAAAAAAAAACATACCTCATTGTTTTCTGTCAATGATTTAGGATACAGAAATTACTACAAACAAACCAAGAGAACAAATATTTTCCATGTGCAGGATTTAAAAAGCGAAAACTTATTATTATTGCCATCATTATCATTTCAAATACTTATCTTAACCATTTACTTATATGACGACTTATATATACAATCTTTTATTCATCAAAAGTAGTTTTTGCCTGTTTGTCAAACTCAATATTATCTATTAAGTTGTTCTTGCTACTTTATTTTTAAACATTTCTGTTTTTTCTAACTTATTTTGTCCCAATTTTGTGCATTTTATGTCATCACCTAATCAACTGTTATAGTATTAGTATTTCAAACCTTTAAATCCCACTCCAAGAAAATATCTGAGTTTTGGTTTGTTTGTAGTGTTCCTTGTTCCCTGAAACAGAATCAAACAAGGATTTGATTTATTCTGTTTTTTTAAACATTAAATACTCCTGAATTTTTTGATTACCTCTGCCAAACAGTTTAGCTGGTAGTTAAAGGGTTAATAATAGTAAGTAGATCATTGTTCTTTGACACAAAACTCCTAACTCTTGTGTTTATGATTCTCTTTATTTTCATAAAACAAAAAAGGATCATTTTCCATGTTAGCAAGCACATTTTTTTTAAACATTTAACCAAATAAATTAAAAGTTATGACTTGCATTTTGGATAATATAATATGTATTAATTTAAAAGAACATTTAGCGGTTTCGGAGAAAGGAGGTTTGTGCCCGTCTATTATAAAATTCACTCTGAGTAATGTTATCATAGTGCAGTTCAAAAGATGGCCGTAGAAGCCAAACTAAATGATGCAGCACATTTTCCAAACTCTAAATTACTTCTGATATCACTGAGGACCTGCATTTTAATGTCTTGAGGTGTAATAACATTAAAACCTTGTCCTTGCTCTAAATAAGAGAGAAAGGTTGTCAGGAATTCTGTTAAAAATGAGTCACAGTTAATGCATCGCTTGATTAGTTTTGTATTGTGGCCTCAGTAGCAGGATACTTACTGCACTGAGAGGATGTTTGAAGTAAGTAGTATTTTGCCTTATTTTAATTGTTGTGTTGAAACTAGGGGGAATACATACACAACTAATATAAAGCCATTGTTTATTTTACAGAAAAGAGCAGTGCGAATTATAATTAAAGAGAAGGCAAAGGAACACACCAACAAACTTTTTATCAAGTCAGGATTAATTCAACTTCAGGACGTTGTCCAGTTGCAGACTTTATTAGCTATGTTCAAGGTAAAAGGCAGAACTCTTCAAGAAAATATACATCTTTTTGCTTTTACCTCAGGAAATAAGGATCATAGAAGGAAATTATATTCTTAACATCCATTTGCACGTACTACTTTACAACAAATGTGTATTTCAGTGTGTGGCGTAAAATTATCTTTAACAACCGAATTAAAGGTGTAGTCAACGATGTGGGAGAAAACGAGAGGAGAGGTTGTTTATAAACAAATTTAGACCTGCCTCTTCCTTCATACCTCACCCCTGGCTCCACCCCCGAAATCTGATGGACGTGCATCGTCATGAAAACGGCTGTAGAAACTGCGTAGCTGACCAACGTAGCTAAGGTAACCCTGACTCGACAGACAATAGTAGCCACAACTCGACTACCATTATTGAAAACATCAGTACATTCTGGCAGATTAGACAATAAGATGAATATGAGATGAGTAACAGCTGTTACTGTTATGTGAAGCACCACAAAGCTAATTCTGTCCAGCAAGAAGACGGCAACATCCGCGTCCGTTTTCCGGTCTTTCAATTCGCGGAGTTCCCTCCACCTTCGGAAAGCAACACCAGTGTTGACCCGGGTCATAGCCCTTCTTTTTCACTTTTCACTTCTTTGACCTTTTTCTTTTGGGCTGTCTTACTGCAACTCTCTCTTGCGTTAACAGCGCACGCTACGCATCCTACTACTCCCCCCTCTGTCTGATCTGTGCATGAGTATGATCGCCCCCTGGATGTGGGGGGGTGTACCCTGTTTTGGTAACTCGGCCCGAGCCACAGTATTTACCAGCTGAAATTCAGAGCCAAGGCTGTGTATTGAAACCGGACTTTTTTTTCAACATGCTGTCAGTGGTGACATCTTGTTGATGGCGAGGAGAAATACGGTGATTTTGACAAATAGTGCATTAGATTAGAAGATTAGAAGATCGCTGACTACACCTTTAAAAGACTGTACCAATATTCATCAGTTCAAGAGAAAGAATAAAGACAAAGAAACTATGAAATTGTTGTTGATGGTGAGTTGTTGTGCATGATTGTTTGTTTTGCCTTGTTTTGTTTTTGTTTCTCTGATTTTTTGATAAGCAGTAGATGTTAAATATCTGACAGACAGACCATCTAACTATTTCTTGTTTTATTATTTTGAGAAAGGAGCTGGTACCATAAGACTTTCTTCTCCCTGCCCTTTTTTGATCATGGAATGGAACATGTGGCAGAGTTTGGTATTGTACAGCATGTGAACTTTCATTTTCCTGATACAAAATAAATATGCTATGCTAATCCGAATATGGACGAAGATGGTGTGGGAGCTGCTGTTGAACCACAGTGAGTTTCTACTCAAGCTTCTACTGCTGTGAACAGGTGAAGCAGCTGTGGTGCAGATTCCTTTCCTGTATGTGAAACTTTATTAGTCCAATTAGTCAGTCATTCTATATTTGTATAGTGTCAAATCAGTTAACAAAGAGTAGGTAGGTGCCATACTCATCATAGACTTTTTAAATGCATTTTATTTATTTTTATAACCAAAGTCACCTCCTTTTACATAATCAGATAGATGTATTAAGTCACAACAACTTAATGTCAGGTCTGTTTTGAATTTCATGGCATGATGATTTTCTAGGATTTGTTCAATGTATGGAAAATGCATTTTTTTTTATGTGAATAGAAAGCGCGTCTGATATCACTCCAAAACATTTTCAGTTTGCTGCTCTTTATTTTCGTTGCCCTTTCTAGTTGAAGTGTGAAATTCCATGAGACAGAACTGTTTTTGGAGTAGCTGTGATGAATGTTGTTATAATAATACATAAGAGGAGTTGTCTGAGGTGTGTGTGTTTTAGTGGTAAGTGTGGTTGGTGGCTAAAAGGGGCTGGGGCAGTAATGACATGACATCATGTCGGTGTGCCGAGGCTCATCTGTGGTCAGGCAGGCTGGTGTGGAGTAGGTGTCAGAAACATGTTATGCTGATGACATCAAGCTATATTTCTATTAGGAGTTTGTTAATTCATTATTGGTCGAAAAAAATAAACAAATATATATATTTTTTTACCTCCATCAAGGACGTTATGTTTTTGCCAGTGTATGTTGTCTGTTAGCAAGATTACCAAAAACTACTGGAGATGTTTAAAGGGACTGTGAGGAGTTTCTAAGTAATTGCAAAAAAGTCTCACTTTTAGATATATGCCTGATCGAAATATGCACTTTAAGATGAGTTTTATAGCATCAAAATAGGTTATCTATAAATGCTATTTGTTAGCTTCTTGGTCGGGTCGGACAGGGCTGGACTGGACTGGATACTCAACTTCTGGAACAAGACAATTAAAACTAGAGGAAATTTATATTATTCGGACACGTCTTAGAGCATCGGGCTGTTAGTAGTGATATATAGCCGGCTACAAAACTACGATACTAAGTTTTCCAAAAATTGCTTGTCACACATCAAAAAGCAAGTTTTGAAAAAACTACTACTTGTACTCGCCCCAGTATACGGCGAACTGTAGCAGCATATTTTGCACATGGTTGTTGTTTTGTCCACAATCTTCTCACTGTTCTCTCGTCTTTTACATGGGAAGACAAAATAGGTCAACACAACTGATTTATTTGACGAAGGAGCGTCAGCTAATTCCTTGACCTCGTCTTCCTCCACTTTGAAGCGAGTGTTTTGCTACGGTAGGCGAGGAGGGTAAAAAATCACTAGTCTCAGTGGTGCGCGGCACCCCTTTTATTTTGTGCGTCTTTGAATTTTATTTCATCATTTTTATTACACCCCTACTAGTTACCAATACCAATTTTAAAAATATTGTAGAATGTTACCATTTTGTGAGCTACTATGAGTTAGTTGGGTAATCAGAATTATCAGATTCATCTTGTTATAGGACATGTTGCAGTTGTGGCGGCTCTGCAAATACTTAAGACAAGAAGAAAACAGTTGTGTAGCTTGCTCTTCTGACTTTGTAAACTCATTTTGCAAAATATGGTGCATAATTGACACTTACTCTTCAAGATTACAGCTGTAAATGTCTAAGTGTCAGGACAAATCTAAATAAACCATCCTGCCATCATCAGGCACGCCTGATAAACCAGTTGAAGACATTATAAGCTAACTATTACTGCCCATTTTGTGGCTGCCATGTAGAGAATTACCAACTGTTCATGTGTGAAAAGTGATGGAGTGGCCCTGTAAATGTCCTACAGACATAAGAGCCCTTGAAATGTTATTTCTTATACCTCTATTGTTTAGATCAAGAGTAATCAGAGCCTAAACATCCGCATGCTATCAGAGGTAAGTAGAAAACATGTTCTATTATCCTCTGAGTAGGCTGTGCCTTTAGCTTAAATAATCAAATCTATTAGTGCACGGCTCGTGTAAATGTGCTTATAAAATGAGTAAATGAAGCTATCTAAGTAAGCACTCAGAGCTCTGCCCTTCTCCCTCCATAACCAAAGACTGTAAGCACTAACAGACAAAAATACGTGTTCCAGAAGAAGGACTAGTTCCAGTAACAGAAATAACTCGTTTACTGGCACGTTTTAATTTGGAGCCATCCTTTCTTCCAAATGTGCTGTCATAGCTGCAGCACATGGCATCCTGAGTGTTGTTCCTGCATGCATGGCAATGCTAAGTAAGCGTGTAAGTATTCCAAATGTCAGGCCCGGCCCGCCGTTGTTATTAATGAGCTTCAAGCGGCAGGAGTGGATCATTTTCCATGGAAATTCAATGCATTTTAAATAGCAGTGGATCAACATTCCAGACCAGGATTTACATAAGGTAATTGCAGGATGCTGAAAGCACCTTCAAGCTGGCAATGGATTTTTTTTCCCTTCTTACCTTCAGTAATACAATCAAGTCCATTAAGTAGGCAATAAATACAAGGCAGGCCTGTATGAGCGCTCCATGACAGATAATGGCCGCTCTCCAGAATATCTATTTGTTTACGCTCGCTCAGTTTCAGCTGCCATTCTAACAGACTCCCACTTCCCCTTCCTCCTCACCTGCTTAAGATCTGACAACCTCTGCTGTGTTTTTCCTGCTGTGATTGAGAACTGAAACTGTTAAAAGGAGGGTGTGCGGGAGGATTGGGATGCAGCCCTGTGTTACGCCTCTCTGAGGTCTACCTGCAGCAGCTGGGATGGGGGTCTTGGGAAATTAACTGTATGAGGAGAGGGGAGCGCAGAGACAATGGTGGTGGCATGCTGTATGTATGCAGAGGTGGAGGGGGGCTCCAGTCAGCCCTGCACTCCTTCTTTTTTATAGCTTTGTCAAAGCGTGGTCACAATATCTCCCTGAAATGTTAACATTAAACACTGTCAGTGTCCAGAGCCAGTTTAGTCATTTAGAGGCCTCAGGCAAAGACTGATGTTCTGTATGTCATGCTGGTCGATGAAAGATTTGGGGTTTTTTGAAGGTATTGGTAATTACAGAACCTTCAGGATCTTCAGTCAGATTTATGAGCTAAGTTGCCTGAATAAGTTGATCAACAAATAGGTTAAACCTAACTCATATGGTTCCACCCTCTTTTCCAAAGATTGTACAGAAGCTTCCAACCAATATTTTTAACCACAGAGAAGGAAGGGCACTACCTTATCACCACCTCCATGCCAGGTACACTTAGTTTTAACAAAGGTATACAATGTGCACAAGTATGCTTGAAATTTTTACAACTAAAGAAAGAGTGCTTTGCCTAAATTTCACAAACTGATTGAAAATTTTGGTGGTGATCAGACCAATCAAGAATTTATTTTTATTTTATTTTTTAAGTTATCTTTTTTATTTGTGCAAAGAAATTACAAAAAAGTAATGACACAATAGTGAACAGGAAGCACGAAACATCAAGATGAGATGACATGTTACAGTAATACATTGCTAAAGTATAATATTTTGTTCTGATGTATTGGTGTGTGAAGGTGTGTGTGTGTGTGTGTGTGTGTGTGTGTGTGTGTGTGTGTTAATATTGAAACTTTGTTTATAAGGACCCAAAATTATATAACCCCAACAACATACAGTAAATGAAAAAGTCGGTTGTGTTGACCTTTTTTGGCTTCCCATGTAAAAGATGAGAGAACGGTGAGAAGATTGCGTCAAAACAACAACCGTGTGCAAAATATGCCGCTACAGTTCGCCGTATACTGCGGCGAGTACAACTACCAACTACCAAATGCTGATCAGTGATTTGTTACCTTATCGCTTAGTTTTACCCACTTTATCAAATGTTGCCAACCTATTTGTGAAATTCATACACTAATGGCCCTTTTCCATTAGCCCTACTCTACTCTACCTGACTCTACCCGGCTCTACTCTACTCGCCTTGTGCTGCTTTTCCATTAGCCCCAGTCGCCTGCCCAACGGGGTGCAGTGTCGCTGTAAACAGCTGAACGGCACTGCGGTGACTTCATTTTGAGCACGACACAACAATCTGTGGCTTTTTGTCACAAACCGAGTAAAAAAGGAAAGCAGAAGAAGGCTGCAGGTGGCAAGAAGAAATACCCCTTGAGAAGCACAGGAGAGTTTTGGAAGCTATACAACAGAATGAAGCCGAGGACGAGAGCAATCGAGCTGCAAAGAAAAGATGTATGAGGGTAAGCTAATGGTAGGTAACGCTAGCATGCTCATGACTCATTGATGACGACATTGTCTGACCAATCGGTAGCCGGCAGTCAGTGACGTCATCTTTTAGTATCGACTCTGCTCGCTTGGAACCAGAGCGGAGTAGGTACTAAAACTAGCTTGTTTTAGGAGGTACCAGGCCAGTGGAAACACGCTGCAAATCGAGTAGGGCCAAGGCGTTCTAGAGGAAAAGGGCCATTAGCTGATGTTTGTCTCCTGGACAGAAATCTATTTAATTCATTTTGAGGGTTTAAGTGGCTTTGACTTGATTGTTGGAGCCAGTGCACCCTCACACGGTCTTTACAGGAAGCATTTAAATCTGTTAGGGTGCTCTTTTGTCAGCTTTTGGTCCCTTTTTACGTTCAACATACATGCAATTACTCAAAGTAATTTAAGACAGTCCTCCCATATTTGATGTTCATCTATAATAGCTCTATTATGAGGTTCATTGTTCCATGAGGCCTTAAGTAATTCCCTTTCTGGCCTGATGATAAAACCTCCTGGGGCTGATGTAGGGGAGTACCTGTGTTGTTAGCTTTCCTCTGCAGCTCTGTGGCTCGGCCTGTTCAGCAGCTCATTAGAGAAATGGGCCGAGCTGGCTGGCTGCCCCTCGTTCCCCTGCACTAACACGCTGTTCCCCCTGGAGACCCTGGATCATGTGTTGGTGGTGTGTAGGGGCTTTTGGGGCTGTTAAGTGATGATCACAGTCAGAGAGGGCTTTTCTTTGATTGAGACTAATGGAGGGGACAAGATGAAGCCAACAGCATAAGCACTTATTTGGGGAAAGATCAGACAGGAGAACTTCTGACCTGAATGGAATTATGAGATGGAGTCTGGACAGTAAATATGTGCTGAAAAAACTGCAATTACTGGAATGGCCACTTAAGGCTGCTCGGAAAGTTGGTCAATAAGCTCATCATCTCTGCTTTTTCAAGATTTACAATATACAGTTGCAAGAAAAAGTATGTGAACCCTTTGGGATTACTTGGATTTCTGCATAAATTGGTCATAAAATATGTTCTGATCTTCATCTAAGTCACGTCTCTAGACAAACACAGTCTGCTTAAGCTAATACCACACAAAATTTTCATGTTTTTATTCGACACAATTTGTAAAAAGTCACAGCGAAGGGTGGAAAAGGTATGTGAACCTTTGGATTTAATAACTTGTTGACCCTCCTTTGGCAGCAATAACCTCAACTAAACGTTTCCTGTAGTTGTAGATCAGACCTGCACAACGGTCAGGAGGAGTTTTGGACCATTCTTCTATACGAAACTGTTTCAGTTCAGCAATATTCCTGAGATGTCTGGTGTGAATCGCTCTTTTGAGGTCATGCCACAGCATCTCAATCAGGTTGAGGTCAGGACTCTGACTGGGCCACTCCAGAAAGCGTATTTTCTTCTGTTGAAGCCATTTCATTGTTGATTTACTTCTATGCTTTGGGTCGTTGTCCTGTTGCATCACCCATCCTCTGTTGAGCTTCAGTTGGCGGACAGGTGGTCTTAAGTTTCCCTACAAAAGGTCTTTATAAACTTGGGAATTCATTTTTCGGTCAATAACAGCAATCCGTCCGGACCCTTAGGCAGCAAAGCAGCCCCAAACCATAATGCTCCCTCCACCATATTTCACAGTTGGGATGAGGTTTTGATGTTGGTGTGCTGTGCCTTTTTTCTCCACACATAGCGTTGTGTGTTCTTTCCAAACAGATCAATTTTGGTTTCATCTGTCCAGAGAATATTTTGCCAGTAGTGCTGTGGAACATCCAGGTGCTCTTTTGCAAACTTCAAACGTGCAACAATGTTTTTTTTTTGGACAGCAATGGCTTCCTCAGTTGTGTCCTCCCATGAACTCCATTCTTGTGTAATGTTTTACCTATTGTAGATTTGTCAACAATAATGTTAGCACGTGCCGGGGATTTCTGTAAGTCTTCAGCTGACACTCTAGGATTCTTCTTCACCTCGTTGAGCATTCTGCACTGTGCTCTCACAGTCATCTTTACAGGACCACCACACCTTGGCAGAGCAGCAACAGTGCTGAACTTTCTCCATTTGTAGACAGTCTGTCTTACCGTGGACACATGGACATCAGGGATTTAGAGATACTTTTGTAACCCTTTCCAGCTTCATGCAAGTCAACAATTCTTGATGGTAGATCTTCTGAGAGCTCTTCTGTGTGAGGCATGGTTCACATCAGGCAATGCCTCTGGAGAACAGCAAACTCACAACTGGTGTGTGTTTTTTATATGGCAGGGCAGCTTTAACCAACACATCCTACCTAATCACATTGATTGAACTCCTGGTTTGCTGACTCCTGGCTCCAATTAGCTCTTGGAGAAGTAATTAGCCGAGGGGTTCACATACTTTTTCCACCCTGCACTGTGACTGTTTACATATTGTACAAACATGAAAACTTATAATTTTTTGTGCTGTATTAGATTAAGCCAGTGGCGATTGCTCTAAGACTGCAAGGGAAGCTCGGCTTCCCCTAAAATGTCCCCCAAAAAAGTGGTGATATGTCCTGCTGTGTGTACATTTCATTGACTAAATATGCACTAGAATACCTTCATCTTTTGTTCAGAATCAGCTACTCGTCACAGGTAAGTGTCGGGACTTCCTTCTCACTCATCCTCGCAGCGTCTCAGTGCTTTAACACAGTCGGACGCTGAGCGTCTTCAGACTTCCAACAGGCAAGGGTAGAGTGGGTTGTTCCACTGTGGAAACTGGACGGTCATTGGATAAACGCTGGGCTTTGTCCCACCCATCGGACTCTCAGCGTCTCTGGGAGTCTATGAGGCAGTGGGCTGGCCTGGACGCTGAGCTTCTGCATGATGATTGGATGATCTGTCTGAGGCCAAATCCCTTTTTGATTGACAGTGAAATGAGCCAATCAGCAATCTTGAAGTATAACTCTCCACCGGGGCGTTTTTTAAGTTTTACATTCAGTTGTTGTGGACTTAGCCGGAGGCTTTATCGATCACGAGCGACTTTATCTTTCTTAAAAATGACTAGCGCTGTGTTTGAAGATTCTCTCCTGTCACTTTTTCTTTTCACAAACAAGCAGCTACAGCTTCTCTCCCTCTCACTCACACTCACAGCCTGTCAAACAGTAGTCTCACGTAGCAGCGCAGCTGCTAGCAGGCTGCGCATCATGGTAGATAGTATGAATGTTGTCGACCAGATTTTGGCGAAGCCATTTGATACTCTTCCTTGCGAAGAGAAAATGAGGGTTAAACAGCAGTGCAGATCAACTCCTAAGATTGATTCAGTGCAAAAAGGTGGGGAAAAGTAACAGGTCTTTTCAGCATTCCTGTCATGACAAGGTGGGCTGGCTCACTGGAAGTGCACAAATAAAATGTGTTGTCTGGTCAAAACCTAGTTTGGGGGAATAAAATCCCTGGAAAAGACACCTAGTTGGTACAACAGGGTCACAGATCATTTACATCAATAAACAAATTTATGATGTAAGCCGAGAAAAAAAATGAGCTTCCCCTCCTTGACTGACCAGCAGCCGCCACTGGATTAGGCAGACTGTGTTTGTCTAGTGATGTGACTTTGATGAAGATCAGAACATATTTATGACCAATTTAAGCAGAAATCCAAGTAATCCCAAAGGGTTCACATACTTTTTCATGCCCTTGTGATGTTTTCTCTTTGATATGAATTTCAGGGGTTGTTTTACTTGTCTTAGCCTTGAGACATCTACAGAACCATCTGCACGACCAGTGAAATGTCACAAAACCAGACACACTATCGCAGGGTCCCATTTGGTAGAGTTTTGTCCTGCCATGCACATCCCAGAATTTTTTTCAGATGTAGACACAATGAAACAAGGTGCCAAACCATTAGGAGCATCTGCTGTCAGGGCTGTAAAGAGATGTATTTTATATATTTTTATTTTATTATATACAATACTTTAGCTGTCTTTCACACTGGCCTCATAAGTACATTAACCTCCCTCTCGCTTTATTTCGATTTAGTGTAGGCCGTCTCCTCCCCTTTTTGTCTTAGTTGAACAAGTAAACACAACAATAAACCTCTAGGTTTTTCTGTATCGTAAACAAGTAATCTATCCAATAGTTTAGCTCCACCAGGCTGTGACTTCTTTAAAGACACTGCCCCCTACAATTGACTGCTCGATCTAAAATGAGAATTTATGTGTAATGATGTTGGCTCTGTTGGTTAGGATAAAGCTGTTGGAGCCGGGTGGATCCACAGCTGCAGTGTGCCCATCTTTGTAATCATGGCTTCATTAATATGTTGGTCTTTTCCATTTGTGGTCATAGTGTAGCTGTACAAAAGTACTTTGGCATCCTCACAAAAACAAAACAGACAGAGCTGCCATCCTCTTTCAGGCTTTTTGTAACAGTTAGGAGATTATTTGTGTTCCAAAGACATGCTGTTTATGCAAAGGAGAGTTTTGGAAGTCATTTCATCAAGCATTTTCCCCAACTCGGACCATCCTGATGTCAGCAGTACGTCCATGTCACATTTAGTCTCAGCTTAGCTAGCCTGGGACCCTGCTGGAGGTGATACAAAAAACTGCGCCAGGTGTAAGGTACAGTCCCTAATGTAAGTCCAACACAACCAAGAAAAATCAAGTCAAATCCAGAAGATATCAAACAGTGAATAAGCCTATTATGTGTAGTTTTAGCAGAAAGTACCATAGACTGAACAGTCTGAAATTAATTTGAGGGACTGTAATTATAATGGAATGGGGCTAAGAAAAAGGCTTAATATTAGTGATTATAGCAGTTGAAGCTCTGCAGGTCCACAGAAACAAGCTGTCCATATAAATAAGGTGGTGAAGGGGTTTCCTACCAATATTTATAATCAAAGAAAAGACAGAGGCTACCTTAACTTCACAGATATGTTGGTTATGTTACAAAAAACAGTTGTAAATAAAATAAATAAATTAAAAATCTAATGAAATATGAGATTTATGTAAATGTAATTTGAAGAGGATGAGGACTTTTTTTTTTAATTATTTTATTTTATTTTTATCTTTTCTATCTTTCCTTATTTTATTTTCTAGTTTTTCTTTTTGTTTTTACCTCATTTCAATTTATTATTTATTCTTATTATTTTTTTTAATTCTTTTTCTTATTTTATTTTATGATATATTTAATTTTACACTTTAACCTAACCTCCAGTGTTATCTAATTTTTTAACCTTTAAGATGGCGTTTACTCAGTACGTACTGGGCACAGCTGTGGGCTTTATTATTGTCTTTTATTTATGATGCTTTTTATCAACACTGTGTATGGATTGTGGTGTGGGTGGGTTCAAGGGCTGGGTGGAGTGGGTTTGGGTCATAAATCCTTCATTTTATTCATCTGTCTGTTTGTAAAGCACTTGTGCTACATTTTTTGTATGAAAAGTGCTGTATAAATAAAGTTTGATTTGATTTGACCGACGAAGACAGAGGTGATCTGATTAATCAAAAAATGAAGGGTCTGTTTTTCCACCACTTCTCATTAACACTGTTGGCTTAAAAATCTGTTGGCTAACATGCATGTATTCCCCTGATAAGGCGTTCTCCACTGGGTCTGTAATTAGGACATTTCCTCCAACATGACTGTCTGATTGGAGGAAAGACGCTGCGTAATTACTGAGGCCCTGAGCCCCCTGACGCTGCAGGAGGGGGCCCTAAACAAATCACAAACGAGAGTTTAATTAAAGGATCAACAGCCTGACACGTGAACGTTTGTATCTGATCTGATGATCCTCCATCATGAGTTGAAGTAAAGTCGAAGTTTCCTCCTCTCTGCAGGTAGCCCTGATGTCGGGGAGGGGGGGGGGCTCTGCCCTGCCAGCTCTCTCATAAGCTCATTGGATTTGCTCCGGTGCCAACGTCTTACTTAATTAGCCTGCACATTTTTACGGGCATAAATCGCTTTTACATCACTGCCAGCGGAGCGCACCGCAAAGTGGGTCGATCATATATTATGTTGATCCTCCTTGGCGCAGTTAAAGCCATACATTACATTTGAATTTGTCGAAGAGCGGAGGGCCCCCTGGCATAATTCTTCTTTGTTGTGCTGTCAACGCTAATCTCTCCCCAGGGGTCCCAGCATCAGCGCTCTCTCTCCCTCTCTCTCTCTCCACTGCCCCCAGATTGGAGAAGTAAAGGGACGAAAAGATTGAGAGGAGCCAGGAGGGCACCCACTCATCTCTCCATCTACCCCCTCCCAGCCCCTGATACCCCTCCCAATGTGAAACCTACCTCCTACCTTCATCTTACGTCTTCATCATCAGCAAACTGACAAACAGAAGGCCTTTCAGAATGAGTCAAACATGCACCTTTATTTTTACAGTTTAAAACTTTAGATTATTGAACACAAAATGGCCAACAAGCAAGCCTCTGAGCCCGAATGTGAATCTGCTCTAAAGGTCAACAAGAGCCTTGCTAGCTTGGAGATGCTAAACAGTGAGAGGAAGAAGCAGGTCGGGGTGCCATGTTTTGGATGTTTCAACCAGGCCGTTGTCTGGTTTGTGTGAGATACATGCAGAGCTGCATGAATCACTGCTTCAGAACCAATTCACATCAGATTGTCTTTATACAAATAGCAGCTTAACCAGACACACTAGATGGACAGTACCATATATCCCCCACAGAAATATTTTACTGGTCCATATGGAAAAGAGCCCTTTAAGAATGTTTTCAGAAGGCAGAACCTTCGAAAACAACTGCAGCTGGTGATTGGACGATTGTTCTATCTGTCAAACTCATCACAGACCAATCATATCCAATGAAAGTATGATGAAGTAGCTCAAGCCTGTTGTTAGCCGTTAGCTTAAACTACATTTCAGCAGTGTTGTGTGTAATGAGTTACTTTGTAATGCGTTACAGTAACATAACTACTTTTTAGGTTTAAAAAGTAAAGTAATGCACTACTACTGAAAATTTGGTAACCAAACATAGTTCCTTTTTTAATTTGGCGCAATGTTACTTTTCCCGCAGACAGATCTGGCACTGAAGCTGCCTTCTCAGCTGCCCGCATAGACATGAGCAGCGTTGCCAAGTCTGCTCGTTATAAGCTTCTAAGGGCCGCAAATCTCGTGAGTCTCGGCTGCTGGTCACAGTTTTTTGGGCTTGTTTCTAAACGTGAAGTTTCTTCTTGGGGCTGTTCTATCTCTGTGAATCCCCCTGATTATCGTCCAGCTCCCAATAATAAAGCTAAACACGACTGCAGTAGGCAGTTTGTCCACTTCCTTATTTCCTGGTTATCGTGCATGCCCCCAAACACACTCACGCACATAGCCCATGTGCCTGAGCCAAAGTTGCCAGGTCTGCTTATTATAAGTGACGTTCTTTTTTTGAGTAGATGTTGGCACTGTGATATTGAAATGTAATGTGAACGAAAATTAACTTTATGCAGATTTCTCTTTTTATAAGGTGATATATCACATTAGGAAAGGAAACAGCAGGAGGTTGCTTATTTTGGGCTTGTTTTTCCTAACCTGGAAACACTGGACAGGAGCTCTCATTCCACACAGTATGTGACATGATTTTGTAAAATAAAGAGCACAAAAGAAATAACTGTTATGTTCTCTGTAAGAAGAACTTTTTGTAGGACTTCACATTTAGCAGGTATGGGGTTCTGTCCAAAGTTGAGCAATGGAAAAGTAACAAGTAACGTGAAAAGTTACTTCTCATAGAGGGTAACTAAGTAAAGTAATGAGTTACTTTTTTAAGAAGTAACGAGCAAACACTACTTTAAAAGTAACTTCCCCATCACTGCATTTCAGTCCTTAGACTATCATCTTACATTAAATTATACCACACAGATGAATCATTTAACATTTATGTGTGACATGAACCTCGTCATCAACAACCCCCAACACGTTCTCCTGGTAAACTTTCAGAGGAGGGCATATTTCACCAGGTATCACTGAGTAGCATAGACTCCAGGCTACCATGGACTAACCAGCATCATCCAGGATGTACACGTCTCTTTCAGTTTCCTAGCAGTGATCCCCAGCTTCTTGACTTCTCTGATTTGATCTTTCAAAACAAAAGAAACATGATTTCCCATTAGAAAAGCTTTAAGTGACAGTCTTTGCTTCCCTTTGAAAGAACAAATTGGGTCAATTTTCTGATTTCAGACAATGAATCAGGCAGGTCCGTCTGACCGCAAGGTTACCAGCAGTTCTTACTCTACAACTTTGCTCCCTTGATTTGGTTTCCTACATGCAGCTAGAATATTCGGTTCAAGATGAGTGTGCTTTCAAGAAAAAAAAAAAAAAAACTTGAGTTTCCACAAGGGCTGAACAATATATAATTCAAACACTGAAGTCAAATTGAGCACATGAGCAACAGTCACATCCCAGCACTTCTTGCTGCTTTTTGTGTTGTTTGAGGGAAGCAAACACTGCTAATCTTCCTGCCTCCTTTGCAGCACCCTAAGTTTCTCCCATATCACTTTAGGGGGGACACCCAGGATGCACTTCCATGTGCACAGAGCATGTGTTTTCCGTTGCGTGAAAAAGTACAAACTTCAAATGAAATGGAGCTTTTCCGTCAGATTATTTTTCTTTCTTTGGCAGTTTTATAACACAGAAATATGCTTTAAAATTTTTCTTAGGAGTAGAACAGTGGTGTTACAGATTGTGTGCATCCCTCACAACAATAAAGTTGATGGTTCATACCCCATGTCAGCCGCGGCCTGTCTATGTGGAGTTTACATGTTCTCCTCGTGCATGTGTGGAGTTTCTACGAGCAATCTGGCTTCTGACCTGAAATACCAGATGGACAGTTCCATATTGGAAATATTTCACTAATCCATCTGGGGAGGAGCCCTGCGAAAATGTTTTAAGGGGCAGAACCTTCAAAAACAACAGCAGCCTGTGATTGGACGATCATTTGGCTCATCACACTCATCACAGACCAATCCATATCAAGTAATCCATATGCTTCATATGCTAACTGTTGTTAACTGTTGTTATTGTTTTCCCTTGTTGGCCGTTAGCTAATAGCTTTACTACCTTAAGACTATCGTTTCACATTAAATAGTACCACACAGATGTATCATTAAACACTTATATGTGACGTGAATCTCTTCAAAGATGATCCTTACGAAGTAAACTCATGAGGAGAGCGGATTTCCCTAAGTGTAACTGAGTAACCATGATGAGCGCGGGCTAACCGACATTAGCCGCTGTTATTTGTACAACAGGAAGTGACTTCACTTCACTTTTACATCTTTAGCTCAGTTGCTTTGTTGTGATTCAGAAGAAAAAAGCTACAAATGTGCATATTTTCCTTGAATATTATCATGTTGCTATGACTGTGTTTTAAAAAGAGCCAGGTCCAGGTAGAGTTACACCGGCACTGCCTCACAGAGGACTTGAGTTAGCCTTCAATCATTACATATGGGAAGGATATGTAATGACATAAAATTAGAATAGTGATAGGTAAAATATCTTTAGAATTGTACAGGTGAGCATATTTTTGAATCAATCAAATATTTATTGTATGATGCTAAATCATAACAAATGTTAAATAAGAATTGATAATAGCTACAAGCTCATGGACGTCCAGACCATAAATCTGTCCTCACCACAAACGCCTCAGTGGAATGGAAATGTGTTTGACTTAGCCCCTTGAACTATGACATCTTGCACATAGAAGAGCAAATTCAAATGTATAGATATACTGAATTTCCGTTTTAAGTCCTCTCTCTCTGCTCATCTACAGCTACAATTAGCTCAAAATAGAGCTGCAAGATTAGTACTTAATTGCTCTTCTAAAACCAAAGTAGCAAGGATGTATCACAGTTTGGAATGGTTAACTGTCGAGACTAAGTTAACATCTAGTATCATAAAGTTTTCTAGAAATGCAATTATGGAAGTGAAGTCAGATTTCTTTAGTGAACAATTAATAGATGCAGGTCTAAATCACAATCATAAAACTAGACATGTAAACTTGGGTTATTTCAAACCAAAACCACATTCAGAATTACTTAAAAACTGTTTTTTATAGAGCCATTCAGCAATGGAATTTATTACCTGAAAGTCTGAAAAGAATCATTAACAAATACTTATTCAAACGATCTGTTAAACAAATATTAATGAGAGAAACCACACAACTAGAATAATTAGAATAATCAATGTTTTTTGTTTTTGTTTTTAGCTTCGTTTTGTTTGTTATTGATGCTACTAAGATTTACACTGACAAGTGTCATTTTTTGTTTGTATGATTATTGCATGTTGTTTATGTTGTGATGTTTTATGTGGACCCCAGGAAGTTTAGCAATCACGACAGTGGAAGCTAAAGGGGATCCGAATAAGAATAAAGAATCTCTCTATCTTTATTTCTCTCTCTTAAAAAAATAAAATCAAATTAGAAATTAAAATTTGAGTATGACCTTGACTGACTTTTTGTTACGAGACATTTCTTTTTATTTGGTACAACACAAATAAAAATTGATTTATTGATGGTTGATGTAGCATTTCATCTGAGGCAGGTCAACTGCAGCAGGCCATCCATGTCATCAATAACTGTAAAATATATATGTGTGTGATACTGAGAAACGTTGTTCTTAAACTGTTGGGTGATTTGCTCATGCGGGTATTTACAGAAAAGTGAACATTGCTACATCGTTGCTGTGAATGACTGAACTCTTCGGGATGCTCGTTTCATATCCAATCATGGCACCGACCTGTTTCAAATCAACCTGTTCACTTGACAAAAGTTTTTTGAGCATTCCTCAACTTTGCTGGTCTTTTATTGGCCCTGTTTCAGCTCATTTGGAACATCAAATTTAAAGTGAGTGAATATTTGCCAAAGAACAAAGACATTTGAACATTAATGGAATATAGGTAGAAAACTATTAACAAATCACTGAATTTTCCATTTACACAATGGTCCAACTACACTGGAACTACTGTTTGTACCTGTCATTGTATCTAACGATATGTTTTTTTGTTTTTTTTTGCTTTGTCAGTGATGACATGCGTTGCCTTTGCTGACAGAGCTGTTTGACTCGACCTGCTCTCCTGCTCTGTGGGTCCGACCTCTCCCTGCAGTACATCTTCTTTTTCACTAGGCTGCAGTAAAGAACACAGATTGGCCCTCCTCTCAGCGACCCAGATGCATACCTGCTCCAGGCTGCGCTGTTTATTCTCCTTGGATTAACTTCCCCCTGACGTCCACCCTCCTCCTCCTCCTCATCTTCATCCTCCTTTCCCACCTCCACAGGAGAAAGAAAAACAACCAGAGACAGTTGGCTCTTCAGCACAAGGCAAATCTGCTCTGACTGAGCTTATAAACACACACACACTCATACACACACACACACACACACACACACACACACACACACACACTCGGGGACCCAGGCTTTTCACTGCCCCCCTTCTCTGCATTAGCATGGAAGTCATCCATATTGATGCTAGCTGATTCATGTGATGCCAGCCTCTTTGTTTTATCTGTTTCTCCTTTTGCCTCCTCACCCTCTGAAGCTTTCTGGGGATCAGGAGGGTGATTAAGGGCAGGGAGAGATGGAGGAGTGGTCGAGTGAGGACCCCCGAGGTGGTGGAGGGGTGGAGGTGGGGTTTTGTAGCCCCAGTCCCCCTGGTGATGAGGTGGAGCCTAATTGATTTGTCAATGTGGAGCCATCTGGCACAGAAAGATGGAGCTCCAACCTGTTCTCCTTCCTGAGGTTGGAGGAGGAGGGGGACGGGAGGTGAGACAGGTCGGATTACACACGCATGACGGACACACACATGATATCCCCTCACTTTAGACTGAACCTCACCTTCTGTTGTCTTCCTCTGTTTTTATCCACCATCAGATGAATAGTAAATTGACCTGAGCTTAGTACTGACTGACGACCCAAAGAGCTTTTCACACCACTCTTCACACTTAGCCCCACACTGTCATGGTGGAGGCTGCTCTGGAGACTTTACATCAATATTCACATCGACTGTCTGGCTTTGTTCTGACTTGGTAGAAAGCATGGGAAGAATTTGCATTTTTCCCCTGGATCGTTTCACGTTCACATGGTGGAACTGTGGAGCAGTAAACATCCAAAAGGCCTTAGATGTCAGTACATGCCAGAGGTGTGGACTCGAATCATGTGACTTAGGTGGGCTTTACACGAGTACGAATTTGTAAGACTCTGGTAAAATAAACTGGCGATCTGGTGATATTGACACACGGAGACGTGTATTTGTCCATGACTCCGCATCTTTTTTGAAAACGGGTCTGCAAGTGGATATCTGCGTATTCGTCTTCATGCCGTAGTTGGTATAAACAGATAAGTCCGAGAAAGACAGTGACCTCATAGCACCCCTCCTCCTCACCGCCCCCCAACCCACACTGTCACACACACCAACAACAACAACAACAATGGCGGCAGCCGGGCTAATTCTGATCTTGTTCCAGCAGCTACAAATATTGCTACGACTTTTATACCAACATTTGCTCACAGAACACCAACAACACCAGCTACGGCAACAACAACAACAGGTGCTCATGCAGAGATGCAGCATGTTACGCGTGCATGAGCACTTGTTGACGTGGAATCTACCTTGGAGCAGAACCAGACGGGCAACCCGACAGGATATTGCGTTGCCATGTAAATGCACAAGCCTATGTACAATATGATGTGTAAACAGCGATACATGTTTTGATGCCGACGCCAAGACAATACGGGGCCGTCCTCGTGTGAGGAGGGCCTTAGACTCGAGTCAGACTCGAGTCACAATTTTGATGACTTTGGACTCGACTTGACAATATCATCAAAGATTTGCAACTCGACTTGGACTTTGATATTAATGACTCGGAACTTGACTCTGACTTTAGTCTGATGACTTGAAAAATACTTGTAATTTTCAGTAAGACTGTTGAATGAAATGTGCTCCCATCCAAGTATTCCACTAAGTGACTTATTTTTGTCATTTCCAGCAAGGCAATATTTTTCCCACAGGATCTGCCCCATTGAATGCATCTATTAACATCCAATCAGGGTTTAGAAGAACAAACAGAGGGTGTGGATTACACAATTACTTCACTGAGCGCAAGACGGCAGGAGTGCGGGAACAACGTAGAAATGCGGAACCATGCTACCAAGGATAATTTCATTTGCATTCACAAAGTACGATGTCAAAAACAAAAAACGAATTGCAGCGTGAGAATAACAGACGGAAAGGCGACGATGTTGAACTTTGTTCGGCACCTGAAGCTGCACAAAGAAAGGGAAGTTGGTCTAGTACCTGTTGTGAGATCCTTTCGGGTAACTTTAGCTTAGCATCCATTATATGCAACAATGGTATATGTTTGCTTGTAAACTCGCCATGTCTAAAAACTGAGACTGACGTTAGCTGAAAATAACTGTAAAGTTAAAGGGACTGTGAGGAGTTTCTAAGTGACTGCAAAAAAGTCTCACTTTTAGATATATGCCTAATCGAAATACACACTTTAAGGTGAGTTTTATAGCATCAAAATAGGTTATCTATAAATGCTATTCCTTAGCTTCGTGGTCAGGTCGGACAGGGCTGGACTGGCCTGGATACTCAACTTCGGGAACAAGACAATTAAAACTAGAGCAAATTTATATTATTCGGACACGTCTTAGAGCACCGGGCTGTAAGTAGAGATATATAGCCGGCTACAAAACTACGATACTAAGTTTTCCAAAAATTGCTTGTTGTCACACATCAAAAACTACCGCTACGTAACTAGAAAGAGATACATTACCTCGTCGCTTTGCATCCTGTAAGTTGTTGAAAAAAGAAGTTGTAAAGCAATGCAGAGTTCTGAGGAAGGTCCGAGCTACAACACAACAAACCCAAGCTTTGGCTTCAGTAACGTCTTGTGGTGCGTTCGAGTTGTAGTCAGAAGTAGGAATTTCTGAGTTCCGAGTAGGAAACTGCAACTGGAATGTCCCCCGAAGTCGGAATTTCCTACTGGGAACTCGGTGAAACCTCGCCACCCCTGAGTTGACAATTGAAGATGTATGCCCCCAGTGTGAACAGTTATTTAGCTCCTGTAATAATCAATTTATTTATTTATTTTAACTTCTTACTGGGGTGTGTCGCTCTAGATCAGCTGTATACATAGTATTGTTAGACTTATATTTACAAAAATGCTGCCATAGTGATAATCACATTCTTCATGTGATATTTGTGAACAACAACGCAGGGTGTGCTAACAACAGCTAACAACAGCCTGGTAGATCAACATGTTTTTTTCCGACTTCAACTGGAACGCCGATACGTCGGAGATGATGTCACTCCCAGTTCCGAGGTTACTGGAACGCAGCATTACGACAGTCGCCGCGCGTGCTCATGCTTAGCAGAGTCTTTATGTCGCCGGTAATAGATTCTCCTCACAGTCCCTTTAAGGCCCAGGGTGACCAAGTGTCCTGTTTTCCCATGACATGTCCTGTTTTCATGTCCTGCCCTGACTGTCCTGGTTGGGTTTTTTTTATAGTGACAAAACTGTCCTGATCTTTAATGTTTTTTTTTATTTGGTCAACAGTACTTATGACTTGGAAGGACTTGAAAATTTTAAGCCTATGATTTCAGACTTGACTTGGACTTGCACGTCTTTACTTGAGACTTGACTCAAGTCTTGGGTTTAAAGACTTGAGACTTGCAAAACAGTGACTTTCTTCCACCTCTGGTACATGCCCAGTGCATTATGGAAAGAAAGCTAGCGGGCTTAGCTACCCACATAGCAACTCACAAAGTTGTTAAAGAGTTAGATTGGGTTTTTGAAAAGGTGATGCTAGAGGCTCATGGGACTAGTAAATATGAGTGCCAGTGAAGAAACTTGTGAACTTTGTCCCTGTGTGGTTGGTAGCCAGTACATGTTGCCACAAAAGCCTCTTAATTAATCCACTTACATGTTCAAACTACTCAAAAACTACATGAACACAATGGAGTGTGATTCTTTACTGTGTTTAACCTAACATAGTAAAGTTCTAAACTCAGGGGTTTTGTCTAGGAAAAGTTAAACACTGTCAAGAATCTTACTGTAGAATATTTTCGAGTAGTTTTAACCTGTAATTGGGTATAAAATACGGCATATTGTGGCACCATACTGCTGTGCATTACTTTCCAAAACACCTGACACCTGTGAAGTGCTTACTTATTATTAGGATGTTTTTGTTTGTTGTTGTGGTGATTAATATGGAGATTACTATTACCCATGAATTTACATTGCTATCATGAATAGTGACAGCGGGTATTGAGTTATAATTCAGTATTGTATCTGTTTTGGGACTAGATAAACTCTTTGCTTCTTTCTGTTCCTTCTCAAACTGGTTGCAGTGCATCTGTTTGTACCCACATGCTTAATTTGTTGATGTACAGTAACAGTAGAGTTTGGTTTACATATTTCTTGTTTGGATTTGGGTGTTCTTTGTCATTTCTTTATTTCCTTTTCCTTTTTTTTTTAAGTTTGAGATAAATAAATAAATAAATAAACAAATAAATAAATAAATAAATAAATAAAAATAACCCTTTAAACATGCTGTGAAAGATTATGTGTAAACAATCGGCAGTGTCTGACATGTATTATGATATAATGTAAACTAATTCAGTACAAGTAGAAGAGAAGTTACGAACTCACGTGTCAACAGGAGACTATAAAGGACACCAGATGGCATGGTAACTTATTCCAACCTAACAGTGTCAATAGAGGAACTGTCAGTGATGCAGGAACGTGGAGAGAGCTTTAAAAAGTTCAAAAAGCTGGACTAAATTCTGTAAGCTTAACAACTTTTTGCAAAAGTGGGTGCTATTAAGTCCTGTGATGATGTGCTGAAGAGACAATGGGCCTCATGCAAGACCCATTCGTACGAACAAATATGTTCGTAAGTGTTGCGTATGAATGATTTAGGAGAATTTGTTGCAGTCAGCTTTTTTTTTCGTATTTAGAATTTTCTTTCAAGTACAAACACAAATTACGAGTGGTCCAGACTTTGTAAAAATCACGACAAATTAGTCTGCTTTTTTCAAATCAAGTTCCTTACATACTGATTATATACATTTAACTAATTTTTTAACGTTTTTAATAAAATATAGCATAAGACAAAATAAATCTGAGGATCTCAAACCAGAGAATACATTTAAATCTATTAATTGAAGGTTTATTAGACTGGCCAATATAAAACGTTAAATGAGAGAGTAACCAGCTGCTTCATGGCTGAGCTTCTTTTGAATGCCCTGGAACGCCAGGCACTTGGAAGAGAGCGTGTGTTTGGCGCCATCTTCATGAATGAACACTCCTGTTTTATGGTGTGGGAAACATATCCTTATGTGGTATTCTTTGGGTGTTACTTATGCAAATATGCTATCCTCGTGCATGCACGCTTAAGTATGCACAGGTGGCCATTATCATTTTTCCGCGGGTCATTTAGACACTTTTCTAAAGTTAGAAGTGTTTGTTGAATCTGATGGAGCATGTTTGTATGAACACAACATAAGAAAAAAGGTAAGGAAAATTTAGGATGAGAATACGAAAATGTTCTTGCATGAGGCCCAATGTCTTGTTAACCTGTTGCTAATTTTATGTATGTAAGTTGACAAGACCACCTCTTCCTGATGTTTGAATGTGATCGATTGCTGCGTTCAAATTTATACAAACAAAACATGCTAAGCACAGACTGCCCTTTTGTGTTGGAACATCTCTCCAAAACAATCTAGGTGTGAAATAACCTAAAATATTAGAGGACTGCTGGTCCTCAGCATCGAACCCCCAATTATTCAGATGAGAGACAACCAACTCTAACACATCCCTACTGCTTCCTAGTTTGGATTTTTTCCCCTTAGGAATCTGGGTTTAAAGCAAAAGTAATGTTGCAGTGCTTAAAACTGCAGCTATGTTAGGGTCTGCTGTAAAATAAACCTGGAAGTTACGTGATTCTGTGTGAGTAATGATTGTTTTTCCAGTCTAAATAAACACCTTTACAGTCTGGTTCAAAAACAGCCTCAGTCTAAATATTTAATATGCCTGGAGTCTCTTACTGTATGGGAGTTTACATTTTTTTGTGTATCATAGTTGTTTTTGTTTTGAGAGGAATTTCTGGTGACATAACTGACATGGCTGTAATGCCCACACGGTCTCTTTTTGTCCCATAAACTAAAGTAAACTCAAGGCAGCAATCAATACAACACAGATGACATCACATGACTTTGTCCAATTTTTCTACAGTCTGAGGTTTTACAACAAGCTTTAATTCTGTTTTAATTCAGCTTTTTATTTTCCTTTCAGTTTTTAATTTGCAACAATGATCAGATTCAGTTCTGGTAGTTCTGTAAAGGAGATCTGTGTAATCTAATTGTCTGTCTGTCTGTGAGCAAAATTTCTCAAGAACAGCTGACCTGATCTGGATGAAACTTCTAGGGAACATTAGTCAGGGCACAAGTCAGGGTAGCACTTTGTGCTACATTTTATTTGTATGAAAAGTGCTATATAAATACATTTTGATTGATTGATTGATTGACATAAAGGAAGTGATTTGAATTTATGGTGACATTCAGATCCATATCTGATTAAACTTCTTCAGAAGCTGTTAGCATCTATGCTAATCTCTGTACAAGCAGTCACTTCCTTTTGTTGTTTCTCATTCAAAGCTTCTTCCTCTTCCTTAAAGGACTCTGGTCGGGCCGTGCTGCCCTTGGATCTACCTGATTAAAGACATTGAATCAGGTGGATCGAGCTGCTGCACAAGGTTTATTGGGAACTGGTTCAGATTCTTTTGAGAAACACTCCAACATTTTGTTTGTTTTCATGACCTCACCCCTGAGTCCATGACAAGCAGGTAGACACATTCTTTTGACTTTACTTCCAGTAGCAAGAAAGTATCTGGCTTTCCATTACAGTTTTTTGCTAAATAAAAGCAATATTCCTAAAATTTCGACAAAGTATATTTCCGCTTTGAACGTGTTTCCATTGAAAGTTGTTCTAGGCAGGAGCGTCGTAACTCTCGTGAAATATCATCGAGATTTTGCTGCAGGAAGATGGATGCCAAGGCTTGTCGAACCCTTTCTCCCTCATTTCCGTTTCTATCTCCTTATAACACTCTGCATTCCTCTGTTGTTTGCTGTCTAGAATGGCAGTTGTGTTTTTCTCGAGAATAATGGCAAGAAAAGTCTCCGTCTCCTCCTCTGTCCAAACGTACTGCGCCATGCTTACTCTGAGAGAAGTGATCATGTGATCAGGTACTTTTGCGATATATTTGAGTACCGAAACGTCTGAAAAACCACCTCATGAAAGCGTAAAAACTTTTTAGAGATATTTTAGTGCTTTTTCGAAATTCAGGTGTTTCCATTACCAGTTTTTTTATTGCACTGTTTACATTTTGCCCATTTCCAAGGGTAATGGAAACGCACTTAGAGATGTTGTATGGTGTTCATTATGTCTTTAAGTTACATAGATATATTTCTCAGGAACAAGACAAACAAGATCAATAAAAGAAAAAGCACAACAGGAAAACTACAAATCTGCCATAACGGACCATTGCAAAAGAGAAAACCATCTTATGGACTGGGACAAGGCCAGAGTCATCCGCACCGAGGACAATAAACATCAGCGTTGGATAAGGGAAGCCATCGAGATCAGGAAACGAGGCCCAGGGACGATGAACAGGGACGAGGGGGCATATATGCTCTCACACACCTGGAGCAGCGTCCTGTAGAGGTGAACGGACAGCGGGAGGCGTGACCCTCCTGTCAGAAAATTTGACAGGAGGGCCACACCTCCGTAATACCAGCTGATTTAGCACGTCACACATATCATCTGGTGACACTTCTGAGGAAGGCGGAAGTTTCCGCCGAAACATGTCAAGGTACAAGAAAAATCTACATGTCTGAGTTAAAAGAAAGAGAAATATATCTACGCACTTAGAGATGGCCAAAGCTCACATACCACTAACTGAGCGAGTTAGCCCACCTCTGCCAACAGTCATCAGATACTCTTCAGCAACTCCTTGGTCCTATGTGCTTGTTGTGACTCTTTCTTGTTTTGGTTTCTTAAAATTTGCAGGCAATTTGCATCTGATAATGGCCTACAAATGAACGCCTTACTCAGAACTGTGAATCGGTTTTCATTGTTCACTTAAAAGAGCTGTTAAAAAGACTCAAAAAAAAGATGTTTGGCCTCTCCTCCAAAAGGCCTCTTTAGTTCAGGCTTTCTGGAGAAAAAAACAAGTTTTTAAGAATCGTGGATCTGTGTTGAATTACAATGACCTAGATGACTGAGAACCTACGCAGACACCTTTGTAGTCATGGGTTTTGTGAACAAACAGTACAGATCTTGTCTATAATGTTGTCTATTTTTTCTTACATTCAACTAAACACTTTGTTTTTATTGAAAGCAATAAAATTCGTCCCATATGGCCCAGAGTGCCCCCCTCAAGCCACACACTGGCTGATGACCCAGACAGAATGACAGAGCCCAAAGGCGAGAGCCCGCAGCTTAAAATAGGAAACAAACACATCTCTTAACCCTCACATCGGGGCCTCTGCGGGGGGATCAAGAGGTCAGGGGTGCTGATGGATGTGGGTGCAGAAACGAGGCCTGTAGTGTCTTAATGAAAAGATCAGGAGGAAATGGGGACAGACGGGGACAGAAGGAGAGAATGGGAGCTGCCCACACAGATTAGGATCCCTCCACATCATCTTCTTCAGCCCCTCCTCCCGCTTTATTCCTTTCTCTGCCGGGGGCTTCGTTTTTAAGGTCACCCCAAAGGTTGTGACAGTGGAGGTAAAGGAGAGTGTGATCAATACTTAAAGTGATGATAGCATGTAGCCTGTTTTTAAACACAAACATCACTGTCAGCATCAGCGTATGCAGCTCTGATCGAAGCTGACAGCTCATATCTCCTCTGACGTGTGAAAAGCTCATATTGAAATGTTGGCTCTTAAAGGAAAAAGGGGGGTGGGATGAGCCACACTGGCGGCCCTGGGGCGATGTGATGATGTCTTCAAGTAAGATTTGTTCATGTATTTCAGCGTGTCGAGCATCTCTGGAAATCTTCAGATTATTTCTAAATTAAACACCCTCAGAGGGATGACTGGCTGAAGTCGCCCGAGGCAGCAGCGAGGTGTTGCTGAGGCAGAAGAGGCTTTAAATAAAATGACTGACGTGCATTTACAGAAAAGGCACTCAAATGTTAGACATATCACTTTAGTGTAAATCAGAAAAGCTCAGCCTGGGTACTTCAATTTGTCAATGCTCCAAATGTTGCAACAGATTTCTCATTTCTGATTCTGTTCTCTAAACCTGCATGGACTGATTCCTCTGTAGAAACAGAAGGTGAATGACTATGTGGGTGTCGGGGCTTAGTCTGGTAGTTTGCTCTACAAACAATTAGAAAGTTGCAGAATCGAGCCCAGCTTTGCCTGCTACATGCCAATGAGCAAGGCGCTTAAACCCCAAGTTGCTTCCAATGCTGTGTTGGAGGCATGCAAGCTTGTTACCTTGTTTATTTTGCCTTGTAGGGACATAAGCCTTTTTGATATTGGTGATATGATGATATCGCCATGATGGAGGGATTCATGATTGGCTATATGGATTCATGTTGGGTGTGGGATGTATATATTTGTATATATATGTATATGTGTATTTTTATATGTATATATGTATCTATGCATATATGTGTATCCACAAAATGAATGAGTTCTTGCTCTATTGTAAAGTGTCTACAGATAACACTTGTTATGAATTGGCACTATACAAATTAATATGATTGATTGATTTAGATTGATATCAACCATAGTTTAACTCTACTAGTACTCAATTTTGGAGTTCCTGTACACACTTTTGGTCAACAAGCATGTGAGTAGACTCAACTAATAAAGTAAAAAGTGCCACTGGCACTAATCGTAGATTTAAAAAATATTCACTACAAGTAGGGATGTAACGGTTACCAGTAAAATGGTAAACCGGGGTAAAATTTCCCACAGTAATCATTACCCTGTCCTATTAAAATTACCGTTATACCGTGTTTGATCACCACACTGTGTCAATAACTCACGGTGATGCTGCTCTTTGACTGGAAAGGCGAAACTATGTGTGTCTGCCCCTCGATGAAGCAGCCGTGTGTCGCTAACAGAGACGCACATGCGCAGCTTGCAATATTTTGCCTCAGCAGTTGGAGCCTCGCTCAGACTCTCACAGGTTTTCCCACTCGAAACGGAAAAAGTCTAAAGTCTGGTTGAAGTCTGGATTTTACAAGGATGTCGAAGGGAAACTGACTGACAACAGTCACCCTGTCTAAAACACCAAGCTGTGGTGAAAGACAAAAATGTACGTGATTAAAACTGCTGTAACTCCACCAGTAAATGAGCAGAGAGAGAGAGAGGATTCAGAGAGGCATACCTGAGTGAATTATAGGCGGTTTATCAGTATTTTCTGTGTAAATAATGTGTAAAGGTTGTAAATAACAGCATTAGTATCAATCTGGAGAGTGTTCTTGCCGTTCTTTCACGTTTATTTGCCGTGTTTCACTGTAGTTCGTAGTAGATCATCTTTTTCCATCGTAGTTTGTGTGTTACATATATGTAATCAATCGTAATTTGCAAATATTAAAGAAGGAGATGTCGAGGAGATCTGCCATGGAAAGGGGAGACCAGAGGAGAGTCATCAAGGGGGCTAATTGCCTCAGGGACTATAGTTAGTAAACCAAAAAAAAAAAAGTCCTGGACATGGTCTGATATAATGAGCTGTAACATGGACACTAATTCTGCAGGCAAACTTAAATGTGTAAGTGTATGAAAAACAGGTTAAGTTTATCTTCAGCAGTCTTAAAACTCTGAACATGTTCATTTAAAAATTGTTTATGACGAGAAACCTGTTTAAAGTAAACATTAGACTTTTCTATTCTTGTAGGCAAATTTCACACAGTTTCAGCATTTATAACAAAATAATGACAAATACTTGCCAGAATTGTTTCCTTTTATTTTTAATGAAAAAAGTTTAATCAAATTTAATTAAAGGGCATTTTCTGACACAGTTATTGTCAAAAAATACTAAAGAATTATTAAAATTATAATATTGAAGGGGTTAAATGATTTCAATTCTGTGTTAAAGTACTTTTTGAACATTTTGAGCACACTGTAACAATAATGCGATAATAATGACAACTGTGATAATTTTGGTCACAATAACCGAGATATGAAATTTTCATACTGTTACATCCCTAACTAAGTCTAACGTGCTTCCCAGTGTTAATTTTGTTGACTTATTAATTTCATCAACGTTTTCTTCAACAACCTTTTGAAAACTAGACTCAAGTGTGTTGACTAAAACAAAAACTAGTCAGTAGTGTACAGTACCTGTAACTGACATTTTTATCAAAAATGAAAACTAGACTAAAATGTCTGACAGACTTAATCCAATCAGAGCTAATTTGGTCATGTAGAAAGTAGAGACAAGTTAGGAATAGATCCAATCACAGCTACTTTGGTTGTGTGGAAACGTTTTATTAGTTAAGGTTGACATCCAATCACAGCTGCCTTAGTTTCATTGTGGCAGGACCAGAGTGTAAAACATGACTTCAGAAATTCAAGGACACTTACACAAATGTCTTAAACTTTACAATTCAAATTTTAGTCAGCTAGATTTTCCAGTAGATTTTGACTAAAGTTATGAAATTTAATAAACTAAAACTAGACTAAAATTGAAACAATATGGAGGACTAAATTAAGACCAAACCTAAAAGATATTTAAGGCTAAAGACTAAAACTAAAAAAGTGCTGTCAGAGGCATGAACACGTGTTACTTTGTTTATTTGTCCTCATATGGAAATTGGGGTGTGGCAGGAATCACAGACATTTGTCAACAAAATCCAGTGTCAACACTGAAAATAGAGAAATAAAAACACAACAACCTCACTAGAAACTCAAACAATGCTCTCACACAGAGGAGAGCAGCAGAGGAAACCTGGTACTGATGGACCAACAGACAGACCTGTTAAACATGGCTGCTTCTCTTTGATTATTTAACACTTTCATGCATGAATTAATACACAAAGAAATACTACTCTTCTTTTTTTTTTTACTTTCAAAAAAGTTCAAAATCATCGTAATTGTTTCTGTGAAATGTTTGGAGGTTATGTATCATTCCACAAAAGTGTGCACCAAGCATCAACAATATAAATAATCATTTAGTGGAACGTAATAATGATCTACAAGCAAATGTCTTTGACAAACATTAAAGAGTAACTAAAAGAAAAAGCTTAATCAAACTATTCACTTTTGAAGTACACCAAAACTTAGAATAAAAAATACAAAATGATGTGAAATCTGAATACAGGCATAATATCCTTTTTTTTTTATTATTTTAAGACACAGCACACACATGTATCATTTACTTTTGTGTATTTATTTTGTAGACATATTGTCCTTATCATCAAAACATAAAAGAAGCAAAAAAGAAAGAAAGAAATAAACCCTAAAAATCAAAAAAATAGACAAGTAAAATTATAAATAATAATAATAATAATAACAATAATAATAATAATAATAAACTGAGTAGATAATATAATAACAATAATAGTAATAGCAAAAAATGAATAAATAAATAAATAAATTGATACATAAAATAATAAAAATAATTGGAAATAAAATAAATAAATATCTGAGCAATTATAATAACTAGAAAATAGCAGCAATTGCCGTAATGATACAAAAGCTTGTTGTCTCATATGCACCTTCCTTTATCTGTGATTTCTCTTGCAAACAATATCCTATTGTAAGGTGGTAACATCGATGACAAGAGCAATAGCACCACAAATATTTTCAAATTAGACCAGCCAGCTAGTTTTGATTTATGGTTCAGTATCTCAATATGGCAAAAATGTGCAAAGATAATACTTTTATGAAACTTACAACAAGGGTTTGGGAATGAAATTGGACATGGTATTGCAACCTAAAGGGTATAACATTTTTTCCAAATATCGATCTACTGTAGCGGACACCGTGCATGAAAGGGTTAAAATTTGATCACTTCAGGCACAAAAAAAAAATTGGATCTGTTATTGGTGATCAGAGAAGTGCATGGGTATGATAGGTTGTGAATGTGTTAGCTGATAATATAAACAACTTCTCCAGACACCCAACCATCAGTGAGAGATGTGAGAGTGAATAGGTGTGAACAGGTAGATGTGACTTCCTGTGTTAAGCTGCCTTGAATTGTCAGAAATACTAGAAACACAGTTTTAAAGCTCAAGTCTATCCCATTTAAATGAAGGGCTGATCTGCAGCTAGCCAAAGCTCTACTGTGTATTTATTCAGGCATTTCCACAATGTGATTCTGGCTTAACTCTCCTCAGCTCCTCTTATTACCTCTGTCCAGTAGGTCATGTTTTCGCTGGCTTAGGACTGTCTGTTTGCCTGCTACCAAAATAACTTTAAGAGTTATAAATGGATTGCAATGACATTTTCAGGGAATGTGAGTCATGGCATTAAGATAAAGTGATTCAACTCTGGTGGTGGTCCAAATCTGGCTGTGGATCCAGACATTTTTTAGAGGATTTCTTAACATCTTAATAAATCAAGTACTATCAGAAATGCCTTGGAGAGGGTTGTAGTCTCAGGGAACTTCTATTTTCTTAACTGGATTTTGGGCTTGTTCCTGCTTCCTAATACATTTTTGTCTCATCTCTGATTAGCTTTCAGTGGGCTGAGTTGATACTGATGTGAAGGTGGGGACACTTAACCACAGAATAGCCTTTCTGCATACAAAAAAGCTCCAAAGCACTAACACTCTGTGAACTGACACAAATATCCCCGTCTTGTTGATTGGATATGAAAGTCTTCAGGTGATGACCAAGCTTTGTTGTAGCTTTTTCATGTAAATACACTTCAAAATGGGCACATTTATCACTCTCCTGTCTGTTTTGGCCAGGTCAAGCATGCTGCCTGTAGTTTGCCCCTTTTGTTTGCTCCTGTACTCGTCTCTGGCTCTTGTCTTGTAGGTGGCCTGGGATCCTTGGTGGAGACTTCCTGCTGCTGTGGAGTCACAAAGCCTCAGAAACTACAGTTGCAAACATGATACGAGGGTATCATTCAGTCCATTCTGTTGTATTGTTCATCCTGTTTTTACACCATGCTGTCAGTCTCTAGTAGAAATAAGCTCCTCAAAATAACCCACACAGCATCCAAAGTCATCCGTTTGTCCACACCTAATATCTCAGAACTGAACGACAGAGCAATAGCTCGGCTTGCCAAGTCAATAGTCTCGGACACTGATCATCCTCTCCATCACTTCTTCACTTCTTCTATCTCCTTCCCTCTGGACGCAGGTACAGGACTCTTAAATACAGAAGGGCCTGTTTTAAGAGGAGTTTTGTTCCATCTGCTCTTGCTGTACTGAACAATCTACCTCCTTGACTTAACCTACTTGCCAGACATTGACAATGCTAAGTGCTGTCTTGCTCTGTATTTGTTTGTGACTGTCCATTGTTCTGTTCATGTTCTGTGTGATGGTGTGCTTTGGCAACATGATATGGGAAGCTGTGGAAACAAATTTCCCTTTTCTGGGACAATAAAGGTTCATCCATCTATCATCTATCATACATATTTGGCCATTTCATTAGGAACATTCCATTCCCATTGTCATTATAGATGACAATAGGTATTAGCATGATCTCTCTATCCATGGTCAATACATCTGTAGTATCTATTTTCTATTACCACATAGGCATGAGGTCCCTCTGAAAATGGGATGTCACATCTCAAGAGGCCTTTAACACATTTATACTTAACGGAGACAGATATGGTTGGGATGCACTTGTGGTCTGGGCACCCATTAGTTCATCACTACCATAAATTCTTATTTTCAGTAAGAATATCTAAGATTATACTTCTATAAAATGATCACCACAACCATTCAGACATGAAGACCCTCCTGAAAATGAGATGTGGCATCTCAAGAGGCTAACCTCTAATAAATCAGACGACAGGTCTATGGTTCATGGATCTGTCACTAACTTTAGTTCTTACTTTAGTCCACTTGTCTCCTCTTACCTCCCTTCCTTCACCCTCACACTAACACAGCATGTTGTGGATTTGCTGTTCATCATGAGACTGGGATCCACATTCAAGATTTCCTGCTGCTTAACAGAAGGTTTTTTCTTGAGCCATGATGGAGGGATTCATGATTGGCTATATGGATTCATGTTGGGTGTTGGATGTAAATATTTGTATATATATGTATATGGGTATTTTAATATGTATATATGTATCTATGCATATATGTGTATCCATAAAATGAAGAGCTTTATGCTCTATTGTAAAGTGTCTTGAGATAACACTTGTTATGAATTGGCGCTATACAAATAAAGATTGACTGATTGATTGATTTATAATAAAAACATTCCTCTGCCTCTCCAAACTGAGCTCTGTCTCTAGCCTGAAGGGGGCAGTAATGCTCCAAAATTATGGACGCCAACTGCCGTAAAACCAAAGAAGAAGAAAAAGCCTGGTGAGAACGTCCACCTGCAGTAGCCTGAGTGGCAGCTGTTGTGAGATTAGAGCCAACAGAGCAAACCAAGAAAAACAAAGAGTTTATTTTAGATTTCTTGTACACCTGTCTTAAAATGTGAGATACTTGAGCTTGGTTTGAGTTGTGGGACGGCTCGTAGCCGGCTTCACTTATTTTCAAAGCCTAAACTTGGCAGGTAAGCATTCTCCAGCGGACTTGGATCCCTCTCAGCTTGGCTACACCATAGACTGTAAAAAACATGGACGTCATGTCGCTGGGTTTTTGTGAAGTCGCCACGAAAACTGCTCCCCCTGGTGACTGGCTGCAGTATTGGTCAACTCTCCATCTCCCCCATTCATCTGAACGGGCCGTAGTGAAACTTCAAAAAATTAATACACCTCGTAGAAATATTTCTCCCATCTGTATGCTGTGGTGATATGAAAGTATTATTGGGCTGCGTTTTTTCCAAGTCCTCTTTTTTCTGAAAAGTTTCTTTTTCATCAGTTATTAGAGTTTAAAAAATAACCGCGGTTTACGGCAGTTTCACAATGATTGTGTACGGCGTATGCTGCAGAGTTTTGCGACAGCTGCGTCCAGATATGATCCAGATTCTCTACTGGCTGCACAATGGCAGGGGATATTGTGGCTTCAAAACCATTACATGGTAGAAGGCGGAGCCACACTATCCAGTTCTTGTAATAAATCCATTGGCTACTTTGAATCAGAGTCTGTGCATGCCGATGAAATGTACGAGCAGGAGGCGGGAAGAATGGCAACAGAATTTGATTGGTTTAAAATGTAGGCTACAAAGATTTTATTGGTTGGTGTTTTCCCAGGTTTATTCCTGCTAGATAGCAGATATTTTTTGCTCTATTTTAAAAACACATTATGAATTGATTACCATCGGGTCATAAAGATATTTTTAATCAGTATTACAAAAAGCGTATCTAAATCAGATTACCAACCCCAGCTTTAAGTCACTTTGACTAAGTCCAGGTTGATCTGAAGTTATCGTCAGTCAACATTTTTAATACAGCCCTGAAGATTGGCTTCATAAGTCTCTGTAATACCCCAGTCACACATTCCCGTTTCTCATGGCGATTGTGCACGATTGTCATAATCCTGATGAAATGTGCTTTGGTCGTGGTGCATGCGCTACTTGGTCTGGATCAGCGTTGTATAGTCGTGGATGAACGGCGGGGAACGTGGAAGGGTCCCGACAGTTTTGAACTGTTCAAAACTGTCGTGGAGGATCGCCGCTCTCAGTATAGCGGGATGGAAGTCTAATGCAGTCCTAATGCGAACAGTATTAGCATGGCATGTACGGAGCTCAGTTGGGGTGATCGTGGCTCAATTCTGAAAGCTTTATGAGGACGACTGACAAGGATGTATCCGTTTGTGCCCCGACTGTGTCCCGCTCAAGACGGCGCAAGCGACGGTGGTCAGTCGGGGCTTACGTGACGCGAACTGAGCTCCAGCGGGGCTGACATCGTGTCAGCGGGATGGATATTCATGCCATCCTCGTCATATTGCTGTATTAACCTAACTGGAGCGGGACGAATGCCGCCGAAGCGCTGTAGCAGCGCTGTAGAAGCACTACTGACGGTGTATTTACAGGGTGTGTCCAGGGGGGAGACAGTCATTTCATCCCGTATCATAGCGATCACACCAGCCTCCTCAATCGTGTACAGTCGTGCACAATCGCCATGAGAAACGGGAATGTTTGACTTAGGCATTAGTAACTAAACAACATCGCTGTGGCTTCATTGAATATTTTCTACTGTCAGTAGTTGCTTAATGGTTTGGTTACTCAACAAACAGGGAAGAGTGAGTCTATTGAATGGGGCAGATTGTGTGTAGAAGTGAAGGAGTGAAATAAGTGGGCTAAACATTCAATTAAATGTCAAGCTATTGCTGCTCCTCTACTCCAAGTAGAGGGAGCAAATGTCATTCAAAGAAGAGAGCTTTTGATACATAAAGCACACTGACAGTGCTGCAGTGGGTTGTTACTCAGCAGATTTTTATTGTGCATCAACAGAGACGAGCGCCTGTTGAGTGCACTGTACTGCTGAAAACAAGAGATTAGTCAGCGACATTTTACCAGCAACAGGTCTCAGATTTATCAGGCCCTGAAATGTCTGCATGCCTTTCATGTAACACCATAAATCATTTTTTAAATCATGAATGCTCAATGATTGTTAGGCCAACATTAAATCTGTAAAGCCTCAGCAGTCTCTGACGCTTCAGCAGCTCAGACTGAGAGTCTCCGAGCAGAGGGGAGGACGACCAAAACTGTTGATAAAGTCTGGAAATGAAACAACAGGTGCTGTCCAAGCTGGAGGAGAGGCAGGAAGCACATATTTGTGGGTGAAACAGGAGGAGGGGGAGGGAGGGAGCTGAGTTTGAGAGTGCAGAGAGGTGAGCAAGGACAGAAACTCAGGTACCGGTGAGCAGAGGGAGGGCTGCTTTAGCACTGACATGCCCCACATCCGCTCTCATAAAACATGCACACACACTGATGTGCCTCAGAGGAGTCAGACAAAGGCCAAGGTGAAAGGTCCTCAGACCGATGCACGTCTACCTGGGGATGATGCAAAGGTTAGGTGAAGAGGGACAGAGGGAGTGGACAAAGTCCTAACATGACTGCTTACAGATTTATGCTTCAGAAATGATGTAAGGAGAGGAGCAGACAGAAAATCTTCTTGTTTTGTCAGGCTGAATGTGAGAAGGCTGAGAGCAGGATTATCAGAGTTCAGCTGTCGGGTGCAGAGTGATTCAAATGTGAAGAAACACATCTGGATCGTTTCTCCAGGACTTCTCTCTGCTGGTCTACAAAACATTCTGTGAGAAAACTGAAATTAAAACCAGAGGTGTTTTTGATACAGGCCTCATGTCTAATAAAGCTGGGACATTGTGTAACACATTAAAAAATCAAATATAGTCAGTTAAATATACTTCAGAGAAAAGGTGTTTAATGTTCAAACTGAAAAAATTAATTGTTATTTTGCAAATATTTACCCGTTTTAAATTTGATGCCTGAAACATTTTCGAAAAAAGTTGGGACAGGAGCTACAAAAGACTAGTACTGCAGTCGAATAGTCACCTCCTAAGCCCTTTCCTATCTACTTTTCCTTAACCCTGATGGAAAATGTCATGATGTTAAGGAAAGGAGAATTCAGAAGGACTTAGGAAAGGAAAACTGCCGTGCAGAGAGAATCCGACTACACTTTCACTACGCTACGTCATCATGTGACGGCGGATGTTACTGCTGCAGTGAAACTACAATTTTCCGTAAATGGACTACAAAAGACTCATCATAGAAGTGCTCATGTATCATGACAATGTTGTTCCTTTCAGACAACACTGAACACAATAACCTGTTAAAAATGACATCTGCATAACCGATGTGTGAAGTGAGGATTTAAATAAATCTGTCCTCTCATTATCAACATGAACACCAATCAGTGCATGAAAATAAATGAACTGAAGGAAAGAAAGGCAGAAACTGTTAAGACCACAATCTAATGGTGTACACATTATTAATATTGAACCAAGTTTAAAACATAATCAACATCAAATGTCTCATATCCTGCTCTCTTCAGAGAGTCAGACTGTTGGAAAGTTAAGGCAGGTTTTGGTAAACTTTAGAAAGGATGAACAGCAGCGGGAACTCACATGGTCTGTGGGATTTGTTGTTGTTATTTTGGTTGAATTCTGAAGCAGTCGGATAACACGCTGTTTATAAAAGCTGTTGTCGCAGAGAATTGTGGGACAGAATATTCTCCTCTCCTTTAGTAAAGGATGCTCCGGTGTATCCTATGCTAAAGGAGATAATAAAGGAAGCATTGAGCCTCCTTTCCTTTGCATTTAAACCATTCGACCAGCTCTTATCATGAACATCTGGTTCATTTCACTCCGTTAGGAACCTTCCTAAGCAAAAAGGACTATTCAACCGCAGCCTAGGAAAGTAAAAAAAAACAAACAAAAACAAAAAACAAAAAAACACTTGCTTGGAACATTCCACAGGTGAACAGGTTAATTGGGGACAGGTGAGTTTCATGACTGGGTATAAAAGGATCATCCCTGAAATGCTCAGTCATTCACAAACAAGGATATGATGAGATTTTCCACTTTGTGAAACACTGGTTGAGTAAAATGTCCAGCAGTTTAAGAGCAACATTTCTCAGTGTATAATTACAAGGAATTAGGGATTTCATCATCCACAGTCCATAATATCATCACAAGATTCAGAGAGTCAGGATAATTTTCTTGAAGTCAGTGGCAAGGCTTTAAACTAACAATAAACACCACACTTCTGGCCCTTTTCCATTCGCCCTACTCTACTCTACTCGACTCTACCTGGCTCTACTCTACTCGCCTTGTGCTGTTTCCATTAGCCCCAGTCACCTGCCCAACGGGGTGCAGTGTTGATGAGCGGCTCTACGGCGATGTCATTTTGAGCGTGACACAACAATCTGTGGCTTTTTGTCACAAACCGAGTGAAAAAGGAAAGCAGAAGAAGGCTGCAGGTGGCAAGAAGAAATACCCCTGGAGAAGCACAGGAGAGTTTTGGAAGCTATACAACAGAATGAAGCCGAGGACGAGAGCAATCCAGCTGCAAAGAAAAGACGTATGAGGGTAAGCTAACGGTAGCTACGGCTAGAATGCTAGGTCGTCGCACTCATGACTCAACGATGACGACATTGTGTGACCAATCAGTAGCCAGCAGTCAGTGGCGTCATCTTTTAGTATCGACTCAGCTCGCTTGGAACCAGAGCGGAGTAGGGACTAAAACTAGCTTGTTTTAGGAGGTACCAGGCTAGTGGAAACACGCTGAAAATCGAGTAGGGACGAGAAGAGTAGGGCCAAGGCGTGCTAGTGGAAAAGGGTCATTTGATCCCTCCATCATCACTTTATCATTCTGTAAAGGATATTAACACTTCAGAAAACCACTGTCAGCCACTGCCAAGCCACTTATCAACAATGCCCAGAAACACCGCTGACTTCTCTGGGCCTGGATTCACCTGAGATGGACTGAAGCAAAGTGGAAAAGTCTGCTGTGGTCTGAGTCTGCATTTCAGACTATTTTTGGACATCATGGACATGGTGTCCTCCGGGCTAATGAGGAAAAGGACCATCCAGACTGTTATCAGAGCAAAGTTTAACCCTTTAACTCCCAGCTCAACCACTTGGTAGACCATCTATTTCGTGGGGTGTTGAACATTCCTCAGATAGGTAAACGTAGTGTCATAAAAAAACGTTTAGAAAAAGAAGAAATGGCTTATATGAATTGAATATGACATCCATAAAGTTATAAGCCTTTTTCAAAAAAGACATTTTACCTGATTTTGATCTCTATTCACTTCTATAATCAAAACAGTTCTTCAACTCTAAACTCCCACTTAAACCATGTGGCAGAGGTTAATACTTTGTAAATATTTAGAATGTAAGAAAAATGTTGCACTAGTACCCCAATATGTCAAAAAATATACATTTTTCCTGACTATTTTTATGAGGAAGTTAAAGGGTTTGCATTTGTGATAGTTTGAGGGATTGTTAGTGCCCATGTCATGGGTAACTTGCACCATTAATGCTGATAGGCACATACAGGTTTTGGAGCAACATGCACACATTTCAGCAAGACAATGAAAAGACACATTTGGCTTTAGCTGTGCACTGGAGAGTTTTAACTTGCACGTTTAGGTGTATCAACAAAATGTGTTTACAAAATGGTTTTCTGAAGTGTTCCTGAGCTCACATGAAAATATCCTTGACTGAATTTTTATGTTTTTTTAATTGAGTGTCACCTGAGGAATGTAGGTCATGGTAACTCAGTGTAGGTTTCACTAAAGATTTCTCCTGAATCTTCTGATGATCTTATGGCCCGTAGATGATGAAATCCACAAATGCCTTGCAATTGTATGTTGAAAAAATTTGTTCTTAAACTGTTGAGCTATTTTCTCATACAGTGGTTCACAGTGTGGTGAACTTTATTCTACTTTTGCTTGTGAATGACTTAGACCTGTGGAATGATCATTTTATTCCAAACCACTAAACTCACCTGTTCCCTTTGAACCTGTTCACCTGAATCTTCCAAAAAGGTGTTTTCTGAGTATCCATCAACGTTTTCCATCTTTTTTTGCCTCTCTCTGAGCATTTATAGTATGTGTTTCAGACATGAAATTCAAAATCAGTAAATATTTTTAAATAATGTTTACCAGTTTGAAATAAATATCTCGTCTTTGAAGTTTATCTAATCGAATATACGTTATTAGTGATATGCAAGTCATTGTATTTTGTTTTTCTTAAGGTTTCACACAACATCCCTACTTCTTTGGAATGGGAGTTTGTAAGAAAAAAAGTTACCATCTTGGTGCTATCTAGGGTTGACTAGCAGAAAATTACCTCTTTTATTATAACACATCTTTTTGAAATTTTGGAGTTTGAACACATCACACAATGCCCATTACCAATAACCAGACAGTGCAACAAAACAGAAATAGAAAGCAAGTATTTCTTTGACTCCATCACACTACACACAAATATTTCTATCCATAATAAGAGTAATTTAAAGGGATATCAAGCATAATAATAATTAAACACATTTTATTATTTTTATTATTATTATTTTTATTAATACTATTATTATTATTAACAACAACAACAACAAAAATAATAATAATTATAATACTAATGAAAAATAAATAACTAAACTAAAATTAAAGTAGAATCACTTCTTATAAACGTTATACTAATCATAATCATAATAATAAATTAAGTGAAATGACAATTATATAAAAAGTGTGACTAACTTTAAATGATAAAAATGATGATAATAAGAATATCAATATACAGTACAGGCCAAAAGTTTGGACAAACCTTCTCATTCAATGTGTTTTCTTTATTTTCATCTCTGTTTACATTGTAGATTCTCACTGCAGGCATCAAAACTATGAATGAACACATGTGGAATTATGTACTTAACAAAAAAGTGTGAAATAAATGAAAACATGTCTTATTCTAGTTTCTTCAAAGTTTCCACCCTTTGCTCTGATTACTGCTTTGCAAACTCTTCATTCTCTTCATAAGCTTCAAGAGGTAGTCACCTGAAATGGTTTTCTCTTCTCAGGTGTGCCTTTCCAGGGTTAATTAATGGAATTTCTTGCCTTATTAATGGGGTTGGACCATCATTTGTGTTGTTCAGAAGTCAGGCTGATGCACAGCCCACAGCCCTATTAGACAACTGTTAGAATTAATATTATGGTAAGAACCAATCAGCTAAGGTAAGAGAAACAAGTGGCCATCGTTACTTTAAGAAATGAAGGTCAGTTAATCCGAAAAATTGCAGAAACTTTGAATGTGTCCCCAAGGGCAGTCGCAAAAACCATCAAGGGCTACAACGAAACTGGCTCACATGAGAACCGCTCGAGGAAAGTAAGACCAAGAGTCACCTCTGCTGCTGAGAAAGAGTTCATCTGAGTCACCAGCCTCAGAAATCACAAGTTAACAGCCGCTCAGATAAATACCACACAGAGCCCCAGCAGCAGACACATCTCTACAACAACTGTTAAGAGGAGACTGCGTGAATCAGGCCTTCATGGTCAAATAGTTGCTAGGAAACCACTGCTGAGGAGAGGCAGCAAGCATGAGATATGTGTTTGGGTCAAGAAACACAAGGAATGAACATTAGACCTGTGGAAATCTGTGCTTTGGTTTGATGAGTCCAAATTTGAGATCTTTGGTTCCAACTGCTTTGTATTTGTGCCATGCAGAAAAGGTGAGCAGATGGATTTTGCATGCCTGGTTCCCATTGTGAAGCATGGAGTCTATGGTGTGATGGTGGGGGGCTGCTTTGCTGGTGACACTGTTGGGGATTTATTCAAAATTGAAGGCATACTGAACCAGCATGGCTACCACAGCAGCCTGCAGCGACATGCTATCCCATCTGGTTTGCATGTAGTTGGACCATCATTTATTTTTCAACAGGACAATGACCCCAAACACACATCCAGGCTGTGTAAGGGTTATCTGACCAAGAAGGAGTGTGATGGAGTGCTACTCCAGCTGACTGGCCTCCACAGTCACCGGACCTGAGCCCAATCGAGATGGTTTGGGGTGAGCTGGACCACAGAGTGAAGGCAAAAGGGCCAACAAGTGCTAAGCATCTCTGGGAACTCCTTTAAGACTGTTGGAAACCATTTCAGGTGACTACCTGTTAAAGCTCATAAAGAGAATGCCAAGAGTGTGCAAAGCAGTAATCAGAACAAAGGGTGGTTACTTTGAAGAAACTAGAATATAAGACATGTTTTCATTTATTTCACACTTTTTTGTAAAGTACATAATTCCACGTGTTCATTCATAGTTTTGATACCTTCAGTGAGAATCTACAATGTAAATAGTGATGAAAATAAAGAAAACACATTGAATGAGAAGGTGTGTCCAAACTCTTGGCCTGTACTGTACATAAATGCCGACATTCATACAGCAATTTACTTCTTAATTCCCTGGCTCAAAAGCAGTTGGTCACGTATTTCTCTTTAAGATCACTCTAGTTTTCTCATCTGATCCTTGATCACTGTGCCAGTTTAAATGTTCTTATACTCAGGAGTAACAGCTCGACATGAAATTTAAACCCAAATTACGCGCTCACACACTCAAACTTAAACTGCACACATGCACACACACACGTATGCTCACATGTATTTTGTATTAAAGCTCTGGCACTTTCATGCTTTCTTTTCAGGGTGAGGTTCGGGGCTGACTTTCACCACTTCCCCTCCTGGTTACCACATCGGGACTCGAGTTGCGCTAGAAAAACACCAGTGCAACCACAATCACCTCACAGCCCCTGCCTCCTCACACACTCGCACACACACACACACACACACACACACGGTGCAGGCCGGCCTGTGTTTGCAGGTAGGGCAGGCCCTCCCACACTGCTGGGACAACATGGAGCAGCTCTCAGTCATGACTAGAATAACAAGAAGCTGAACAGAATTCAATTAAATGGTCTGCTCTTTGAAAAGCTACCACCCACCTGCCTGCACAAACACACACAAACACATGCACACGCACACACCTCCACCCATCTACCCACTCCTGCATGCTTTGGTCCTCCCACAGCAGAGAGCACGAGCACACACACACACTCAGATCTCATTTCTCCTGTCTCCTCGGTGTGTGTGAGTGTGTGTAATCCCATTGTCCCGTCCTCCTTAGAGAGGCCTGGACCTTCAAGAGACGTCTCCGGCGCTCTCTCCTGATTGGCTGCTGGAGGTCATTGGCTAAGCCCATAAAAAGGCGTGACATCTCTTTACACTCCTTTAAATGTTCACCTTTTTGTCCTCGCAGAGTGTGTGTGCTGTGAGGAGGACTGCATCTCACTGCCTTTGAGCTGCTGATGTCTGCAGAGACAAACGCCCTCCTCACTGCTCTTCCTCGCTGCTCCTACCGGATGCTCTTCCTCCTCTTATTCAGAAAGGAGTCTCATTTTTGACTTCCTCCATCCTCTTTTTTCCCCACAAGCTCTGTATTATTTTTGTTTGTATACTTCAAAAACTAAAATCGAAGGAAGTTTATTCGTCCAATTTCAGTTCTGAAAGTCTCACATGACTTATTCTAAGCCAAAAATGCCTGACATGTCCAGCTACACATCTTATATCAGCACTGAATATCCAAGAAAAAACATGAATTACTTGTATATATACAAATTAAACTTTATGATGTCTTAGAAATAAGGTGCACTGTCTTAAAGGGACTGTGAGGAGTTTCGTTTTTTTTTTTTTTAAATGTATTTTTTGGGCATTTTGTGCCTTTATTGATAGGAGAGAGACAGTGGATAGGCTTGTGAAAGGGGGAGAGAGAGTAGGGGAAGACACTCTGCAAACTGGTCACAGCCGGGATTTGAACCTGGACCGGCAGAAGCATGTACATGGGGAGCCTGGTTGCTAACCACTCCGCCAAACCAGCACCCCAGGGACTGTGAGGAGTTTCTAAGTAATGAGTTTTATAGCATCAAAATAGGTTATCTATAAATGCTATTCCTTAGCTTCACGGTTGGGTCGGACAGGGCTGGACTGCCCTGGATACTCAACTTCAGGAACAAGACAATTAAAACGAGAGCAAATTTATATTATATTTTTATTTATATTACACATCTTAGAGCACCGTGCCATAAGTAGCCATATATAGCCGGCTACAAAACTACAATACTAAGTTTTTCTAAAAATTGATTGTTGTCACACATCAAAAACTACCGCTACATAGCTAGAAAGAGATACATTACCTCGTCGCTTTGCATCCTGTAAGTTGTGTAAGGTCCGAGCTGCATTCATTAGCATCACAACAAACACACGCTTTGGCTTGGGTCACGTCTTTTGGTGTGTTTCAGTTGTAGTTAGAAGTAGGAATTTTGAGTTCCGAGTAGGAAACTGCAACTGGAACGTCCCCGAAAGTCGGAATTTCCTACTGGGAACTCGGTGAAACCTCACCTCCCCGAGTTGCCACTCGAAGATGGATGCCCCCAGTGTGAACAGTTATTTAACTCCTGTAATAATCAATTTATTTGCACTTCTGACTGGGGTGTGTTGCTCTAGATCAGCTGTATACATAGTATTGTTAGACTTATATTTACAAAAATGCTGCCATAATGATAATCACATTCTTCATACAACAACACAGGACGTGCTAACAACAGCTAACAATAGCCTGGTAGATCGGGATGTTTTCTTCCGACTTCAACTGGAACGCCGATAAATCGGAGATGATGTCACTAAAATTTTTTTCTTTTTTTTTTTTTAGTTTTTGTCAACTAAAATTGTGAAAATTGATCAACTTAAGCTAGACTAAAATTGAAACAATTTAGATGACTAAATTAAGACTAAAACTAAAAGATATTTTAGGCTAAAGACTAAAACCAAAAAAATGCTGTCAGATTTAACACTGGTGCTAACAAGGGGGAAAAGCAAACCAGGGATGCTACACTTTGAAAATATTGCATGCAACCAGGTTGCTGGAATCAGTTATAATGCCTTCTACTTCATTTACATTAGGTCTGCTGGTGCAAGAGTGAATCGTTGGCTTTAGTAGTGCTAGTAGTAGACTTAAAAACTGTCCAAGACTAGTTTACAAGTAGTAGGGTACTACGAAACACAAATTTAGTTTCACTAGTACAGGTTGTTGGTGCAGTAGTGCATGGGTAGACTTTACCAGTGAAGCAAAATTGCCTACTTGTAGACAATTTTGTGTTTCTTGTAGTGCCACTACACTTAGAAAATGTTCTTTGTAAAAAGTCAAAGCCTTACTTTGAGTAAGTTGCAGAGAATTTTTGGTGAGGGCTAAACCTTTCAAAACATCCAGAAAGTGATTGAACTCTCATTCTCTTCATACCATTCATAACGAGCCAATCAGATGATGGCAGCAAGTCAAGTATACAACAGGAGCCAGTTTTTAAATCAAATTCTTTGCATGAAAACATCTTCTTCAGGAGAAATTGGTCCCAGTGTTGTTTATAGTTCTTATGAAATGGAGAAATATCATGATGTTGTGATGAAACCATCACTGTAGCAGGCAGCTTCTGTGCCAGGGGTTGACAACAGTGGCAACCACGAGGGCCATGTTAATTTTATCCTCAGTTGCAGGGGCAGCATTGTTAAAACTGAAACAATAAACTTGAGGCTTTCATATAATCAATCAATCAATCTTTATTTGTATAGCGCCAATTCATAACAAGTGTTATCTCAAGACACTTTACAATAGAGCATAAAGCTCTTCATTTTATGGATACACATATATGCATGGATACATATATACATATAAAATACACATATATATATATATATACAAATATATACATCCAACACCCAACATGAATCCATATAGCCAATCATGAATCCCTCCATCATGGCTCAAGAAAAAACCTTCTGTTAAGCAGCAGGAAATCTTGAATGTGGATCCCAGTCTCATGATGAACAGCAAATCCACACCATGCTGTGTTGGTGTGAGGGTGAAGGAAGGGAGGTAAGAGGAGACAAGTGGACTAAAGTAAGAACTAAAGTTAGTGACAGATCCATGAACCATAGACCTGTCGTCTGATTTATTAGAGGTTAGCCTCTTGAGATGCTACATCTCATTTTCAGGAGGGTCCTCATGTCTGAATGGTTGTGGTGATCATTTTATAGAAGTATAATCAATTATATTCTTACTGAAAATAAGAATTTATGGTAGTGACGAACTCATGGATGCCCAGACCACAAGTGCATCCCAACCATATTTGTCTCCATTAAATATAAATGTGTTAAAGGCCTCTTGAGATGTGACATCCCATTTTCAGAGGGACCTCATGTCTATGTGGTAATAAAAAAGTAGATACTGTAGATGTATCGATCATGGATATGGAGATCATGCTAATATCTACATGAACAGCTATAATGATAATGGGAATGGAGTGTTCCTAATAAAATGGCCAACTATGTGTCATGTTTATAATTGTAGTTTTGAGGCTTCATGACTCCACAGTCAGCAGGCAGTCTCCACCAGGATCCCAGGCCACCTACAAGACAAGAGCCAGAGACGAGTACAGTATACGATATACGAGTATATAACTAGTTTTTTTTTTTATTTTATCAAACTTATAATAAAGCAAAAAGGGGACATTTCAAGATAATTATACCTAACTACAGCTCTGTTTTCTTGGAAATGTTGCTATTTTGATGTTTTCATTTCACTAAAATGCATTTTTGGTGTTTCAAATTAACTACTTTGCAATAATGAAAGAGTAGGAGGGCTTCATGTGGCCCTGGGCCACCAATTGCTCACCCCTGATGTATAATAATAATAATAATAACTTTATTTATATGACACCTTTAAAAACAGAAATTTACAAAGTGCTTTAACAGACAGAACAAAGGCAGAAAAAGGCAGAATAAAATCAACAATCAGTTCACCAGAGACCACCAGAGTCAGAGGAAAAAGGCACAGAGGGTCAACAAAATGAAACAAATGAAATAAAATAGAATAAAACTGGTAGGATTGAAACAGCTGGTATAATGCATAATGACAAAGAGATAAAAGGATGGTAGATAGATAATAGATCTACAGATACTTAGATAAATTGATAATCCCTTCATGGGCAACCATTGTTTACAGGCTTGTAGCCATTTTGCTACAGTATGTATATATGTATATATCTTAAATAGGGGGTGGTTTGAAAATCAACACAGCATAATATCAGGACATTTATGTGCTGATTGTAAATTAATTAACTATCACCATGTTTCATTATTTTCTTATGTATTCATTTTCAACATCCTATAATGCTTTTTGGTTAGTAGAATAGAATAAATTACTCATTAAGTCCACTTGATGATGCTATTGGACCGATGTAGGTGAGGTCAGCAGTGGTGACATTGTGCAGGAGAGTAAGTAAACAAACATGGCAGCAAAGCGGAGAGATAAAATCTATAAATCAACAGCTTTTAAAGCTAAAGAAAAAAAAATGCTGCTCTAATATGTCTCAGTAAATCTAATGCTAACCCTGCTAGAAAAGAAAAAACAGCCAACAGTTGTCATCCCAATTTTGAGAAAGCTAAGAAAACAGCTCAATCCCTGTTTTATTTTATGTACAAAGACTTAAAGTCACATCATGTTGTGGAAAACTAAGGTTTTTACATGCTGGCTGGAGCACCATTTCTGCAAAAGACTGGCACAGCAGTCCTGAAGCTCTACAGAGCAGTGAAGCTTGAAGCTTGAGATTAAAAGAATTCTGTCTTTTACTTTTTAGATGTAAAATGCAGATAATAAAAGGTAAAAAAACCAAATAAATCGCAATGTTGAATATAAGCTTTCCCAGCATATGTAAAAAAAATAAAAGAAGAATCCCATGAAATTCAAATTGGGACTGAAGTATTGTGATAACTTGTATCATGGGGCCACTGGCGAGTCCCACTTCAAATGTATATAATTCAATCTTCCTACTCACAGAATATAAGCATTTAATCTCCTTTGCATTGCTTTTTTCAATGCATTGACTTCCATAGCGGTCAGATCTCCAGAGCAAAAACTCCTAAACTGCATAGTCATCCACAGTATTATCATTCATAGTCTTCATGGAAGTAAAGCTTAAAACAGCGTTGATAATTAGACTGATTTGCTTCCAAACTTTCCTCAGAAACCACAGAGTGTCATCACTTAGACTGAGCCCATCTCCTGATGGTGTTAGCTGATATCGCACAGAAGTGGTAGCTTGTGACCGTGCCAGGTTTTGAACACCTTAAACTCTTTGTCTTTGGCTCACGGCAACCCAAAATGCACAAAAAGGACAAAATAACTGTTAAGGCATTAACGGCAGCGATTGAGACAATCAGCTGTCTAATAAAATGAATAGAGTCTCTAAGCAATTACAAGCTTAAACGATGATGCATGAATTTCATTTACAGATAGATTTCACCAGAGCTTATCTCAGAGAAACACTGTAATAGGATTCAGCTGCAAGGAGAGGAAAATGTGTGTGCTTGTGTGTGTGTGTGTGTGTGTGTGTGTGTGTGTGTGTGTGTGTGGGTGTGTGTGTGTGTGTGTGCGTGGTTGGAAAGTGAGGCGTTATTTGTGATTGCAGTGATTGGTGAAAGGTGACCAGGATTCAGGATAATGACTCTGTGCTAAACAAGGACACCTGAAACCTTCGCTGGATCTGTGCTCAGTTAACGATTGGTTTCATGTGACTGTAGCTGAAGGGTAATTCCCCAGGGAGATTTTAAGGTACGAGCTAAATACAGCACAATGACAATCCAATCAACCCTTCGCTCCGCACACAAACACAAGGAGAGGCTCGCTGACCTCCTCGACTGCTGACCCGTGGACTCCTTTGACCGCTGATGTTCGGCTGTTTAGAGAGTTTGAGCATTTACCTCTGATTGCTTCATTAAAACAAAGCAACAAGCAGATAGGTACGATGTTGATTCATTAGCAAAAGAAAAGCGTAGATAGACAACAGCGAGAAGAAACACCATGAATCTGAGCACCAGGAATATATGTATCCTCAGATGGATATACGCCACTTTTTTTTTTTGTTTGTTTTCATGTCCTGCCTCACTCCAGAGTCCAAGACAAGCAGATAGGAACCATTCTTTTGACGGTGTGTGCAGTAACAATTAAACCACCTAATTAGCTTACCTTAAACACTGGAAGTCAATGGGTAGTGTTAGCCTGCCACTGCCTACAATCATCAAACAAACTTCAGCAACTCTAAACAAAGTTTACAGAGACAAAGATTAGCACTTTATGTAATTTTCTAAATAAAAATATGTTCTAAAAAAAGAATCTAAGGCTTCATTTACACGGACACCCCTGACTTAAAGACACAAAGATTTTTCCTTTGCGTTTTCAAATTCTTCTGCCTTCATGTGAAAGAGTACTGCACATGCGGTGACATCAGCTTTTCACCCTGAAACGCTCTGATTTGGGTGTACACGGCGCTGCATGGACAGCGTATGTTTTCAGACAAAACGCAACACATTTCAGTGTAAACGCAATGAAAACTTATCGGATTTGACTGTTTTCGGCACCGTGTAAACGCAGCCTAAACCCTGAAGAAATCATCCTCTCTTATGCAATAGCCATTAGTACCAATCTTCTTCTACTCTGAAGCAGAGGCTTTGTTTTGCTGATCTACTTACAAGATGTCCACGGTGGTTTGCTCTTGTGCCTTTCTTTTTAGTTTTGTACGTATTTCTTTCAAAAATATACAGAAAGTGCTCCTCTTAGTGTCACTAAACTCCATTTAGAGTTGCTGAAGAGTTCGTCTGATGACTGTATGCAGAGGCAGGCTTACGATGCCCATTGACTCCCAGTTTTTGAGCTAAGCTAATTAGCGGTGGGTGAACTTGGTAAATGGACTTGAGCTTATATAGTGCTTTTCTAGTCTTTGACTACTCAAAGCTGCTTTCACACCGCAGGTCACACCTACCCATTCACACCCATTTGCTCTCACATTCACTCACTGATGGTTCTGAGTTTCTATGTTAGTTATCCATCAATATTTCTAACACATTCACGCCCTATCACACCTGCAACCTCTTGATTGCCGACCAAACGCACTATCCAACTGCGCCACCAACACCCAACTTCACCCATCTTTTCTTGTTACTCGGGAGTGAGGTCAGACATTAAGACAAGAAACTGTTGTTGTATCCCTATGGGGCTCCCTTTCACATATGGGCTCAGTATTTCAAAATTTTCATTCTGAACTAAGAATGATATTGTTGGATTTGCAGTTGTGTTCGAAAAATGTAGGTCATTTTTTTGTTCTGTGACGTGTTTATCGGACTTAAATGTGCTTTATAGCATTGTTCATGGGTCAGCAGAGACTAGTTGTATATTTAGATGTTTCCTTTGTGTTTTCTGATGTTGCTTGTGTAAATGCATTGATTTCCAGTTACAGCTTGAACTTATGTTAGCTGCTGTGTTAAAAATGGTGCCCTGATTCGGTCATTTGTCAGCTGGAGTGGCACATTAACCTGCCCCTGTACGTGCACACTGAACGTCTGTGCGTACATTGTGCTCTTTAGTGGTTGAGTAAATGAACATGATATTTAAGTGACTGCTATTTCCTGAGCACAGGCTTTTCTTTCCTCCTCCTCCTCCTCCCAGCTCTCCTCTAAATTTCCCCGGGGAGCCGCGGCCCCCCTGGGTTTGGCTCGGTGTCAGAGCCCCGGCAGCCATGATACTTCATCAGGCTTTTGCACCATTATTGGCAAGAGCACTCCATATCCTCTTAGCAGTTATAGCTTTTCAATTTTCCTTTGAAATGCTGAGCCCAGCAGAACATATGGCAATATCTTGGCTTTAAGTCCCGGATTGGACTGAAAGCCTGTAAAAACGGCTCCGCATCCCGAACATGCAGCCACAGGCGACACGCGGCGACCTTTTTGGGCTTTGAGAGCGCTGCTGTGAATTCTGTTAAAGACATTTATAATAGGCACAATTACAGGATGCTGCTGGATCAGTTTGACACAGTAATGTTATGGTGTTAGCTGTCCTATAAAGCATTATTCCTCCTCCAACCCCCTCTTTCAAGCGTCTCTGGGGACTCATTCAACATGATGGCAGGGTCAGAGCTTCTCTGTCACATCACACACATGCACACACTCCTGCACAGGTAGAGCAGCCATACAGCCTCTCTCTGTAGACAAAGAAGCTGCAGTTCCACCTAAACCTTTTTACCTAAAAACAAAGACTCAGAATCTGCAGCACCTTCTTAAGAGTTTTCTGGAAACACTGTCCGCCCCTAAAGCAGGGCCTGGTGTCTCCTGGTAGAAGAGAAACATTGAAGGAAGGAGCAGAGAACTATCAAATATGTTCAGCAGCTATTGTATCATTTTCAGCTCCTCAACAGACTATGGATTTTTAGTCCAGTCCATTACTAATTCATGCTGGTGGAGGGGCTGAGGATGAAGAGGAGGAGGGTCGACCCTCCTGGAAACATAATCTGGATCAATAGGGTTGACCTTGGGCTGGGCTGCTAACAGACTGGACTGAGAGGGGGGCTCTGACTAGGTGCTGAAGGGGTGTGTCAAACATATTTTAGTAATTCCTAAAATGCAAGAGAGGAGTCTGATATTTTGGGAAAGGCACATTTGCTTTGAGAGGAGCTGAATGAAAAGGGTGATAGTTTACATGTA